>CM075980.1:8345150-8402650 GCA_038087875.1 Malacoraja senta | reverse complement strand
TTTGGTATGACTATCCTTAAAACAAATCACCCTTGTCACTCATGTGGCCATCTGGGGTGATATCCCGACCCTTGTTTGAGGGGCGTCTCCACCACACCCCTGCTCCCCAATGTCCAGCAGCGGAAGGACCCTAGACTGTGGTCCTCCCCCACAGAGCCTTGGCGTTGGCTGCACCGAGCTTCAGTGCGTCCCTCAGCGCATACGCCTGCAGTCTGGAGCGGGCCGGTCGGCAACATTCCCTGACGGACATCTCGCTCCGCTGGGAGGCCAACAAGTTTCGGACAGAGTAAAGAGCGTCTTTCACCGAGTTGGTGATCTTCCAGCAGCGCTTGACGTCTGTCTCCAAATGTGTCCCTGGGAACAGTCTGTAAATCAGAGATAGATGATGTTTCAGTTTGGGTAGTAGAGAGGAGAATTGTAGTAGAGTGGAGAACGCTAGAAGGGAGGTGGGGGGAAGAACAAAGCTTGGCAAGTGTCAGTTTAGTTTAGTTTATTGTCACGTGTATCGAGGTACAGTATAAAGCTTTTATTGCGTGCTATCCAGTCAGCGATAAAGATTACAATCAAGCTGTCCACGGTGCTCAGGTACACGATAAAGGAAATAACGTTTAGTGCAAGATAAAGTCCAGTAAATTCCGATTGAAGATAGTCCGAAGGTCTCCAATGAGGTAGATAGTAGTTTAGGACCGCTCTCCAGTTGGTGATAAGATGGTTCAGTTGCCTGATGGCATCTGGGAAGAAACTGTCCTTGAATATGGAAGTGTGCATTTTCACACTTCTGTACCTCTTGCCTGATGGGAGGGGGGAGTAGGAGAGGGGAGAGGGTGAGACTGTCACTGGATTATGCTGGTCACCTTGCTGAGGAGAGTCAATGGAAGGGAGATTGGTTTGCATGATGATCTGGCCTCCAATTTGCAGATGGGTAGACAGAGGTGAGAAGAAGACCAAGGGCTTTGAGATAAGGAGAGAAGAAGTGTGAATCGTGAGTCCCATATTGACTGGGACAAATGCCAATAAAACACTCTTGACTCTTGTCTCTTGAGGAGCAACTGTTTGGCTAGTGCCCGATGAAGGTTGTCTCACACACAGCTAAAGAGCCTCAGAATCACTATCTGAGCAGCATTAACCGTGCCTCATTGTCCGCTGGCTCTCTCCCATACATCCCATTCACAAAGATAAGCTCTTGGGAAATAGCTGGCCCAGAAGGAGTCCCACCCTGGACGAGAAACTAGAAGTATGAAAAGGTACAAAGATCAAATGAATGAAAGGTATGAAAAGAACAAATCAAAGCCAGCGCCGATGATCAAGGAAAGGTGGAGCTCACAATGGTCCATTGTTGGCTGTGGAGAAGGTGATAAGGAGTGGACACAAATAGTGAAACTAAGCCAGTCGACAGTGAATCTAGTACGACGACTAGGGTGAGGCAGGGACAGAGAGCGAGGGAATCCTAGGGTTACTTGAAATTAGAGAAATCAAATTCATACCGCTGGATTGTAAACTGCCCAGGCGAAATATACGGTGTTGTTCCTCCAATTTGTGTTTGTCCCCACTCTGACAGTGGAGGGGGTCCAGGACAGTAAGGTCAGTATAGGAATGGGAAGGGGATTTAAAGTGTTTGGCAACCGGGAGATCTGCTGTGTCCCACTGCTGTGTATGCATGGTCTTTACACCCTACTGCCATTTGCCAAAGTACCTGCTCTTTGAATTCCCACTGACTTTTGGGAGGAAATATAACCCCATCAAGGAGGTAACAGCACCAGGGTACACAGTAACCTCATATCAAGAGTGCCATGTGCAGTTAATTACTGGTGCTAACTCTCTTGTGAACTGGGGGCAAATTGGTTAACGCTGCATTCACATGATTTTCATCTTTTCACAGGTTTTTCTTGCCTTGAACAAATTAGTATCTTGAGCGCATTGTCCTTTGTGAACATATAAGTTTTTAACAAAAGAGCTTTGGAGTTTTTTATTCGTCTTTGAAGATTGACTAATCTCAGAGTGTTATTGAAGCTGATGTGTTTCTAGGAATACTCCTTCAAATGAGGTCAATTATTGAATAGAGTTTGAACTAGAGAACGATACCATTGTGACAGATATTATGAAATTCTTCTTGACACCATTCTTGCAGAACAAACGATGGAGACTTTATTTTTAAGTTTTATCCAGATGCTCACATTTAATTTAGTTTACAGACACAAAATGCTGGATTAACTCAGCGGGTCAGACAGCATCTCTGGAGAAAAGGAATAGGTGACGTTTCGGGTCGAGACCCTTCTCCAGTTTAGTTTAGACATACAGCTTGGAAATACGACCTCCGGCCCATGCCGACCATCGATCACCCGTTTCCCCCTAGTTCTATGTTATCCTACTTGTTTCATATATCTTGTGTTTTATGACTGTTGGCAGATCAAGAGAGTCAAGAGAATTTTATTGTCATGTGTCCCAGATAGAACAATGAAATTCTTAATTGCTGCAGCACAACAGAATATTGTAAACATAATACAAAATGGAAGATAAAAGTTCAGTGTGTCTATAGACCATAGACCATATATACACAATAAATAAACAGATATAGTGCAATAATAATAATAGACTGTTATTGTTCAGAGCTTATTTGATGTTGTGTTTAATAGTCCGATGGCTGTGGGGAAGTAGCTGTTCCTGAACCTGGATGTTACAGATTTCAAGCTCCTGTACCTTCCTCCCAATGCAACGGAGAGATGAGTGTGTGACCAGGATGGTGTGGGTCTTTGATGATGTTGGCAGCCTTTTTGAGGCAGTGACTGCGATAGATCCCTTCGATGGTGGGGAGGTCAGAGCCGATGATGGACTGGGCAGTGGTCACAACTTTCTGCAGTCTTTTCCGCTCCTGGATGTTCAAGTTGCCATACCAGACCACGATGCAGCCAATCAGTATGCTCTCTACTGTGCACCTGTAGAAGTTCGAGAGAGTCCTCCTTGACATACCGACTCTCTGTAATCTTCTCAGGAAGTGGAGGCGCTGATGTGCCTTCTTTATAATTGCATCAGTGTGCTGGGACCAGGAAAGATCTTCGGAAATATGCACGCCCAGGAATTTGAAGTTTTTGACCCTTTCCACCATCGTCCCGTTGATATAAACGGGATTGTGGGTCCCTATCCTACCCCTTCCAAAGTCCACAATCAGTTCCTTGGTTTTGCTGATGTTGAGGGCCAGGTTGTTGTGCTGGCACCATTTGGTCAATCGGTCGATCTCACTTCTATACTCTGACTCATCACCATCTGTGATTCGTCTCACAACAGTGGTGTCGTCGGCGAACTTGATGATGGAGTTCGCACTATGTCCGGCTACGCAGTCATGAATATAGAGTGAGTATAGCAGAAGGTTGAGCACGCAGCCTTGAGGTGCTCCCGTGCTGATTTTTATTGGGGATGACATATTTCCACCAATACGGACAATTTCCCTCCTGGGATAAATAATGTTCATTCGTATCGTGGCGTTTCTCAGTCATTCACTACACACTCGGGTCAATTTTGCAAAGGACCATTAACCTTCAAAACTGTAGAAACAAGAAACTGCAAATTCTGGTTTACAAATTGCTTGAAAAGGGTCCGACAAGTGGGGAGGGGGAGAGGGGGGTAGGATGGTAGCAAGGTATGTGGAGATGAGTTTGTTGGGGATGGAACAGGCAGAAACAATGCATCTGACAGGACAGTTCTCTTTGTAAACCTTCAAACCCGCACGTTGTTTTGGATGTGGGAGGAAACCGGAGCACCTGGAGGTAACCCACAGGGAGAACGTGCAAACTCCACAAACAGGCAGCAGGATCGAACCCGGGTCTCCGGCACTGTGAGGCGGCGGCGTGCTGCCACATTGGTCGATCTCTCCTGTACACCTTCCCTGATTACTGCTGTGTTACTCTGAAGAAGGGTCTCGACCTGAAACGTCACCCATTCCTTCTCTCCAGAGATGCTGCCTGTCCCTCTGAGTTACTCCAGCTTTTTGTGTCTATCTTCGGTTTAAACCAGCATCTGCAGTTCCTTCCTACACATAATACCCCACCTCATTGGCAGTGGTACAACCTCTCCTATGTTGTACCCAAAGATCTTTGGTTGTAGCTTTCTCTCTCTCTATGAAACTCCATGGTTAACGGATGATCAGCTCCGTGGTTAGAAGTGATAATCCCTGTGGTGTGGGAATTGCCCTGCAGGGATGGATAATTATCTTTCAGGTTCAAATCCAATAATTTCCACAATTACACAATCACAATAATTTCAAGATTCAACATTCAAGAGAGTTTATTGTCATGTGTCCCAGATAGGACAATGAAATTTTGCAACACTAATCATAATAGGGAGCAGTAATCCAAAATTAGTCGTCAATAAAATCCAAGGTTAGTAGCCAATAAAGTCCATCGTTAAAAGATAATAATCTCGCTGGTTACTGAGCAGGAATCAGAGGCCTCAGCCTCAGAATACAAGGACGTTCCTTTAGAAAGGAGATGAGGAGGAATTTCTTTGGTCAGAGGGTGGTGAATCTGTGGAATTCATTTGCACAGACAGCTGTGAGGGCCAAGTCACTGGGTATTTTTAAGGCAGATTCTTCATTAGCATGGGTGTCAGGGGTTATGGGGAGAAGGCCGGAGGATGGGGTTGAGAGGGAACGATAGATCAGACATGATTGAATGGTGGAGTCTTGATGGGCCGAATGGCCCAATTCTGCTCCTATAACTTATGAACTTATGAATCCCTGTGGTGAGAACAATTACAGAGTAATAATCTCCATGGTTTGTGGGAAATAATCTATGTTTGGGTAAACAATTTTCATAATTATAGGGTAATGGTCTCCAGGGCAGGAGGCTAAAATTCTGCATAGTTTTGTAGCTGTAATCAATCAAGGCAGGAACAGGCCATTCAGCCCCTTGCGTCTATGGTAGAGCTATGGGAAACATCATCACTGCATCAACCCTGCTAAACTACATGAGCACTTTGTACATTTCAGTGAGATCACCTCTTATTCTTCTAAACTCGAGAGACTGTGGGCTCTCTCTGCTTAATTACTGTTGAAACCCATTCCTCAGAACCGGGAAAGAGATAAAAACAAGCTCATTTTGTTCCTGATCAGACCACCAAGGGCCGGTGGAACTCAGCGAGTCAGGCAGCATCTGTGGAGGGAATGCACAGGTGACGTTGCGGGTTGCGACCCTTCTTCAAGCCGAACCGAATTGCCACCTGCCCATTCCCTCCGCAGATGCTGTCTGACCCACTGAGTTCCTCCAGCATTGTGTGTTTTGCTCACTATTCCAGCATCTGCAGTGTCTTGTGCCTCGACTTTTTCTTTGTTTTTCGAACTTGTTTTCCTCCTCTCTGAACTCTGATAACTGGACTCCAACTTAAAACGTTAATTCTGTTCCTCTCTCCAGAGATGCTGCCTGATCTTGATTTGTTGATTGAAAGATACAGCATGGAAACAGGCCCTTTGGCCCACTGTGTCCACACAGACCATCGATCACCCGTCCACACTACTTCACACAATGTTATCCGAAACGTTATTCCCTTATCCTGTATCTGAAGCCTGTGGATGGCTTGATTGTAACCATGCTGGATAGCATGCAACAAAAAAGCTTTCCACTGTACCTCGGTACACACAACAATAACTAAACTATACTAAATAAACCAAATAAACCGTGGTACGGTGGCACATAGGTAGAGTTGCTGCCTTACAGCGCCAGAGACCCCCTTGTTCGATCCTGACTACGGGTGCTGTCTATATGGAGTTTGTACGTTCTCCCCGTGACCTACATGTGTTTCTTCCTGGTTCTCTGGTTTTCTTCCACACTCCAAAGACGTACAGGTTTGTCGGCTAATTGGCTTCAATCAAATTGTAAATTATCTCTAAACTAAGTTAAATTAAACTAAACTAAACTAAACATTTTTGCATCCACTTCCAACACATCAGGGGCAAATTACAGAGGCCAGTTAACCTACAAATCAGTACATCTGTGGGATCTGGGAGGAAACCGGAACACCCGGAGGAAACCCACGCGGTCACAGGGAGACCTCCATTCAGACAGCACCAGAGGTCTCTGGAGCTGTGAGTTAGCAGCTTTATCAGCTGCGCCATCGCGCCACTGTGCCATGGTGACAACATTCCCAGTAGTTTTTATTCCTGCCACATTTTTCTCTTTCCAGTTATGGAAGATGAGTTGGTGGATTTGTGCCACAATTACATCAGCGTCACAAAAGAGAACTTCAGCGGGTATTTCATTATGACTTCAATGAGAGAATCATAATGGGTGCAAACCTCTGGAAAAGTATGATTGTCAAAAGAGGAGTGAAGAGGCAAGAGTGTTTGATTGTTATAGGCACCAGGACTGGGGTATTGAAATTCTTGCTCCCTGCAGCTTCACAGATACCAATTACAACCACACAACAAATATATATATATATATATATATATATATATATATATATATATATATATATATATATAATAAACAGTAATACAATCATTTATCAGTAATGCACAAGTTACTGGAGTAACTCTGTGGGTCAGGCAGCATCTCTGGAGGATATTGTTAGACAAAGTTTTGGGTTGGGACCCTTTTTCAGTCCTGACCCGAAACGTTGTCTATCCATGTCCTCCAGAGATGCTGCCTGTCCTCCACATTATCAGTTATAATAAGTAACCAGACCATAATAGTATAAAACAAAGCACCCAGTGCAAATTATACAGAGTCCACAGCAGTTTGGTGCTGAGGTGGGGTTGTGGCTTGGGTTGTGTAGGCTGGTTGATGGCAAGAAGCAGTTCTTCAACCTGGAGGTAATGGACCCGAGATTTCTGTCCTTTCTTCCCGATGGTAGCAGCAAGATGAGAGCATGGCCGGGGTGGTGTGGGTCTTATGATGTTAGGCAGCGTTTTCTGTAGATTCCTTTGATGGTTGGGAGGCATCCTCGTGACAAAATACCAAGAACAAGTCTTGTTTATAAGTAACACCCTGTTTTATCAGAAAGACAAGTACCAAACAACGCGGTGACAACCTCTGGATTATGTCACGTTTAGTTTAGTTTAGTTTATTATTGTCACGTGTACCGAGGTACAGTGAAAAGCCTTTTTTGTTGCATGCTGTCCAGTCAAAGAAAAGACTACACATGATTACAATCAAGCCGTCCGCAGTGTACAGATACAGTATAAAGGGAATAATGTTTACTGCAAGATAAAACCTAGTAAATTAAAAACAGTCTGAGAATCTCCAATGAGTTAGATGTGATGTCAGGACCATTCGCTGGCTGGTGAGAGGACGGTTCAGTTGCCTGATAACAGCTGGGAATAAACTGTCCCAGAATCTGGAGGTGTGAGTTTTCATACTTCTGTACCTTTTGCCTGATGGGAGCGGGGAGAAGAGGAATGACCGGGGTGAGACTCGTCCTTGATTATGCTGGTGGCCTTGCAGAGGCAACATGAAGTGTAGATGGAGTCAATGGAAGGAAGGTTGGTTTGCGTGATGGTCTGGGCTGCATTCACAACTCTCTGCAATTACTTGCGGTCTTGGATGGAGCCGTTCCTAAAGCATTGGCACCTTCTCAATCACATCACCATCTACGCAAGGGCCCACACAGATCTCCTTGTCGCTGGTGCCATAACAGGTACAGTTACCTCTACACCAAACACTTGAGCAAAGTGCTGGAAAAGTCAGCGGGTCAGGCAACATCTCTGGAGGGAATGGATAGACAACCTTTCAGGTCAGTTTAAGTCTGAACAAGTGTCCCGACCCGAAACAACATCTGTACATTTCCTATACAGATGTTGCTTGACACACTGCATTGCTTCAGCACTTTATGTTTTGCTCACGGTTCAAGCATCCACAGTTCCTTGAGTCTCCAGACCAAATATCTGCCCTGTCATTTCCATCAGTCTGACCCCTGAGCAATGATGTTTCCACAGCACGATCAATGTTGAAGATCTTACAAGGAAAGCATTTCTCGGAGTGAGTGTGAAGGAACTGCAGATGTTGGTTTACACCGAAGATAGACAGAAAATGCTGGATATGCTCAGTGGGACAGGTAGCATCTCTGGAGGAAAGGAATGGGTGATGTTTCAGATCGAGACCCTTCTTCAGACTGAAGAAGGGTCTCAACCCAACACGTCACCCATTCCTTTCCTCCAGAGATGCTGCCTGTCCCGCTAAGTTACTCCAGCATTTTGAGTCTAACTTCTCGGAGTGAGCTTTAGGGAGTAGCTGACCCCGAAACAATGGTAGACACAAAAAGCTGGAGTAACTCCGCAGGACAGGCAGCATCTCCAGAGAGAACGAATGGGTGACGTTTCGGGTCGGGACCCTTCTTCGGGTCTTTGAGTCCACCATAATTAGTATCCGGGTGAAGATTCCTGGCCCCTCCATTAAAAAGCACCAGGAATGATCTCACAAGAAAGGCCAAGAGAAAGGCTCATTAATTGCAAATGCAAGACTGGAAATTAAACCACATTATAGGAGAGAAGAAAATTACCTGCAGGAGGTTTGAGATCCAATGAAAGTGGATCGGTAGTCAATAGTTGGTACCTTCATTTTAATCTAGTCGGAACTGAGTCTATCCACAAAGGTGGAATTGACAACTGAAGACAAACAAAGCACAACAACAATAGTTTGCGTTTATAAATCACTTGTAACTTAGGAACGTCTCCGTATGACTCACAGGAATGACATCAAATAAAATTTGAATGATAAAACCGATTTTTGCAGACAACTCTACCACTGCACGGTGGCGCAGTGGTAGAGTTGCCGCCTTACAATAGACAATAGACAATAGGTGCAGGAGTAGGCCATTTGGCCCCTCGAGCCAGCACCGCCATTCAATGTGATCATGGCTGGTCATCCACAATCAGTACCCCGTTCCTGCCCTCTCACCCTATCCCTTGACTCCGCTATCTTTAAGAGTCCTATCTAGCTCTCTCTTGAAAGCATCCAGAGAATTGGCCTCCACTGCCCTCTGAGGCAGAGAATTCCACAGATTCACAATTCTCTGGGTGAAAAAGCTTTTCCTCATCTCCGTTCTAAATGGCCTACCCCTTATTCTTAAACTGTGGCCCCTGGTTCTGGACTCCCCCGACATCGGGAATATGTTTCCTGCCTCTAGCATGTCCAATCCCTTAATAATCTTATATGTTTCAATAAGATCCCCTCTCATTCTTTAAATTCCAGGGTACACAAGCCCAGCCGCTCCATTCTATCAACATATGATAGTCCCGCCATCCCGGGAATTAACCTCGTGAACCTTCGATGCACTCCCTCAATAGCAAGAATGTCCTTCCTCAGATTTGGAGACAAAAACTGCACACAATACTCCAGGTGTGGTCTCACTAGGGCCCTGTACAACTGCAGAAGGACCTCTTTGCTCCTATACTCAACTCCTCTTGTTATAAAAGCCATTAGCTTTCTTCACTGCCTGCTGTACCTGCATGCTTACTTTCATTGACTGATGAACAAGGTCCCCAGATCTCGTTATACTTCCCCTTTTCAAAACTTGACACCATTCAGATAATAATCTGCCTTCCTGTTTTTGCCAGCAAAGTGGATAACCCCACACTTATCCACATTAAACTTAATCTGCCACGCATCTGCCCACTCCCCCAACCTGACCAAGTCACCCTGCATCCTCATAGCATCCTTCTTACAGTTCACACTGCCACCCAGCTTTGTGTCATCTGCAAATTTGCTAATGTTACTTTTAATCCATTCATCTAAATCATGAATGTATATTGTAAATAACTGTGGTCCCAGCACCGAGCCTTGCGGTACCCCACTAGTCACTGCCTGCCATTCTGAAAGGGACCCGTTAATTCCCACTCTTAGTTTCCTGTCTGACAACCAAATTTACAGCGCCAGAGACCCGGGTTCGATCCTGACTACACCTGCTGTCTGTACGGAGTTTGCATGTTCTTCCCTGTGACCACGTGGGGTTTCTCCGGGTGATCCGGTTTCCTCTCAAACTCCAAAGACATGCAGGTTTGTAGGTTAATTGGCTTGGTAAAACTGTAAATTGTCCCTCGTGTGTAGGGTAGAACGAGTGTACAATCGGCCAGACTCGATGGGCCAAAAGGCCTGTTTCCACGCTGTATCTCTAAACTAAACTAAACTTTGTTTGATCAAAGAGTTGATTTTAAGAAGAGTTTTAAAGCGAAGGCAGAGTTAGAGAGGGCAAAAATTTCAGGGAAATATTTCTAGAGGTTAAAGCTTTGGTTATTGAATATCGGTGTCAGAGGGGTCGTGGGGAGAAGGCAGGGGAATGGGGCTAGGAGGGAGAGGTAGATCAGCCATGATTGAATGGGGGGAGGAGACCTGATGGCCTAATTCTACTCCTATCACTTATGATCTTATGGTCACCACTGTGGGAGAGATTTAAAGGTGGGAGTTTCCCTGAGTACAGATCTGGAGGAAGACTAATATTGTGAATATTATTATTATTATTATTAATATTGTGTATATAGTTGGATTGGGGCAAAGCCATGGAGGGATTTATAAATAAGAATGAGAATGTGTAGGGGAAAGAATAATGAGGGCTAATAATAAATCGGGATGTGGATTGTGCTGATGTGGTGACAGGGAACCGCAGACAAAGCCTAAAAGTAGAGGCATGGAATGTAACAAAACCCCTGTCCCACGGCACGAGTTCATTCCAAGAGTTCTCCCGAGTTTGCCCTGATTCGAACTCGGAGATTTACGGTAATGGCCACTCGTCGGTACTCGGGGCTCTCGTGGACATTTTTCATCATGTTGAAAAATCTTCACGAGTCTTCCCGTGCTTACCTGCCGTTAGCGAGTCTTCCCGAGTACCTGCCGTTAGCGCTAAGAGACGTCCCCGAGCTCCGACGTACTCGCTATGTTCATTCTCCGTGCTTACCACGAGTTTGATTTTTTTTTAAACTCGGAAGAGCTCTTGGAATGAACTCGTACCGTGGGACAGGTGACGGCAAGTTTCAAGAACTTCATTGATTATGTGGGTAGGAAGAAACTGCAGATAGGCACAAAATGCTGGAGTGACTCAGCGGGACAGGCAGCATCTCAGGAGAGAAGGAACGGGTTCTCAGGAGAGGGCGTTTCGGGTCGAGACCCCTTCTTCAGACTGAAAGTCACGGGAAAGGGAAACGAGAGTTATATACTTGAGTTACATACTGTGACAGAAAATTGGAAATACTTTTGTTGTTGTTTTTGTTTTAGAGATACAGTGCGTAAACATGCCTTTGGCCAGCCGTTTCCGTGCCGCCCAGCGATCTCCGCACACTGACACTATCCTACACACCTACAAACGTGTACATCTTTGGAGTGCGGGAGGAAACCGGAGCACCCGGGGATAACCCACACAGGTCACGGGGAGAACGTACAAACTCAGCACAGACAAGCACCCGCGGTCAGGATCGAACCCGGGTCTCTGGCGCTGTGAGGCAGCAACTCTACCGCTGCGCCACCGTGCCGGCCAAGTTGCTGAACATGCATCTAACGTCACTGAATGCAGCAACTTCAAGTGAACGAGGCTTGGTAGGAGTTGGTGTGTAGGCATCGTACACCAACGATAAGAACCAGTTTTGCATTTGTCGGTGAATAGGACAGAAAAGTACTTTAAAAAAACAACTAAACACTAAGGGAATCGATCTCCAAGCCGACGTTAAAGCCTTGAAGGTAGACAAAAGTGCTGGAGAAACTCAGCGGGTGCAGCAGCATCTATGGAGCGAAGGAAATAGGCAACGTTTCGGGCCGAAACCCTTCTTCAGACTTTTGTCTACCTTCGATTTTCCAGCATCTGCAGTTCCTTCTTAAACACGACGTTAATGCCTTAACCACTTCTGCCTACCTCTGTTAATGTTCAATTGTGCCGGTTTCGAGCAGTGTTTGTGCTTTAGTTCTTTCCTCTCCTTCCCTGAGCACATGAAAGGGTTTCTTTTCTATAAGTGGTGTCTGTGAAAACAAACCCAGTAAAAGCCCTACAACCCACTCTCAAAGAATGCCATGCATGCAATTAGGAACCAGCTCTCAGCCAGGGGTTAGAATTCAAAGCCTGCGACTCCCTCTTCTCCGCCTCTGACAAACACAAACGCATTTACGGCCGCCAAAGTCATCAATACTTATCAATGGCAGGCTGCAGGAATCAATGGGAAGCCTTGGATGGGTGGGGGGTTGGGGAGGGGGGTGGGGGGAGGCAGCTGTCAAAGAATTTGGCTGGGGGGGGGGGGGTGGGGGGAGAGAGAGACAGAGCAAGCTCATCCCAGGGGTGGCATCCGGGTGGGGGGTGGGGCAAGGGAACCACATGCCCACACAATGATCACTCAGAGCTATAGCGCTGATTCGCTCGGGAAAAGGAGAAGGTGTGAGCGTGGTTTGAGCTTTGCAGTTTAGTTTAGTTTAAAGCAGTGCTTCTTAAACTGGTGAATGGTTCACCAAGGGGCGAATGAAATTATTTTGGGGTGAATGAAAACTAGAGGGGTGAATGAAGGGTGAATGTCTTAATTTATTCAGATATTTATATCTTTTTTTCTATACTTATAAAAGGCATTGCCATTAAATGGTTAGTAAGCTCTGATTGGTTTTAATGGCAGTGGAGCTGGAAAATTGAGGGGGGTTTTCAATCTACCTATGGTTTTCAAAGGAGCAGGATATTTCCCAAATTTACTGTAATATAACCTTTTAGGGAAGACCAGATGAGCTGGTGGGATCATACATTTATAAATGGCAACACGGGATGATCGCCGTAGGCAACTGTTGAACTGCAACTTAACTTTGTGCAGCAATTTAGCTACCAAAGTTGATATTTGGTGGTATTGCGAGCTTTCGCTGGGGAGAGTTATAGAAAGTTATATTAGTTGGATACTAATATATTAAATCATATACTCCATGGTTTTTTGAGCTAGTTTTCCAAGAAATAAACTGCAGTAATCAAAGCCCGAAAGGGTAGGATGGGGCTGAAGCCCAGTGTTTAGACGTTGGAATGTTTTTTTATTATCATTCTAATAGAACGATTTTCCAACTCCAGTGGTAATTAAACTTCCTTTTTTGTTCACTCTCAAGTTTTCTTTACATATTTTTAGGATGTTCAAAAAGTTGAAGAAAATAAACACTTAAGAAATGAGTTCATTTATGTTTTTTGCTCATGTGACAAAATAAATTATATATAAAATGATACAAGATGGAGAATGAGATGAAAATCGCCAAAAAAACATAAGAAAATTTAGTCGAGGGTGAATTAAATTTTGTGATAAAGACTCAAGGGTGAATGACACTGAAATTGTTTAAGAAGCACTGGTTTAGAGATACAGCACAGGCCCTTCAGCCCACCGAATCCGTGCCGACCAGCGATATCCCTGTACACTTGCACTATCCTACACACTTGGGATGATTTACAATTTTACCAAAGACAATTAACCTCAGTCTGAAGAAGGGTCTCGACCCGAAACATCACCCATTCCTTCTCTCCAGCGATGCTGCCTGTTCCGCTGAGTTACTCCAGCATTCTGTGCCTATCTACAATTAACCTACAAACCCGTAAAGCCTTCTTATAGCCTCCACGTTACTTTTTGCATATCTTTCAGTCATTTGTTCTGTATCTCTTTATGCCACCGTCTTTATCTCCCGTTTCCCTTTCCCCTGACTCTCAGTCTAAAGATGGGTCTCGACCCGAAACGTCACCTCTTCCTTTTCTCCAGAGATGCTGCCTGTCCCGCTGAGTTACTGCAGCCTTTAGTGTCTGTCTTCGGTTTGTCCGCAGTTCTTTCCTGCACAAACCTGGAGAGTGGGAGAGTTCTTTCAACGAAAGGCTGGGATGGGGAATTGGACTGGACTGGACCTTACTAACAACCCCAGCAGGCACGAGGGATCAAAATGTGGGAACAAGTTCTGACAGAGCTAAATCTATGGAGAACAACCTCCACCACCCCTCTCTTCCCCAACCCCATCCCTCATCAACAAATGCAGTCCCGGGATCAGCCCATTAAACACCTCAGCAAACTGACCAAACACGCTTGTTTTTTAGAAGTGACCTGGAATTCGACAATCGTCTTTGACAATTAAAGATTAATCCTCTGGAGACTACATAAACAAACCAAGAGATAAGTTGGGAATTTGGGGCCACAATAAACATTCTCCCACTTGGTTTAGTTTTGTTTAGTTTAGTTTAATGCAGTTTAGAGTCATAGAGTGATACAGTGTGGAAACAGGCCCTTCGGCCCAACAGGCCCACACCGGCCAACAACGTCCCAGCTACACTAGTCCCACTTTCCAGCATTTGGTCCATATCCCTCCAAACCTGTCCTATTCATGTACCTGTCTAACTGTTTCTTAAATGTTGCAATAGTTCCTCTCTACCTCCTCTGGCCGCTTGTTCCATACACCTACCTCCCTTTGTGTGAAAAAGTTAGCCCTCAGATTCCTATTAAATCTTCACCCCTTCACCTCAAACCTATGTCTGCTGGAACTCGATTCACCTACTCTGGGCCAAGAGACTCTGTGCATCTAACCGATCTATTCCTCTCATTATTTTGTACACTTCAATAAGATCACTCCTCATCCTCCTGCGCTCCAAGGTATGGAGTCCCAGCCTACTCAACGTGTGCCCATAGCTCAGACCCTCTATTCCTGGCAACATCCTTGTAATTCTTCTCTGCACCCTTTCCAGCTTGACAACTTTAGTTTAGTTGAAAACGACTGAAGAGGATTCTCGACCCGAAACATCACACAATCCTTCTATCCAGAGATGCTGCCTGTCCCATTGAGTTACTCCAGCATTTTGTGTCTATCTTCAGTTTAGCTGAGTTTAGTTTATTGCCACCTGTACCGAGGTAGAGTGAAAGGCTTTTGTTGCGTGCTAACCAGTCAGTGGAATGACAATACATGATTACAACCGAGCCGTTCACAGTGTACAGATACATGATGAAAGGAATAACATGAATAACTTTGAGCGCAAGATAAAGCCATTAAAATCCGATCAAAGATAGTCAGAGGGTCACCATTGAGGTAGATAGTAGTTCGGGACTGTTCTCTAGTTGTGGTAGGATGGCAACTTCTCCCGCCCCAGTTGCGGGGTTGAAAATGACCCGGAGCAGGGCCTTACACCGCCCGGCATGCTTTAACGGCCGCGGGACTTGCCATCGCCCGCCGGGGGCTTTGACATCGGGAGAAGAATGGAGAGCAGGGGAGAGACAAGACTTTGCCTTCCATCACAGTGAGGAGGAGATTCACTGTGATGGATGTTTGTGTAAATTGTGTTGGTGTGTGTCTTGGTTCTTTTCTTGTTGTATGACTGCAGAAACCAAATTTCGTTTGAACTTCATTTGAGGTTCAAATGACAATAAACGGTAATGTATTGTATTGTCTTGTAGATGCCTGATAACTTATTCATTTCAGTTCTGTTTCTACCTGACACCCCTCATACAGGGGAAGGGATATCATCCAGGGGGCCACATGAGTAGCGAGGTTGCTTGGTATAAGGATGGTTTGCGAATACTGCAGAATATATCAATAATAAATATATAAATGCTGAGAATGTGAGAAGAGTATTTGCACTCTTCTTGTTTAATCCACCTATCACTCACCAGGCTTTTTCCTGCCCCTCCTCTAGTTCCACGGTTCACATCCCCGCATCCCTTCATTATCACCACTTCCCCAGCCAACAATGAGCCATTATGAACTCCACCCTTCCTTACTCATCTGTTGCAGGCCTTTTCCTACCCCCAGTTCCTCCCCCCTTCTACTTTCATGTGTGAAGAAGGGTTCCGACCCAAAGTGTCACCCATCCTTTTACTCCGGAGATGCTGCCTGACCCGCTGAGTTACTCCAGCACTTTGTGTTTATCACCGTCTTGACTTCTCTTCTTCCCTTACCCACCCCAGTCTCACCCCGTCTGAATCCACAGCCGTCTGCTCACCCAGCGGTCTGAAGAAGGGTCCCGACTCGAAACGTCACCTATCTATGTGTAGGAAGGAACTGCAGATGCTGGTTGACATCGAAGATAGACACAAAATGCTGGAGTAACTCAGCGGGACAGGCAGCATCTCTGGACAGAAGGAATGGGTGACATTTTGGGGTCAAGCAACGTTCTTCAGTCTGAAGAAGGGTCTCGACCCGAAAAGTCACCCATTTCTTCTATCCAGAGGATGCTGCGCCACCTATGTATATTCTCCAAGAATGCTGCCTGACCTGCTGAGTTACTTTGTGTGTGTGTTTTGGGACTGATTGACTGGCAAGGTGGGAGGCCACTAATCACTTTAAAGGATCATAATTTTGGGGGAAGCTTTGAATGTAATCCTCCAGATAAGGCAGGAAACCGAGGCTCCACTGAGTCTGTGGCTCCATTGTTTCACTTTCCCTGGAATGACACTTGTGTTGAATATTCAACCACTGATCAATGGACCTGCATGTGGTCAGTAACACCTATTCTTCCTCCTGGAGCTCAGACTGGATGTGTAGGAGGGAACTGCAGATGCTGGTTTCCACAGAAGGTAGACACGAAATGCTGGAATAGCTCAGCAGGTCTGGCAGCAACTTGGGAGAAAGAAGTGACGTTTCGGGTCGAGACCCTTCTTCCCCTGACTCTCAATCTGAAGGAGAGTCCTGGAGCGGGAAAGACTGCAAAAAAGTTGTGACCACTGCCCAGTCCATCACCGGCTCTGACCTCCCCACCATCGAAGGGATTTATCAGAGTCGCTGCCCCAAAAAGGCAGCCAGCATCATCAGAGACCCACACCATCCTGGCCACATACGCATTTCACCACTGCCATCAGGAAGAAGGTACAGGAGCCTGAAAACTGTAACGTCCAGGTTCAGGAATAGCTACTTCCCTTCAGCCATCAGGCTATTAAAGATGACAACAAATAAGCTCTGAACTACAACAGACTATTATTATTACTGCACTATAATTGTTTGTTTTTTGAGTATGTGTGTATGTGTATATATACACACTGATCTTTTTTTCTTGTTTCTGTACTATGTTTACATATTCTGTTGTGCTGCAGCAAGTAAGGATTTCATTGTTCTATCTGGGACATATGACACTAAAACCCTCTTGACTCTTGACCCAAAATGTCACCTAGTCCTTTTCTCCTGAGATGCTGCCTGACCCGCTGAGTTACTCCGGCATTTTGTGTCGAGCTCAGACTGATTGTTTGCTCCGGCTAGTTTTGTGGATTTGAATCTTTCACGCCTCAGATCAGCTCGGCAAATCTTCTCACGAGTCCCAGCCCCCAGGTTCTGGGGAGCTGCTTGGTTACGCTGCTTTCTCTTGGCTGTTGTGGAGGGTTTTGGAGCTGCATCCAGTTGGTGGAAGGGCTTTAGGGTGACAGGAGGCGAGTCATTCACTGTAGGAGAACCAACTTCTGACCTACACTTGCAGTCATAGTCATGACAAATCCAATCAAAAGCCAAGGGTGTTTTATTGTCATGTGTCATAGGGTCGGCACAGTGGCACAGCGGTAGAGTTGCTGCCTTACAGTGCTTACAGATACAGATACCTGAATGCGGGTGCTTGTCTGTACAGAGTTTGTAGGGTTTTCTCCGAGATCTTCGGTTGCCCCCAATTCTCCAAAGATATACAGGTTTGTAGGTTAATTGGCTTGGTATAAAAAATGTAAATCACCCCTAGTCTGTTTAGGATAGTTTTGGTGTGCGGGGATTGCTGGTCGGTTCGGACTCGGTGGGCCGAAGGGCCTGTTTCTGCACTGTATCTCTAAACTAAACTAAATGTCCCAGACAGAACAATGAAATTCCTACTTACAGCAGCACAACAGAATGTTGAGTTTCTGATTAATGTGAGCCACAGATGTTGATAGTGTTGGATACAGTGAGGGTAATGCTATTGAATTTGAATGAAGTAGGTCAGACTTTATCTTGTTTGAGGTGATGGTAGATCAAATAGTACTTGTAGAAATAAGGAACTGGAGATGGTTCAAAGGTTCAAAGGTCTGTTTATTGTCACGTGTACCAATTAAGGATCAGTGAAACTCGAATTACCATACAGCTACACTAAAAAAAAGCAACAAGACACACCACTACATAAAAGTTAACATAAACATCCACCATAGCAGATTCCACATACCTCACTGTGATGGAAGGCAATAAAGTATAATACTCATCCTCTTTATTCTCCAGCGGTCGGGGCAGTCGAACCATCTGCAGTCAGGGTGATCGAAGCTCCCGCAGCTGGTGATCGAAGCCCCCGCGTCGGGACAATCGAAGTTCCCACGTAAGGGTGATCGAAGCCCTCGTGATCATAGATACATAGATACATAGAAAATAGGTGCAGGAGTAGCCATTCGGCCCTTCGAGCCTGCACCGCCATTCAATATGATCATGGCTGATCATCCAACTCAGTATCCCGTACCTGCCTTCTCTCCATACCCCCTGATCCCTTTAGCCACAAGGGCCACATCTAACTCCCTCTTAAATATAGCCAATGAACTGGCCTCAACTACCCTCTGTGGCAGAGAGTTCCAGAGATTCACCACTCTCTGTGTGAAAACGTTTTTTCTCATCTCGGTCTTAAAGGATTTCCCCCTTATCCTTAAGCTGTGACCCCTTGTCCTGGACTTCCCCAACATCGGGAACAATCTTCCTGCATCTAGCCTGTCCAACCCCATAAGAATTTTGTAAGTTTCTATAAGATCCCCTCTCAATCTCCTAAATTCTAGCGAGTGTAAGCCGAGTCTATCCACTCTTTCTTCATATGAAAGTCCTGACATCGCAGGAATCAGTCTGGTGAATCTTCTCTGCACTCCCTCTATGGCTATAATGTCCTTCCTCAGATTTGGAGACCAAAACAGTACGCAATACTCCAGGTGTGGTCCTCACCAAGACCCTGTACAACTGCAGTAGAACCTCCCTGCTCCTATACTCAAATCCTTTTGCTATGAAAGCTAACATACCATTCGCTTTCTTCACTGCTGCTGCACCTGCATGCCTACTTTCAATGACTGGTGTACCATGACACCCAGGTCTCGCTGCATCTCCCCTTTTCCTAATCGGCCACCATTTAGATAATAGTCTGCTTTCCTGTTTTTGACACCAAAGTGGATAACCTCACATTTATCCACATTATACTGCATCTGCCAAACATTTGCCCACTCACCCAGCCTATCGAAGTCACCTTGCAGTCTCCTAGCATCCTCCTCACAGCTAACACTGCCCCCCAGCTTAGTGTCATCCGCAAACTTGGAGATGTTGCCTTCAATTCCCTCATCCAGCTGAGTGCAGCCTTCGATACCGTCAACCACAACATCCTGCTCAACAGACTTAGGGACCTTGGCATTGAAGGTTCTGCACTCAGCTGGTTCCGTTCTTACCTTTCCAACCGATCCCACTTCATCTCTCTCCATAACCACACCTCTGCCACAGCCACTGTCACTCAAGGCGTTCCCCAAGGCTCCGTTCTTGGTCCCCTCCTCTTCATCATCTACATCCTCCCCCTTGGTCATATACTCCGTCACTTCAACCTGGACTTCCACTGCTATGCTGATGACACCCAGATCTATCTCAGCACCAAGTCCCCCCACCACCCCCCTCTCTCCCATATCAACTCCTGCCTATCAGCCATCAAATCTTGGATGCAACTCAACTTCCTTAAATTAAACAGTAGCAAAACAGAATTTCTCCTCATTGGCTCCAAATCAACACTCACTAAAATTAACAACCCCACTCTCACTATCGATGGCACCACTGTCTCCCCATCTCCTCAGGCACGCAACCTTGGCGTGATCCTTGACTCAACCCTCTCCCTTGAGCCTCACATCCGCCATGTTGTCAAAACATCATTTTTTCACCTCCGCAACATTGCAAAAATCAGATCGTCTCTCACACCCCCCGCTGCTGAAAGACTCATCCATGCCTTCATCTCCTCCCGACTGGACTACTGTAACTCTCTTCTTTTCGGAATCAATTCCAGCAGCATCAAACGACTCCAGCTGGTCCAAAATGCAGCCGCTCGACTCATTACCCACACCAAATCCTGGCACCACATCACCCCAGTTCTCAAAGAACTTCACTGGCTTCCCATTTCCCACCGGATCACCTACAAAATCCTGGTCCTCACCTACAAAGCCCTCAACAACCTGGCCCCCCCTTATCTCATTGACCTCCTCTCCCCCTACCAACCCTCACGGTCCCTCAGATCCACATCAGCTGGTCTCCTCTCCACTCCGAAATCAAACCTCTGCACTTTTGGAGGCAGAGCCTTCTCCAGGGCAGCTCCCAGGCTCTGGAATTCCCTCCCACAACCGGTCCGAAATTCTGAGTCCCTCACCATCTTCCAGTCCCGCCTCAAGACCCATCTCTTCACCTCTGCATACCCTTAGTCCCATGTTCCCCCCCCCCCCTCTGTCTTACTGCTCTATTTTGTTTTGTTTATTCCTGACTCTCAATTGTAAAGCGACTTTGAGTCCTGAAAAGCGCTATATAAATAAAATCTATTATTATTATTATTATTATTAATATAAATTGTAAATAGCTGGGGTCCCAGCACTGAGCCTTGCGGTACCCCACTAGTCACTGCCTGCCATTCTGAAAAGGACCCGTTTACTCCTACTCTTTGCTTCCTGTTTGCCAGCCAGTTCTCTATCCACATCAATACTGAACCCCCAATACCGTGTGCTTTAAGTTTGTATACTAATCCCTTGTCGAAAGCCTTCTGAAAGTCCAGATACAACACACCCACTGGTTCTCCCCTATCCACTCTACTAGTTACATCCTCGAAAAATTCTATAAGATTCGTCAGACATGATTTACCTTTCGTAAATCCATGCTGACTTTGTCCAATGATTTCACCACTTTCCAAATGTGCTGCTATCCCATCTTTAATAACTGACTCTAGCAGTTTCCCCACTACCGATGTTAGACTAACTGGTCTGTAATTCCCCGTTTTCTCTCTCCCTCCCTTCTTAAAAAGTGGGGTTACGTTTGCTACCCTCCAATCCTCAGGAACTACTCCAGAATCTAAGGAACTACTCCAGAATCTAAGGAACTACTCCAGAATCAGGGCGGTCAAAGCTCCTGCTGCTTGGAGCTCCCGAAGTTGGTCTCTAAACAGGGTCCAGGAGCTCCACGATGTTAAAGTCCACAGGATCCTGCGATTGGAGCTCCAAGGTCGATCCCCGACAGGGATCGCCAGCTCCACAATGTTAAGTCCTGCAGCTCCCAAAGTCGATCTCCAGCAAGAGGCCGCCAACTCCACCATGTTAGGCCGCCGTGTGGATGGAGATACGATATGGAAAAAAATCGTAGCTTCATTGAGGTAAGAGATCAAAAAAAGGTTTCCCCCAATTCCCCCCCCCCCCCGCACATAAAACAAGCTAAAGAACACTAAAACAATACATTTAACATAAATGTAGAATACATTTAACACATACTATAAAACAACAAAGAAGGACGGGACAAGACAGACTGTTGACGAGGCAGCCATTGCGGGCGCCACCCGGTGGTTTACAATGGAATGTGTAGGAACGAACTGCAGATGCTGGTTTACACCCAACATAGACACAAAATGCCGGAGTAACTCAGCGAGTCAGGCAGCATCTCTGGAGAGAAGGAATAAGTGACGTTTTCGGGTCGAGATCCTTCTTTAGACTGTGAGGCACGGGAGAGGAAAATGCGAGGTACGGGAAGAACAAATCAGAGCCGACACCAATGACCCTGGAAAGGCGGAGCCCACAATGGTCCATTGTTGGCTGTGGAAGAGGTGATAACGAAGGGATGCGAACAGTGAAACTTAGTAGTTTCACTGTTTCTACACACACATAATCATCTTCTCCACCTTTGCTTGATCATCTGGCTGGCTTTGATTTGTTCGTTTCATTCCTCTCAATCATTTTTGTCTTTGCGCCTTTTCATACCTCTAGTTTCCCTCTCCCCTGACTCTCAGTCTGAAGAAGGGTCTCGACCCGAAACGTCACCCATTCCTTATCTCCAGGGATGCTGCCTGACCCGCTACTTACTCCTGTACTTTGTGTCTATCTTCGGTGTAAACCAACATTTGCAGTTCCTTCATGCACATTTTGCAAGCTGGCCAATCAGATCAGATAATACAATCAAGCTGAATAAGGGGGGTGGGGTGTCAAATGGGATAGTTGAGGATGGAGTTAAAGGGGAAAAGAGTAAAGGGATGGTTAATGACCCCAGAATTAACGGGAAAGGAAGCTCACAAAGGGATAGGAGAGTATGGCCAAGTGTAATATGGATCGATGTGAAAGGTGAGATGCGTAAGGAATTAAAAGTATTGTATATGAATGCGCGAAGTATAAGAAGTAAAGTAGATGAGCTTGAGGCTCAGTTAGAGGTTGGTAGATATGACATTGTGGGGATTACTGAGACGAGGCTGCAGGGGGATCGGGCCTGGGAACTTAATATTCAGGGTTATACATCCTATAGAAAGGACAGGCAGGTGGGCAGAGGAGGGGGGCTGGTTCTGCTGGTGAGGGATGGAATTCAGTCCCTTGCGAGGGAAGACATAAGGACTGACGAGGTAGAGTCACTGTGGATTGAGTTGAGGAATTGTAAAGGCAAGAAGACACTAATTGGTGTTATTTACAGACCCCCAAATAGTAGCCCAGATGTAGGGTGTAAGTTGCAGCAGGAGTTAAAACTGGCATGTAACAAAGGTAATGCCACTGTGGTGATGGGGGATTTTAATATGCAGGTAGACTGGGAAAGTCAGGTTGGTTCAGGACCCCAAGAAAGAGAGTTCGTAGAATGCCTCCGAGATGGATTCTTAGAGCAGCTTGTAATGGAGCCGACCAGAGAAAAGACAATTCTGGATTTAGTGTTGTCCAATGAACCAGATATGATAAGAGAACTCAAGGTAAAGGAACCGCTTGGAGGTAGTGATCATAATATGATTAGTTTTAATCTGCAATTTGAGAAGGAGAATGTTAAATCGGAAGTGGCAGTGATGCAGTTGAACAAAGAGGACTATGAAGGCATGAGAGGGGAGCTGGCCAAAGTAGACGGGAAAGGGATCCTAGCAGGAATGACGGTGGAACAGCAATGGCAGGAATTTCTGGGCAGGATCATTTCATTCCAAAAAGGAAGAAAGATTCTAAGGGGAGTAGGAGGCAACTGTGGCTGACAAGAGAAGTTAGGGATAGAATAAAACTAAAAGAAAAGATGTATAACACAGCAAAGAGTAGCCCGAAGCCGAAGGATTGGGAAACTTTCATAGGACAACAGAAGGAAACAAAACGGGCAATACGGGCTGAAAAGATGAAGTACGAGGGGAAGCTGGCCAGGAATATAAAGAAGGACAGTAAAAGCTTCTTTAGATATGTTAAGGGAAAAAGAATAGCAAAGTCAAATGTGGGTCCCTTGAGGGCAGACACGGGTGAAATTATTATGGGCAACAAGGAAATGGCAGAAGAGTTGAATAGGTACTTCGGATCTATCTTCACTTAGGAAGACACAAACAATCTCCCAGATGTACTGGAGGACAGAGGATCTCAGGGGGTAGAGGAACTGAAAGAAATTTTCATTAGGCGAGAAATAGTATTGGGTAGGCTAATGGGACTCAAGGATGATAAATCCCCTGGGTCTGATGGTCTGCATCCCAGGGTCCTCAGGGAGGTAGCTCTAGAAATAGTGGACGCATTGGTGATCATTTTCCAATGTTCAATAGATTCAGGATCAGTTCCTGTGGATTGGAGGATAGCTAATGTTATCCCACTTTTCAAGAAAGGAGCGAGGGTGAAAACGGGGAATTACAGACCAGTTAGCCTGACTTCGGTGGTGGGAAAGATGGAGTCAATTATTAAAGAGGTAATAATGGGGCATTTGGATAGCAGTAAAAGGATTAGTCCAAGTCAACATGGATTTATGAAAGGAAAATCATGCTTGACTAATCTTCTGGAATTTTTTGAGGATGTGACAAGTAAAATGGATGAAGGGGTGCCAGTGGATGTAGTGTATCTAGACTTTCAGAAAGCCTTTGATAAGGTCCAGCACGGGAGACTAGTGACTAAAATTAGGGCACATGGTATAGGGGGTAGGGTGTTGACATGGATGGAAAATTGGTTGGCAGACCGGAAGCAAAGAGTAGGAGTGAACGGGTCCTTTTCAGAATTGCAGTCAGTGGTGAGTGGAGTGCCACAAGGCTCGGTGTTGGGGCCGCAACTGTTTACCATATATATTAATGATTTGGAAGAGGGAATTAGGAGCAACACTAGCAAGTTTGCGGATGACACAAAGCTGGGTGGCAGTGTGAACTGTGAAGAGGATGTTAGGAGGTTGCAGGGTGACCTGGACAGGTTGAGTGAGTGGGCAGATGCATGGCAGATGCAGTATAATATAGATAAATGTGAGGTTATCTACTTTGGCAGCAAAAACAAGGGGGCAGATTATTATCTCAATGGGGTTAGGTTAGGTAAGGGGGAGGTACAGCGAGAGCTGGGTGTCCTTGTACACCGGTCACTGAAAGTTGGCGTGCAGGTACAGCAGGCAGTGAAGAAAGCTAATGGAATGTTGGCCTTCATAACAAGAGGATTTCAGTATAGGAGCAAAGAGGTTCTTCTGCAGTTGTATAGGGCTTTGGGGAGACCACATCTGGAGTATTGTGTACAGTTTTGGTCTCCTAATTTGAGGAAGGACATCCTTGTGATTGAGGCAGTGCAGCGTAGGTTCACGAGATTGATCCCTGGGATGGCGGGACTGTCATATGAGGAAAGATTGAAAAGACTAGGCTTGTATTCACTGGAGTTTAGAAGGATGAGGGGGCATCTTATAGAAACATATAAAATTATAAAAGGACTGGACAAGCTAGATGTAGGAAAAATGTTCCCAATGTTGGGCGAGTCCAGAACCAGGGGCCACAGTCTTAGAATAAAGGGGAGGTCATTAAAGACTGAGGTGAGAAAAAACTTTTTCACCCAGAGAGTTGTGAATTTGTGGAATTCCCTGCCACAGAGTGCAGTGGAGGCCAAGTCACTGGATGGATTTAAGAGAGAGTTAGATAGAGCTCTAGGGGCTAGTGGAGTCAAGGGATATGGGGAGAAGGCAGGCACGGGTTATTGATAGGGGACGATCAGCCATGATCACAATGAATGGCGGTGCTGGTTCGAAGGGCCGAATGGCCTCCTCCTGCACCTATTTTCTATGTTTTCTATAAGTCAAACTCAAGTACAATTGAGCAAAGTGTAAGATACAGAGTGCGCAACATAGTTCGCAGCATTGTAGTGCATCAGCTTCATTTCAGCACAGCCATATTGTCTGTTTATATTCATTCCTTTAGAGACTTATTCCCTGTTACTGGGCAGCACAGTGGTGCCTTACAGCGCCAGAGACCCAGGTTTAATCCTGACTATGGGTGCTGACTGTATGGAGTTTGTATGTTCTCCCCGTGACGCAGCAGTAGAGTTGCTGCCTTACAGCAATTGCAGCTTCGGAGACCCGGGATGCATCCCGACTACGGGTGCTGTCTGTACGGAGTTTGTACGTTCTCCTCGTAATCTGCGTGGATTTTCTCCGAGATCTTCGGTTTCCTCCCACACACCAAAGGCGTACAGGTTCGTAGGTTAATGGGCTTGGTAAATATAAAAATTGTCCCTAGTGGGTGTAGGATAGTGTTAATTTGCGGGGATCGCTGGTCGGCGCAGACCCGGTGGGCCGAAGGGCCTGTTTCTGCGCTGTATCTCTAAACTAAACTATGTTCAGTCACCTGGTATTTTTCTATTTGCTCTACCTGTTTCCCTTCATTCTACCTCGGCACACGTGACAATAATGAGCATACATCAATACCAATACATCACCTGGCTTCTGCTCTGGTTTGCATGTGTATGTAATGTTTGTCACAGACTTGGTGGGCCAAATGGCCTGTTTCCTAGTGTAGGAAGGAACCACAGAAGGGTCTCAACCAAAAACATCACCTATTGGTTTTCTCCAGAGATGCTGTTACTCCAGCATTTTGTGTCTATGACTCTATTGTTTCCATGTTCTATGTCTCTGTGCCCCCCCCCCAGTCCCAAACATCCTTGGTGGACAGAAAAATAGGGTCCTGGCCCGAAATGATAGTTGTCCATGTTCTCCAGAGATGCTGCCTGAACCGCTGAGTTACTCCAGCACTTTGTGCTTTTTACCCTGGTGGAATGTCAACCCAGCTCTGAGGTAACTCAGCAAGCCTCGGCTCTCACAAAATCAAACCCTGACCATCTATTCAAGCAGAAATGATCTCAGGGCAACTCGGTGTGAGCATTGAAACTCAGGCTTCCGTTAATGCCCACGTTGGGATATTCTCTTCAATCTCTGGGGAAAAGGGTTCTCCCGAATTTTCCTGCAGGATTTCTTGCCAACTATCTAAAATTTATGGCTGCCAGTTAACCTAAATTGTGGATCACTGTGATGCACCCATTTTCACTCGGTGATCATAAACACTTCACTCTCGTCTTCTACCCCTGTGGATCCCTCTCATTCTGTTCCATTCAATATCTCATTCCGTTCCATTCAATATCTCTTTCCACTTGACCAGCATAGAGTGAATACTTCTCACTCTGTTGTGGTGATCAATTCACCCGCCACCTACATCAATACAAGAAGGTGACGTCTCGGGTCACCCATGTCTTCTCTCCAGAGATGCTGCACGTCCCGCTGAGTTACTCCAGCAGTGGAGATCTTCAGTTTAAAGCAGCATCTGCAGTTCCTTCCTACACAAGGAGTAACTCTATTCACCTCCAGTTGGGCAACCTCTTCATGTTGCCTTTTATTCCTCTCTGTCCAGTGTTAACCACAGGCCACCTGCAATGTCTTCCCTTTCCCCTTCCCACACTTCAATTCCAGGACCTAAAACAATCTCTTCTTGGCTCCCTCTTTGTCAAAGGCACCCTGCCCCCCAGCACAATGTCGAGTTTCACGTTAGTGACCACAATATCCAAACACGGCCATTCTCAAACCCATATATTTACCTTTCATTTTTCACAAGGCTTCTCAGATGTTCAGCACTAGATGAGCGTACTGGGAGATTGAAGATTTTTTCAGTAGGTACTGAGGAGAAACTCACCACAAATCCCATTCCCCATGTTACTGACATGATATTGCTCCTTGGGTCACACAAAGGGAACCTCCCATTGCTGAGGTCTAAGGTTCCCACCTGCATTAAAAGGGCATCATCAATACTGGTGCCCAAGAAGATTAAGGTGACGTGCCTCAATGACTCAGCCTCTTGCTCTACTCACTCTAAACTCACAACTGTGCTGCCGAGCACAGTTTGAACTCCATCTTCAAGTTTGATGACGACACCACTGTTGTTGTTGATGATGATGAGTCAGAGTATAGAAGGGAGATCGATCGACTGACCAAATGGTGCAAGAACAGTTTAGTTTATTGTCACGTGTACGAGGTACACTGAAAAGCTTCTGTTGCGTGCTATCCATTCAGCAGAAAGACAATACATGATTACAATCGAGCCATTACACTGTACAGATACATGATAAGGGAATAACGTTCAGTGCAAGGTTAAGCCAGCAAATTCCGATCAAGGATAGTCTGAGGGTCACCAAAGAGTTAGCACCAATGAACAACAACCTTGCTCTCAGTCTGAAGAAGGGTCTCGACCCAAAACGTCCCTTATTCCTTTGCTCCATAGATGCTGCCTCACCCGCTGAGTTTCTCCAGCGTTTTTTTTTTGTTTTTTGAAAATATTTTTTATTGGAGATAAGTACACAACATATTATCATCATTACCAGTCTTACATTTTTAAATTGATAATATTGTCAATTATTATTACATTGTCTCCAATACCTTTTGTCTTTTTTTTGTTTTTTTTAACCTAGATAGAACTAAAAAGATAGATGAAGTAAAGAAAGAAAAGAGAAAGAAAAAACAAAACAAAAACAAAAAAAACAAAACAAAACAAAAAAACAAAAAACAAAAAAAAGAAAGAAAAGAAAAAGATAGTTAAAGAGGAATGGAAACATTTATTAAGATAAAAAAACTTTGTTTGAGATATATTCGTACATTTCAGAGTATAACATTTCATCCATTCTTTAGCCCGAGTGTTAGTCAGGTTCCCGTGCTGAACCATTCTGACCCTTTAAATAATCAATAAAGGGAGACCATGTTCCAACGAATAATTCCTGTTTGTCCAACAGGGAAAATCAGATTCTTTCCACATTTAAGGTCTCCGTCATTTCTATAATCCACATTTTGATTGTGGGGGTTATAGGGCCTTTCCAAAATTTTAGAATTAATTTTTTTCCCGTTATTATACTATAATCAATAAAGTTTCTTTGTGTTGTTGTAAATGTTTGATTTAATTCTAATGTTCCGAGTATTATTAATTTTGGATCCGGGTCCAATTGTGTGCTGGTCACTTTAGATATTATACTGAAAATATTTACCCAGAATATTTTAATTTTTATACAGTTTGCAAACATATGAGATAAGTTAGCTTCTAAATGTTGACATTTATCACATATAGGTGAGATATGTTGAAAGATTTTATGTAATTTTGTTTTTGAATAATGTAACCTATGTATTACTTTAAATTGTATTAAAGAATGTCTGGCATTTAATGAACATTGATGTATGTGTTGTAACCTTTCTTCCCAAGTATCTTTCGTTATTATTTGATTTAATTCTTTTTCCCATGTTTGTCTGTGTAAGTCCGTCGATGGAATGTCACTGTCTAATAAAATATTATATATATAAAATATTAATTTTTCTGTATTAGGATGTTTATTCCAACATTCATCAAGAATTTCTGAATTTCTAATTCGAAAATTTTGAGTATTCGATTTTACATAATCTCTGAGTTGAAGATATCTGAAAAAATCATTTCCTCGAAGTCCATAAGTCTGTTGAAACTCCTGAAATGTAAGAAAAGTGCCTTCCTTGTAAAGTTGTCCCATATTTTTAATTCCATAATTCTTCCATTGTGTAAAACCCCTGTCCAACCATGAGGGTTTAAACAAAGGGTTATTCACAATTGGAAGAAAAAGTGATGTTATCTAATTTTAATGTCTTTTAATTGTTTCCAAATTCGTATAGCACTAAATATTATAGGGTTTTCCATATAAATGTTTTTGTTTAATTTAGACGTAGCAAATAATATCGAGCCGATATCAAAAGGTAAACAATCTTCATTTTCCATTTTTAACCAATCTGGTTGTTGATCTATTTCTTCCAACCAGAAATTCATATCTTTAATATTAACTGCCCAAAAATAAAACAGAAAGTTTGGTAAAACCAAGCCTCCATTTATTTTTGATTTACACAAATATCTTTTGTTTATCCTATGATTCTTATAATCACAGATAAAATCATTAACAATGGAATCCAATTTTTTTTAAACGTTTTTTGACAAATATATCGGAATTGTCTGAAAAAGGTATAATATTTGCGGTACAAAAATCATTTTTATGGCATTAATTTTGCCAACCATTGAGATAGGAAGTGTTTTCCAATATTGAATATTCTTATGTAGTTTGTTCAGTAATGGGGTGAAATTTGCTTTAAATAATGATGTATATATCTTAGTTACGTAAATACCTAGGTATTTGAATTTTTCGTTTACTATTTTAAATGGAAATTGTTGTATTATCTGTTTGTTGTGTTCCCTTATTGGCATAATTTCACTTTTATTCCAATTTATTCTGTATCCTGAGAGTGAACCAAATTGGGTTATTAGCTTTAATAAGTTTGGAATACTCATTTCTGGTTTTGTAATGTAAATTAGTACATCATCTGCGTATAGAGAAATTTTATTCACTGTATCCTTTGTGTTATACCCATGTATTTCCGGATGACCCCTAACTCTTTCTGCGAGTGGCTCAATAGCAAGCGCAAATAATAATGGAGATAACGGGCATCCTTGTCTACAACCTCTAGATAGGCTGAATTTAGATGACAACCTTTGGTTTGTTAATATTCTAGCCGTAGGGTTTGTATATAACAGTTTTATCCATGTGCAGAATTTCTCCCCTAGCTGCATATTTTCCATCACCGAAAATAAATAGGACCATTCAACCTGATCAAAAGCTTTTTCAGCGTCAAGTGAGATTATTGCTAGATCTTCATTAATAATTCTCTTAGAATATATAATATTAAATAATCTTCTTAGATTATAATATGAGTACCGTTTCTGAATAAAGCCTGTTTGGTCAGGGTGTATTAATTTATTCATCACTGTACTTAATCTATGCGCTAGTATTTTAGTTAATATTTTCTGATCTGTATTTAAAAGTGCAATTGCTCTATATGATCCCGGATCTTCCGGATCTTTATCAACTTTAGGAATAAGTGTTATTATAGATTCATTTAAAGTATCTGTAAGTTTCTGTTGAGTATAGATATGCTCATACAGCCTTTGTAAACGTGGGGAGAGCAAGTCATAATTTTTTTTATAGAATTCAGAGCCTAAACCATCTGGTCCTACTGCTTTACCATTTTTTAAAGAGCCAATAGACTCCTCAATATCCTTTATCGTAATCTCCCTTTCTAATAATTCTCTATCGTTTGAGTCTAAACCTTTTAAATTACATTTTAGTAAAAAATCTGCTATTCCTTCTGGTTGTACTACAGTTTTAGTTGAATAAAGATTATGATAGTATTGGAGAAATCTCTCGTTTATATCCTTGGGCATTTTTAATAATTCTCCTGTATCTGTTCTAATTTTATGAATTGTTTTTTCCCCTTCCATTTTTCGTAACTGACGTGCTAATAGTTTTTGTGGTTTGTCTCCAAACTCGAAATGTAATTGTTTGGTTTTTTGATAAAGTTTTATTACTTGTTCTGAATACATTTTGTTTAATTTATATTTCAATACAGCAATTTTATTATGTTTTAAAATAGATGGCATTCTCGCATTTTCTATATCTAGTCGCTTGATTTCCCTTTCCAATGTTTGTTGTTTAATCTTGTTCTCTTTATTATAAAATACTTGGGCAGAAATTAATGCACCTCGAACAAAGTTCCTTGGTCACACTGTTGTTGAGAGCCAGCGTTTTTGTCCACCTTGCTCTCAACAACAGTGTGACCAAGGAACAGATTGTGGACATTGGAAGATCAAGAATGAGGATCCACAATCCTGTCTTCATCAAGAGGACAGTGGTGGAGAGAGTCAAAAGCATCAAATTCCTGGATGTACGTATCTCTGAAAATCTGTCCTGGATTCAGCACATTTATGCAATCATAAAAAAAGCCCATCAACGCCTCTACTTCCTGAGAAAACTTAGGAGATTTGGTATGTCAACAAATACTCTCTTGAACATGTGTACAGTAGAGAGCATATTGACTGGTTGCATCAGGCCTGGTTCGGCAACTCCAACGCCCAGGAACAAAGAAAATTGCAAAAAGTGGTGAACACTGCCCGGTCCATCATGGGTACCAACCTCCCCACTATCGAAGGGATCCACAGTAGTTGCTGCTTCGAAAAGGCAGCCAGCATCATCAGAGACCCACACCACCCTGGCCACAAACTCATTTCACCTCTGTCATCGGTTTGTCAAGGAGGACTCTCTCTAACTTCTACAGGTGCACAGTAGAGAGCATGCTGACCGGTTGCATCGTGGCTTGGTTCGGCAACTTGAGCGCCCTGGAGAGGAAAAGACTACAAAAAGTAGTAAACATTGCCCAGTCCATCATCGGCTCTGACCTCCCGTCCCTCGAGGGGATCTATCGCAGTCGCTGCCTCAAAAAGGCTGGCCGTATCATCAAGGACCCACATCATCCTGGCCACACACTCATCTCCCCGCTACCTTCAGGTAGAAGGTACAGGAGCCTGAAGACTGCAACGACCAGTTTCAGGAATAGCTACTTCCCCACAGCCATCAGGCTATTAAACTTGGCTCGGATAAAATTCTGAACATTAATAGCCCATTATCTGTTATTTGCACTTTATCAGTTTATTTATTCATGTGTGTATATATTTATGTAATGGTATATGGACACACTGATCTGTTCTGTAGTAATGCCTACTATGTTCTGTTGTGCTGAAGCAAAGCAAGAATTTCATTGTCCTATCAGGGACACATGACAACAAAACTCTCTTGAATCTTGATCTCATCGGGAAGAAGGTACAGATGCCTGAAAACTGTAACGTCCAGATTCAGGAGCAGTTTCTTCCCTATAACCACCAGGCTATTAAACACTACAACCTCCAAATAGGCTCCGAACCAAAAAAGACTTTAGTGATATTACTTTTGACTTTGCACTATTTTGTTTGACCGTTTGCTTTTTGTAGATATACTGAACTTTTTTGTTGTTCATTATGGGTTTTACAGAGTGCTATGTTTAGATATCTGTTGTGCTGAAGTAAGTAAGAATTTTATTGCTCTTTATCGGGGCATACTGTATGACAATGAAACACTCTTGACTCTTGAGGGTGAATTCAGAAATCTGCTGATACAGCAGATTTCAATTTGACTTAGGATGAGCTTCCAATATATGCCTGCTCTGTTTTTAAGAAGCCCTGACATCTGTGACATCTGCCCTCTGCAAATCTGTCTTGTCCCAATGCTTCTCTAGCCTCACACCTTCCTTGTCTCAAAGCTTGGGTTTAATCACAACTCTGTGGTCCATGTCCCAGCTTAGACTGTCCTGTCCACCCACTAATCTAGTAGATCTATAATAATAATAATGATAATAATGGATGGGATTTATATAGCGCCTTTCTAATACTCAAGGCGCTTTACATCGCATTATTCATTCACTCCTCAGTCACACTCGGTGGTGGTGAGCTACTTCTGTAGCCACAGCTGCCCTGGGGCAGACTGACGGAAGCGTGGCTGCTAATCTGCGCCTACGGCCCCTCCGACCACCACCAATCACTCACACATTCACACACATTCACACACATTCACACACATTCACACATTCACACGCAGGCAAACGTGGGTGAAGTGTCTTGCCCAAGGACACAACGACAGTATGCACTCCAAGCGGGATTCGAACCGGCTACCTTCCGGTTGCCAGCCGAACACTTAGCCCATTGCGCCATCTGTTGTCCCGATGGCTCCCAGTCCAGTAATACTCTCATAAACACTCCAGCTGAGACAGGGGTCCATGTACCACCAGTCCCATCTTCCCATCTCCACCCCTTTCCACCATCTGCAGAGACCGCTCCCTCCGCAACTCCTTGGTTCACCCACCCCTTCCCGCCCAAACCACCCCTTGCCAAGGTAATTTCCCCATGCAACCACAGGAGATGTAACACCACCTCCATCCAAGGAGCCCAGTAGTCCTTCCTGGTGAGACATAGGTTCACGTGCATCTCCTCTAACCTCATGTACCACATCCGGTGCTCCCAATGTTGTCTCCTGTATGAGACCAAATGCAGGGTCAAAGACCATTTCGCTGAACACTTGTACTCGGTCTGCTGGATCTCCTGGTTGCAAACCATTTTAACTCCTCTTCCCATTCCCACACTGACCTTTCTGCCCTGGGCCTCCTCCATTGCCAGAATGAGGCCACACGCAAACTGGAAGAAAGGCACTTCATATTCGACTTGGACAGCTTACAACCCAATGGTTTGAACATTGCATTCTCCAATTTTAGCTAACTAATCCACCCCCCTCCCTTCTTCCCCCACACCTCCCCCCCACCCACCCCCCACCCCCCCACTCTTTCCTCCCCTCTCCTCTGTGTCCCACCACGACCCAACCCCTCCCTCTCCCTCTCCACCTAAATTCCTTCCTCTAGCTTCACAATTTGCACGTCACTGCTTTTGGCTCACACCTTCTGTCTTTTCATCCATGATCTTTGTCCACCAACCCTATCAAACCCTCCACTCACCTGTATCAACCTATTACATGCCAGGCCTTTCTCTTCCACACCTTCTCCCCCCCTCCCCCTACAATCAGACTGAAGAAGTGTCCCGACCCGAAATGTCACGTAACCACGTTCTCCAGTGATGCTGCTTGACCCGCTCACTTAGTCCAGCATTTTGTGTCTTTTTCTCAAAATCCTTTGCCATTACGGGTGTCAGGGGTTATGGGGAGAAGACAGAGATAATGGGGTTAGGAGGGAGAGATAGATCAGCCATGACTGAATGGCGGAGTGGACTTGATGGGCCGAATGGCCCAATTCTATCCCCTATCACTTATGCTTATGATTTTTCCATATTGACCCATTCTTCGTCTCCATCTATCCCTTTCCAAAATTGCTTGGAACAATATACACTCTCCAAAAGCACGGAATTCCCCGGTTCATGGTGACTATGCCTTCAGTATAGTGTGGGCTGTGAAAATTTGCCCCCTTAACTTTTCTTTCTCTCTCTCCATTCATAAAGATACTTCTCCAAGCTTTTAGTTGTTGCTTGAAGAGGAAGTCATTGTTGCAATGTAGAGGGCAGGTTGCTACGTTCACTGAAACAAAGTTGTTCGCTAGAGACACAATTGACTGTGGGTGCTGGAATCTGGAGCAGAGAACAAACTGCTGGAGGAACTCAGTGAGTCAGGCAGTGTCTGTGGAGGGAAATGGACAATTGACATTTTGGGTCAGACGGACATAAGGAATAGGAGTAGAATTAGGCCATTCGGCCCATCAAGCCTACTCTGCCATTCACTCATGGCTGATCGATCTCTCCCTCCTAACCCCACTCTTCTGTCTTCTGCCCATAACCTCTAACACACGTACTAATCAAGAAACCTTTCAAGTCCTTTCAGACCTAGACTGACACCATTTCCCTGTCCATTCCCCTCCACAAATTGTACACAACACTCTGTGCAAAGGAGGGTGAATAGTTCATTAAGAGAGAGCCACTCTCTAGATAATGTAGAGTGAAGAGAGAAACATTTATTAAAACAACATGTCGCTTCCTCAACAGAAATGACAGGAAGAAATGTTTAGAATTACGGGCAATCGCTCTGAAACTAGAGCGTTGGACAAAAGACCAACAGAGACTGACTTTATTGTCCGTTATAAAATGAGATGTCCACCATGAAGATACACATGTTAAGGGCATTTAAGGGACTTTTGGGTAGGCACATGCATATGCAGAGAATGGAGGGATATGGATCACGTGCATTCGTGCAAGCAGAGATTGACTTGGTATCATGTTTGGAACAGACATTGTGGGCCGAAGGGGCTGTTCTTATGCTGTACTATTATCCAAGATGGCACCCAAGCCTGGCGGCTCTTTTTGTGTTAGTCACAGAAGTGGATCTGCAATCACGCATTACAATCACTCCACTCTCTTAAACCTCTACTCCAACAGCAGCATTTCTCACTTTAACTATACTCTTCTTAATCTCCTCTATTTATGTTATTCCCTTTATCCTGTATCTGTACATTGTGGATGGCTCGAATGCAATCATGCATTGTCTTTCCGCTGACCGGTTAGCACGCAACGGAAGCTTCTCATTGTACCTCAGTGCACGTGACAATAAACTAAACTCAACTCATGTTCCACGCTTGATTCTGCTCATTGCAATAGACTTACTTTCTCTTTTACCCAATGCAAGGGAATAAGTTAACCCTTGCAGAAAGACATATATTGTGCAAACTGAAAAATGCACAAGAGAGCAACATTCTCCACATTCTGCGGGACATTTTAACCTGCAGCCATTTGCTGCTTTCTGTTTGTGCAGATCGAAATATTTCCTTCAGTGTACCTTTCCAAGTGTCTTTTAAATGTTGTTATTGTACATGCCTCAACTACTTCCTCTGGCAATAGACACAAAATGCTGGAGTAACTCAGCGGGTCAGGCAGTATCTCTGGAGAAAAGGAGGAGATGGCGTTTCTGGTCAGACTCTGAAGAAGGGTTCCGACCCGAAACGTCACCTCCTCTTTTTCTCCAGAGATGCTGCCTGAGCCGCTGAGTTACTCCAGCATTTTGTGTCTATCTTTGGTGTAAAGCAGCATCTGCAGTCCCTTCCTGTGCATTCTTCCTCTGAAGGCTCGTTCCATATACGCACCACCCTCTGAGTGAAAAAGATGTCCGTCAGGTTGCTATGAAATCTTTCCCCTCTCACCGTAAACTTATGGCAGGCAGCATCTCTGGAGAAAAGCAAGAGGCGAGATGACGTTTAAAACTAACATCTGCAGTTTCTTCTTAAACAGAAATAAGCTTGGTGCCGTTTTCTTTCTGGTGAAATGTTTACTAAATCAGAGCTACTCACTGCATTCTGGTCAATGCAAAGTGAAACTTCACTGTCAGAGGGAATGAGTCTGTCTACTGAATATAGTAGCATGTAGCAGTGTATAAATGCCAAGTAACAAGGGGCACAGTCTATATTGTGTGTAAGGCAGGGTTCACTGGAGCACTGAGCTGCGGGATGGAACTCACTACAGAAGGGAACCACTCTGTGTACACCGCGGGAGAACATTGATAGCTAACGCAGGATATAATGTTCAGTCCAGAGTTTAGTCCACATACTGCATCACACCAGACATCATGGTGTGATTGTGGATTCACTTCACAATCTGTACAAAATACAGGAGGAAGTGTTGGACAGAATAAACCCACAGTCCAAGAAGATAGTCAAGAGTGTTTTATTGTCATATGTCCCAGACAGAACAATGAAATTCTTACTTGCAACAGCACAACGGAACATGTAAACATAGAACACGGTAAACAATATAGTAAACGAGAAAAAAAGCTCAGTGTATGTTTGTGTAAATATATATATTTTGTTCTCATTTATTATATACACATACATACACGTAAAAACATGCACATATTGGACAATAAAATGTAAAGGAGGAACTGCAGATGCTAGTTTAAACCGAAGACAGACACTAAAAGCTGGAGCAGCTCAGAGGGTCAGGCAGCATCTCTTCAGGAGAAAAGGAATAGGTGATGTTTCAGGTCGAGACCCTTCTTCAGACTGAGTCAGGGGAAAGTGAAACGAAAGATATAGGACAAATGAATGGAAGATATGCAAAAAGCAACGATAATCAAGGTGGAGTCCACAATGGTCCATTGTTGGCTGTAGGATAGGTGATAACGATTTATACAGACACTGAAACTCAACAGGATGGCAGTGAAACTAGTATGATGATGGATGGGGGGGGGGGTGGAGAGAGAGGGGATGCAATCTATTTACAATCACACAGGGTCAATTTCAACATGCTATCAAAGGGGTCGTGATTTCTTCTACGACTCCTTTATCTTGCACCTACTGTGCAATCAGAGTGAAATGTTCAAAGCACATGGTGACTCTTTTACACAGCATTCGGTGCATGGTAGAATGCTGGAGGGAAGGGAGTCACCTCCTCCCACTGTACACTGTGAGGTAAGATGGCAGGGTCTATGTCTCTATATGCTGTACAAGACAAGGTGAAGATTTACTATGGCGACCACCCTCTCTTTACTGTGCATGTTTACGGTGACATGTTTGTTGTAAAGAGAGCGACGTTTAACCTTCTATACAGCGTAGGCTGGTCTGTTTTGGGTAGCCCAGAGCTGCAATTTACATTCTGTAAAATTTAGAATGAAATGTTTGCCTCACTGGATACTGCAAGGTAAAGTGTTCATTGTTATGATGTCAAACTCCACATTCTGCACGATATAGGTTGAAAGATTCAGTATCGAGGAGACACTGACCAAATGCTACACAGTGTAGTGTGATGTTCTGATGATGATTGGAATTCGCTGTGTACACGTTGTATAGTGGAGAATATAGTGCACACTATGACACAATGTCTCTCTCTCACTCTGTCTGTGCCTCTCCCTCTTTATATGTATATATATATACATATATATAAACACACATATGTGTGTATGTGCATATATATATACAGTTCATTGTTAATATGCTAATAATATATTATAAATAAAATATATAATTAATATATTAGCAACAAGCTGTATATCTATATATATGTGTGTGTGTGTGTGTGTGTGTGTGTGTGTGTGTGTGTGTGTGTGTGTGTGTGTGTGTGTGTGTATATGTATATATATATATATATATATATATATAAACACACATACATACATTTAAGGGGAGAAGGTATGGGTGAGGTTTCGGATCGAGATCCTTATATATATGTGTGTGTGTATGTGTTTATAATACATACACATATAAAACAGTTTGCTGTCACTTATATACCAAATATCCTTGCCTGTACTGTACATTCTGACAATGACAGCTTCCACACACTGTGCATGCTAGGGTAAATGATTACTCTCATGGCATTGTGTTCTTGATATTTCATACTTCATTATATTCTATATCCAGAACGATTCACTGTCATAGTTAAAATATCACACTGTTGTATGTTGGACGTGGCCCGGTCATAAAGAACACATTTCCATGCACTTTACGGAATGAGGAAAGTAACTCCCTGCAACTTTAGTATTTAAGCTGCACTGGTTCTGTTGGGAGAACCAGTGCAGCAACCCCCCCCCCCCCCCCCACCCCGTATTGGCTAGACACTTTCTGTAGTTAACAGCTTGTGCTACATTGTGCAAAATGTTTAGGAAGTGAATCTTTGTTGCTGGACGACACAATGCTAACTGCAACACAGCTGATCTCTGCATTCTCTACAACGCACAGTGAAACATTCTCCCATAAGAGAGAGTCAAAGCTAAGCGGAAAGGTTTTTTGTGGAAGCAACTTCCTTCCTAAATAATGTTCATTGCTTGTACAATGTTCGTTGTAGTCAGGAGTTACTCATCTGTCTGCAGTGGACAGGGTGCAACATTATTCATGTACATTTTGCAGACCGGAATAGAGTGGCTAGTTATCATGCCAGCCTCCATCCTGAACGTTGAATTCTCCCAATTCAACACCGTAAATTGGAGGAAATGCACCTCATATTCCGCTTGGGCAGTCTACATCCTGGTGGCCTGAACGTTGAATTCTCCCAATTCTGCTAGCCCTGTCTGTCCCCTCCCCTTCATCAGCCATCTGGTTGTCTCCTCCCCTCCCCCAGCCCTCGGGCTCCTCCTCCGCCTTTCCCTTTTTTCCTTTCTTCTCCCCACCCCCTATCAGTCTGAAGAAGGGTTTCGGCCCGAAACGTTGCCTATTTCCTTCGCTCCATAGATGCTGCTGCACCCGCTGAGTTTCTCCAGCATTTTTGTGTACCTTCAGCCTCCATCACGTTTGCCTGGGTGACCCTTCCACAGACACCCGACCGACACCCTCCATCTCATACCCACCATCACTACTGAGTTTTTTCCAGGGAGCAGCAATGAATGCAGAAAAACAATATTAAGGAGCAAGTAAAACTTATAGTCGTACAGTGTGGAAACAGACCCTTCGGCCCATCGGCACAATGTTCCCTGATCACCTCGGGTGATTGAAACCAATCCAAGAGATCCCATGTGAACTCAGGTGTTGCCAGTTCAGATGAACCAGTGCTCACTTCAGATTAGAATCAGTCCAGCTCCCTCTTGAAGACAACAGAATCAGCGCTCAAGCAGGGTTTTCAAGATGCAAAAGGGGTAAATACCACCCAGGCCATCGCGGGTACCGACCTCCCCATAATCAAATGGATCTACAGGAGCTGCTGCCTCAAAAAGGCAAGCAGCATCATCAGAGACCCATGCCACCCTGGCCACACTCTCATTTCACTCCTGCCATCGGGAAGGTGGTCCATTCATTCATCATCGTTGAAAACATTAGCAACACAATGGTGCTGGTTTCCGACGGGAACGGTGACGGACGCACCACACATCTCTGTCCTCCAGTTCCTGCGGACTTCCGCCGCTGGAAGTATAGGATTTTAGTGTGTGTGCTTTATCATCATTCCTTACAATGCTATGTACGACAGTGAGCGCAACTTCTACTGAAGTGTGGATGGCCATTGGCTCGTTAGAAGCTCATCCGCCCTTTGACAGGTCTTGTTTTTGGTCCTGCTGGGGGTCCACAGCCCCCTCCTCACCTGGCAAACCAGGTGGGGAGACGGTTTAGTCGCGGACTATCCGACCGTGGAGCAGGTAGCACAGGATTACATGGTACCCGTGGCGGGGGGAAGTCCCCCTGACCTGACCTGCAAGGAGGTCCAGGAGCCTGAAAACTATAACGTCCAGGTTCAGGAGCAGCTTCTTCCTGATGACCATCAGGATATTAAACATCACAACCTCCAAATAGGCTCCAATCTATATAGACTTGGGGCCATTATGTTTTACTTTGCACTGCTATTGTCCATTTGTTTTTTTATATACATACTGAACTTTTTTTTAATGTTTATGATGGGTTTTACAGAGGACTATGTTTACATATCTGTTGTGCTGCTGCAAGTAAGAATTTGATTGTTCCGTTTCAGGACAGATGACAATAAAACACTCTTCACTCTTAAATCTTGACCCTTCTTTGGGAATAGAACAAATTACCAAACAGCTAATTTTTTCCCTCTCTTGCATAGCTTGCAGCTATAATGGTGATTCGCACCTACTTCCCAGTCTATTACATTGAAATAATTCGGAAATGTCTGAAATTTTACACGGAGGGTGCCTGGAACACTTTGCCAGGGGCGGTGGTGGAGGCAGATACGATTGTGACCTTTAAGAGGCATTTAGATAGGCACATGGATATGCAGCAAATGGAGGGATGTGGTTCAGTTGAGATTAGAGTCATAGAGTAATGCAGCCTGGAAACTGGCCCTTTGGCCCAACTTGCCCACACATCATGTCCCAGCTACATTGGTCCCATCTGCCTGCATTTGGTCCAAATTCCTCCAAACCTGTCCTATCCATGTACCTGTCTGACTGTTTCTTACACGTTGAGATAGTCCCAGCCTCAACTACCTCCTCTGGCAGCTTGTCACTTACACCCACAACCCTTTGTGTGAAAAAGTTACCCCTCAGATTCCCATTAAATCTTCTTCCATTCACCTTAAACATATGTCTTCAGGTCCTCGAGTCACATACTCTGGGTGTGAGACTCTGTGCATCTAGTTTAACTAGAGTTAGTTTAACTTGGCATCATGTTCGGCACAGACATTGTGGGCCGAAGGTAGATACAACAAGCTGGAGTAACTCAGCAGGACAGGCAGCATCTCTGGAGAGAAGTAATGGGTGATGTTTCGGGTCGAGACCCTTCTTCAGTGGGTCGAAGGGCCTGTTCTTGCACTGTACTTAGACGCTGTGTTGTACTGTTTGTTCTATGACTAAAGACACTATCCGGATCTATAATTTGTTTAGGGTTACGGAATCTCACTGAACGAAAACCGACCCTTCATCTCACCAAGTCCATGTTGACCATGGACCACCCATCAACATTAACCTCAGTTAATTCCCCCCACGTTCTCTGCAACCCCAGATTCTACCATTGACTTACACACCAAGGGTAATTGGTATTGGCCAATTCACCTACAAATCCACACATCTTTGGAGTGCAGAAGAAAGCAAGAGTACCTAAAGGAAACCAAAATAGAAAGAATGTGCAAACTCAACACAGATAGCACCCAGGGTGAAGATTGAACCTGAGTCTCCAGTGCTGTAAGACAACCACTCTGCAAACTGCACCACTAGACCACACCATGCCACTCAACCATCTTAAAGATCTTTAGTGGACTAACGAGTCAACTAAAGCAAACTACCCTCACTCCTGGTATCCCCCGAAATAAGAACATTGGAACCAGCATAAGTAATCCATAGATAGACACAAAGTGCTGGAGTAACTCAACGGGTCAGGCAGCATCTCTGGAGAAAATGGATGGATGACGGGTCGGGTCGGGACCCTTCTTCAGACTGAAAGTAGGAGGGGAGGGAACTGGAGGTAAAAAAAGGCAAGAACAAAGCAGGGCCAGCAACAGATGAATGAGGAAGGGTGGAGCCCACAATGGGCCATTGTTGGCAGGGGAAGAGGTGATAATGAAGGGATACAAAAATATGGACAGTGAAACTAGGGTGAGGGAGGAGGGGAAGGAGGGAATGGAGTTGCTTGAAGTTACTTGAAATTAGAGAAATCAGCGTTCATACCACAGGGTCTGTAAGTTGCCCAAGCTTCCATAGGTGTGTGGAGGCAGAGAAAGAGCTTCAGCACCAACATTTCAGATCAATGAACATTCAGCTGAACTGTCATTGAAGCAAGTTGAAAGCCAAGTGAAAGGGTAGATAGGATAAGAGCATGAAAGAAGGTCTGTAATGGAGTGGAAGCCAGCAGCAATTAAATAAGAGGGATGAGTGAAGGAAAGAGCATGTATACTGAGCTTTTCACAGCCCCTCAGAATGGCCCGATGCACTTTACACCAATGAAGTACCCAAAACTCCAGTGCCATTGCCTAAAACAATGTGACAAGCCACATTCAGCTCAACCAAAATCAGTCCAGTGTGAGGTAAGTTATTGATGTACACACTGTTGTACACACTATATATCTGTTAACTCCCAGCTCCCTTTTTGACCCTTTAAAAGTAGTTCTGGATCATATACACAACATGTCAGGGTATACTCAAATGTAGATTGTGGGCCCATGGTGTGGAGGGTTTAAAGGGGGTGCAATTCCTCAAAAGTGTTCAGGAGAGTTTTCGTAAGCAGTATGTAGATGCCCCCACATGTGAGAGGGCAACACTGGATCTAGTATTGGGAAATTGGAAAGGGCAAGTTAATGAAGTGTTTGTGGAGGAGCCTTTTGGGACCGGTGACCACAGATCGATTTGGTTTAAGATAGTTATGAATAGGGACGGAGAGGGTCCATGTGTTAAAATGCTCAACTGGCGTAAGGCCAACTTTGAGGGTATGAGAGAGGGTCTCGCCCAAGTTGACTGGAGCAGGTTATTTGAGGGGAAAGGAACATCGGCCGTGGGATGCTTTTATTAGTGTGCTGACGATAGCTCAGGATATGTATGTCCCCGTTAGAGTGAAGGGCAAAGCAGGCAAATGTAAGGAAGCTTGGCTGATGAGCGAAATTGAGGCATTGGTCAAAAACACGAAGGATGCATGGGACAGGTATCAGCAGCTGGGATCAAGTGCATCCCTGGAGGAGTTTAGGGAGCTAAGGTGTAAACTGAAAAAGGAGATCAGAAGGGCATAAAGGGGCCAGAAGATAGCTCTGGCCGGTAGCATTAAGGACAATCTCAAAAGATTTTATAAATACATAAGGGGGAAAAGGGTAACTAGAGAGAGAGTGGGACCTCTCAGGAATCAAAGTGGTCACCTTTGTGTGGAGCCACAGGAGATGGGCAAGGTCCTCAATGAGTATTTCTCCTCTGTATTTACCCAGGAGAAAGACAGTAGGACGGAGGAACTTGGGGCAGTCAATGGAAGTGTCTTGAGAGCTGTCAGTGTTACCGTCGAAGAAGTACTGGAGGTACTGTCGTGTCTGAAGGTAGACAAATCTCCAGGGGCTGATCTGATATATCCAAGGACATTGCGGGAAACTAGAGAGGAAATTGCGGGAGCCCTGGTTGAAATTTACAAGTCGCCCTTAAATACAGGAGAGGTGCCGGAACACTGGAGGCTGGCAAATGTTTTGCCTCTTTTCAAGAAGGGCTGCAGGGAAAATGCTGGGAACTATAGGCCAGTGAGCTTAACATCTGTAGTTGGAAAATTACTAGAGAGTATTCTGAGGGATAGGTTATACAGGCATTTGGACGGGCAATGGCTGATTGGGGATAGTCAGCATGGTTTTGTATGTAGGAGGTCGTGTCTCACAAATCTGATTGATTTTTTTTAAGACGTTACCAAAGATGTCGGTGAGGGCAGAGCTATTGATGTTGTGTGCATGGATTTCAGTAATCATACAACAAGGTTCCGCATGGTAGGCTGCTCTGGACCTAGCGCAGGCAAGTGGGACTAGTGTAGCTGGGACATTGGTGTGGGCAGAAGGGCCTGTTTCCACACTGTATCACTCTATGACTGTGACTCCATTCATGTTGGTAATAGTGCAAGATAAGAGATAATGATTATAAACAAGTGAAAGATTGACACTGAGGAACTGTGAGAAAACTAGCGACCATCTTGGAAGTAATGGAAGATTCAGATTGGTATTTAGATTCAGATGTGTTTATTGTCACACACGAAGGTGCAATAAAATCCTACTTCACATGAAGCATATACAGTAAAGGATAAATAAATATGCTCTTAAATACAAGTTTATTATTATTATTGCACTATATTTGTTTATTTATTGAGTATGTGTGCATGTGTATATACACACACAAAACTTTTTTTCCCCTCCTATTATGTACATGTTTACATATTCTGTTGTGCTGCAGCAAGTAAGAATTTCATTGTCCTATCTGGGACATATGACAATAAAACACTCTTGACTCTTTCTCTAGAGATGCTGCCTGACCCTGTGAGTTACTCCAGCACTTTGTGTCTATCTGAGGTTGTTGGTGATGGGGATGCCAAGGAACTTGAAGCTGATGATCATCCTTACAACAGCTCCATTGAGGAGGGCAGGGCTGTGGTCATTGTCAGCTCTGTTTTCATCTGTCCTCATCTAGGAGCAGCACGGTGGCGCAGCGGTAGAGTTGCTGCATTACAGCGCCCAAGACCCGGTTTCGATCCTGACTGCGGGCGCTGGCTGTATGGGGTTTGCACATTCTCTCGGTGACCGCGTGAGTTTTCTCCTGGTGCTCCAGTTTCCTCACACACTCCAAAGACATACAAGGTTTTTTGTAGGTTAATTGGCTTTGGTAAATTGTCCCGAGCGTGTTGGAGTGTGTTAGTGCACCGACTCAGTGAGTCGAAGTGCCTGTTTCTGCTCTGCATCTCCAAAGTCTAAAGTTTAAAGCACGAGTGTTGAGGGTCTGGGTGGAGGAAATGTTCTGACCAATTCTAACTCATTAAGGCTGCTAGTCAGGATGTCCAGAAGCCAGAGCAGATGTAGGTCATGAGACCAAGGTCCATAAGATTAGAGATTAGTTTATTTGGTATAATGGTGTTGAAGGCTGAGCTGTAGTCAACGAATAGCAGACAAAATGTGTAGGAAGGAACTGCTGATGCTGGTTTACACCAAAGATAGACACAAAACGCTGGAGTAACTCAGCAGGTCAGGCAGCATCTCTGGAGAAAAGGAATAGGTGACATTCTTGAGACAGAAGGTTCTCGACCCGAGACGTCACCTATTCCTTTTCTTGACACAGGTGTTCTTATTGTCAAAGTGATCCTGAGCTAAATGAAATGGGTCCTTCAGAGACCGATTATTCCTGTACACAAGTTGCAAGGGGCCTAGATTGTGTGGGAGAAGGGGGCTGATGTTGTCTATTACCAATCTTTCAAATATATATTTATTATGGTCGATGCTAGAGCCATTGGCCAGTAGTCATTGAGACAGGTCACTTCTACAGGTGCACAGTAGAGAGCATGCTGACCGGTTGCATCGTGGCTTGGTACGGCAACCTGAGCGTCCAGGAGCGGAAGAGGCTGCAAAAAGTAGTAAACACTGCCCAGTCCATCACCGGCTCTGACCTCCCTACCATCGAGGGGATCTATCGCAGGCGCTGCCTCAAAAAGGCTGCCAACATCATCAAGGACCCACACCATCCTGGCCACACACTCATCTCTCCACTGCCATCAGGTAGAAGGTACAGGAGCCTGAAATCTGCAACATCCAGGTTCAGGAACAGCTGCTTCCCCACAGCCATCATACTACTAAACACAACTTCAAACAAACTATGAACTATAACAGCCTATTGCACTTTATCTGTGTATTTACGTGTGTGTATATATATATATTCTATGGTATATGGTCACACTGATCTGATCTGATCTGTATTGATGCCTAAAATATTCTGTTGTGCTGCAGCAAGCAAGAATTTCATTGTCCTATCTGGGACACATGACAATAAACTCTCTTGATGACTTTATTTTTCTCCGGTAACTGGAAATGATAGAGGTTTCCTTGAGGCAGATGTGGACCCTGGACTGTTGAAATGCGAGGTTGATGATGCTGGCGTGTGCTGTGCCAGTTGATAGGGGCGCACAATATCAGAAGCCAGTCCAGGCACTTCATCTGGGGTGGCTGCTTACTGAGAGGTCACCCCAGTGAAAGAGTAAACGTGGAGTAAACGCAAACGGGGATGGAGAGACGTACTTTGCCTGGAGCAGTTCCTCTTGAGCTGAAGTTGATAATGTCGACATTAAAGTGTTTAATTTAGTTTAGTTTAGTTTACAGCACGGAAACAGGTCCTTCGGCCCATCGAGTCCGTGCCGACCAGCGATCCCCATACTCTAGCAATATCCTACAGGCCAGGGACAATTTACAACCTTCACCGAAGTGAACAATGTACTTACTTTGGAGGCAGTGCAGTGAAGGTTCATTAAGTTGCTTCCGGGGATGCAGAGTTTGATGTTTGAAAAGATGTTGAGGACACTGGTCCTATTTTGATTCAGTATGAGGACAGTGTAGAAAAAGGGAACTGTTTAAAAAAAAGGGACAAGAAAGTGATGGACTAACTCAGCGGGTCAGGCAGTGAAGGTTCATTAGGACAATTCCTGGGATGCAGGGGTTGATGTTTGATAAGAGGATGTTGCCTGACCTGCTGAGTTACTCCAGCTTTCTATTATTTGGACTTACACTATTTAAATAGTAATTTGCTATTTCATTCTTCCTGCCAGTGTGGATCACCTCACAAGGGTCTCGACCCGAAACGTCACCCATTCCTTCTCTCCGGAGAAGCTGCCTGTCCCGCTGAGTTACTCCAGCTTTTTGTATCTATCTTTGGTTTAAACCAGCATCTGCAGTTCCTTCTTACACATTACACCTCACGTTACACTCTCTCTGCCAATCATTTATTCCAATTGCCGGAACCTAGTTATATCCCTATCTTTGAGCCCTCCTCACAGTTTGCTAACCCACCTGTTTTTGTCATAACCCCTTCACTTAGAGAAAGTGGGTCCTAAAGGGCTCTCATTACACTGTCTTCCAGCACCGTCCCAGTCATATATATACCATTCCTTCTCTCCAGAGCTGCTGCCGGGCCTGCTGAGTTACTCCAGAATTTTGTGTCTATCCCATTAATGGATACCTGGATGATTGGTTTGCGAGTGTCCTCTGATCTGATTTGGCCTCTTTTACAAACATTGGAAATACAAGTGCTAGTTTCCTACCTAAGGGGGTGATGTCCTGGCTATTGAACCATAGAAGATGTGGGGAAACAGTTCATAGGGCACCTGTCCCTTCCCTTTAATTTCTTGAGTGAACATTATCTGAACACAGAAGCCTTTCAGTGTATGACTATTTGAAGCTAAATTACTGTTAACTTTAATAGTCTGAAGACCTGAAACGTCACCCATTCCTCTCCAGCGTTTTGTGTATATGTTTGGTTTAAACCAGCATCTGCAGTTTCTTCCTATACATTTAATATGTTTTTAATTGCTTTAAGCAATGTGGGTGTCCATGGCAGGGACAGTATTCAATGCACATTCCTAATTGCACTTGAAGAGTAGTGGTATGCTTTTATTTTTGAGGTCTTGTTCAAAACAAAAGCAAGATAAATCCATTTAGCTTGTTCGTACCTTATCAGTTTACTCTTAATTATCAGCAGAGTGATGGAAGCCATCATCAATATTACTATCCCTTGCTTTCCCGCTATCCATCCCTTCCCAATCCTAGTTCTCTGACCAGTTTGATTGTCCTCCTGATTAAATTGTATCTTGTATGCCTCGTTGTCACCTTCCTAGCTAACAATGATTCATTCTACATTTGCCTTCATCTTTGTCCCCTTTGACCTCTCGCTTTCACACAATCTTCCATATCCCTTTGTTTCCCTCTCCCCTGACTCTCAGTCTGAAGAAGTGTCTTGACCCGAAACATCACCTGTTCCTTCTGTCCAGAGATACTGCCTGCCCAGCTGAGTTACTAGGGTATTTTGTGTCTATGTTTGGTGTAAACCAGCATCTGCAGTTCCTTCCTACACACTATCAAGGGGCGCTGATAACCCCCATGTATAACCTGCTCATCAATGCCCAATGTGAGTCTTACTGGGACTTCTCTGCTGCATATCTCATCACAGTCTAAGGGCAAACATGGATCAAAGAACTGAATGCCAGAGGTGAGGTGAGAGTGGAGGTGCTTGACATTGAAGCAGCATTTCACTGTGAGAGACCGAGGAGCCTCAGCAAAGCTGAATCCAATGGGTTTTAAAGGGTCAACACTCCAATGCTTGGAATCAGACCATGCACTGAGAAAGATGCCTACACTTTGTTCTAAGTCAATCATTGCAGCTCCAGGAGGCATTCCTTAGGGCTGTGGCCTGGTGCCTGCATAGGAGCGGTATCAGGGGAAACGGGAAGAAGGCAGGAGATGGGGTTAAGAGGGAAAGATAGATTATCCATAATTGAATGGTGGCGTAGACTTGATGGGCCGAATGGCCTAACTCTGCTCCTATCACTTATGAACTTATGAGCATCACCACACACAAGTTATCATCCCCATTGCATACAGCACTGGTTTAGAAATGTATCACTGTCCCTTTATCTTTGCTGGGACTAAATTTTGGAACTCTCTCACCAACAGCACAGTGTAACGTCACTGGGACTGAGATAGTTCAAGTTACTCCACTACCAGCTCCTCAGGGGCAACTAGGGATGGTCAATGACAAATGGAGTTTGTTGAGCAAAGCGTACATTCTGAAAACCAAACTTAAAAGCAAACAATATTTCCTCAGCTGAAGCTAGTCCAATCTGAGACTCTGTCTAAATTAGCACCAGTGTCCTTCGGTGGTGCCAATCGATCTTTTGATAGATTTTTAATAAAAGGTATGGAGTTTGGGGATTTGGACCAGGTAACTATGAAGGAACTACTGTCGATTTCTAAGTCAAGATGTTAAATGACTTGGAGAGGACCCTGAATTGGTGTTGTTCCCAGGTCCCTGTTATCTCTATCTTCCATGGTAACAAAGGTCCTGGGATTGGGAGTGACATTGGGAAGTAGCTGCAGTGCATTTTAGAAACATAGAATGTAGGTGCAGGAGTAGGCCATTTGGCCCATCGAGCCAGAACCGCTGTTCAATATAATCATGGCTGATCATCCAAAATGCTTTCTTCCCATATCCCTGGATTGCATTAGCCCAAAGAGCTACATCTAACTCTCTCTTGAATATATCCAGTGAATTGGCCTCCACTGCCTTCTGTGGCAGAGAATTCCACGGATTCACAACTTTTGTGATGAATAATGGTGTGTAAATACTGGAGAGAATGAATGATTAAAGTGGTGGCTGGGGTGCAGTAAGTGACCTGCTTTATCCTGTTGTAGAAATGAGGAAGTATAGACCTTTCAGCCAAGACCCAAAATCACTCAATGTTCTCCAGAGCTGCTGCCTGATCTGCTGAGTTACTCCAGCACTTTGTGTCCTTTTGTGTTTCATCCTGTTATTCAGTGGCAACATCATCGGGAACTCATGATTTTAAATAGGAGATAGACACAAAAACATGTAGTAGCTCTGGGCCAGGCAGCATCTCTGGAGAAAACGAATAGGTGATGTTAGCTATTTCTTTTCTCCAGCGATGCTGCCTGACCTGCTGAATACTTTGAGCTTTTTGTGTCTATCTTGGGTTTAAACCAGCTTCTGCAGTTCTTTCCTGCACATTTTAAATAGGAGCACAGACTATTACAAAAATAGGCACTCATCTGCTCCACCACACACAGAGAATTGTCTGAATTGGTATTCTAGTGTCTTTTCACGGTTTTAGCTGCTAACACAACTAAAAAACTTCTGCAGAAGAAGGGTCCCGACCCGAAACATCACCCTTCCCTTTTCACCAGAGATGCTGCCTGACCCGCTGAATTACTCCAACACTTTCTTTTGGTATAAACCCGCATCAGCAGTTCCTTTCTACACATATACAAAGCTTCTGCTATTATTACATCCACCATTATATGCCACCTCTTTTTCCTGATCTGCTGAGTTACTCCAGCACTTTGTGTATGGAGTTTGGGATTTGGACCTTTTTCCAGAGATCCCTTTGTCAATATTATGGCTATTTTTCCCTGCATTCATTTAAAGTGATACTTTCCCCTGTTGCCTTGAAGGTTAAATCCCTTGTACATCTGGAGTCACAAAGTTTCCAGAAAAGAGGACACAAAATGCTGGAGTAACTCAGTGGGTCTTGCAAAACATCACTGAAGAACATGGATGGGTCTACATGTAAAGTTTCTACATGTTATACAATAGACAATGACAAAGTTACTGTGTCAATTAGTTGGTCTCTGATTAACTGGTAAACTCTCGAAATACCATATGGGGAGACACTCTTTATAAACGGCACACCTAGGAATGAAAGGTTCAATGTTCCAGGGAGTTAAGAATTTGATTGTTCTATCTGAAACATATGACAATAAAAACACTCTTGACATACTGTTAATGCAGCCTAAAAGCTTCACAGACCCAAGGAGTTACTCTCTCCCTACTGTGCAGTGCAAGGTGAAATGCCCACTGCTACACATTAAGAGGCAACCACAGATTGCAATCCATTGAAATAACCTAACCTTGATCCTGCAAACCAACAACGTGGAGAGTTAAAAAGATATTAAGATATGGTATCCGTATCTCTCATTAACCAGTGGTCTTTGGTATCTATGGTTCTGTTAAATTTGGAGGCGGAATTGCTGTTAATCACAATCAGTTGTTAGGTGTTGTAACAACATCGCAACTTTGAGTGGATCAACAATTGAGAAGGAAATGCAAAAGGTTACAACTTCAGAGGAAAAATACTACTGGCTAAACGTTCTTCTTTGCCTAAGAGCTATTTTGTGACATACTTGTTAAAAAAAAACATCTCGCACCCGTTCCATCGTCGGAGACGTTTACATTCTCTTACCGAGAGTTTTTTTGTTCTAATCGAGTTCTTAAAGCGTCGACACGTTTTAATTGCACCGGAACATTCTCACAGTCGAATTTTCGCCCCCAACGCTATAAACCGAGATTACACAGGACTGGAATGCTGAAAACAGGCTGGGAAGTGGAACCCCCCTCCTTCTTCCCCTCCTCCTCCACGTTGGAAAATAAACCCACTGTTGACTGTCTTAAACGTTCTCTGAATTGGCAGATATGGTAAATAAAACTCCTTTTAACATAGAATCCAACTGCCTGGCCGCAAATAATACTTCAGTCACCTCACCAAGGTGAACGTGTTAAACGCAAGATTCGTGAAGCAAATGTGAGGACACGCCGTGCGCACGTGGAGAAGTACAAGAATGCACTTGTGTGTTTTTTTGTTGTTGAATATCATTAAGAATTTGGTTTCTCCATCGCTCGGTGTTTAAAACGATAGAAAATGTCCACTTTTATCTTGGAGAAACTCTTGTTGAATTTAATTTTACTACAGTAAGACGAGACGTTACTTTCAAAAGTTCTAATCGTTCTGCTCTTTCAACTGGCTAAAATGTGGCAACGATTTTTGAATCATTGCAGAAATATGCACCCGAAGGATACATCTCGAAGGCAAATCTCCTTCGCGTTAGCTAAAGCAGTACATTTCGTTTCTTTTCTCCGAAACAAAACATTATCAAGGTGAGTTGCCATTTGTATCTTTCACTCGGATAGTCTCAACGTGTTACAATATTTGCTAAAATTGTGAGACAAAACATATTTTGAAGTGTTGCGTTGCAATTCGTTTTATAGGGTAAATTCACGTCTTCTAAGTTTCCTAGTCGGTTCAAATAAATGTAAATAAACATGCAAGAGGGCATTCCATTTGATGGCTTTACAAAGATGAGGAGTGGGAACGTTAAGAAGGAGAGTGGGGATGGGGGAAGGACAGTAACATGGGCACAAGAGAGAGAGAGAGAGAGATTGAGACACAGTGAGGAAAAGAGTGGGAGATTAAAGGGGGGGGGGGAGAATATAGAGATATTGAATAATGCGGGTCCTTTTCTGTTCTGCAACACCATTAATTCAGCTCCATCGGACAGGAATGCGGGATTTCACAGCTCCCTGCCATTCTGCTGCCCTCAGAAGAGAATGGCAGGGAGCTGCATCCTCCTATGTTTTGTGTCCACGCTGATAAATCTTTAAACAAAAATCAGAGAGGGAGGGGAGGCTGGTCGCAGGAAGAGTTGGGAGTGCGGAGAGAGGGAGAGAAAGAAAAAGAGAACAAGGGAGAGAAAAGAGAGGGAGAGAGAGAATGAAAGGGAGAGAGAGGGAGAGAAGAAGAGAGGGGAGAGAAAGGAAAGAGAGAGAAAGAAAGGGGGAACGAGAGAGAGAAGGGAAGAGAAGAGAAAGGGAGAGTGGAGAGAAAGATAGAGGGGGAGAGAAAGAGTAAATTATATAGAGAGACCAAAATAGGCGGGAGGAGTGCCTGGTGTGCTGGGCAGGGCAGCGGTGTGGCGTGTTTGCTATAGGATCTTTGGGCAGCGCTGTGGTGTGCTGGCTGTGCTGACCTGAGCTGTGCTGGCCTGTGGTGTGGCGTGCTGGGCAGGGCAGTGTTGTAGTGTGGTGTGCTGTGCAGGGCAGTGTTGTAGTGTGGTGTGCTGTAGTGTGCTGGGCTGTGCTGTAGTGTGGTGTGCTGTGCAGGGCAGTGCTGTAGTGTGCTGGGCTGTAGTGTGCTGGGCTGTGGTGTGCTGGGCTGTAGTGTGCTGGGCTGTAGTGTGCAGTGCTGTAGTGTGCAGTGCTGTAGTGTGCTGGGCTGTAGTGTGCAGTGCTGTAGTGTGCAGTGCTGTGGTGTGCTGGGCTGTAGTATGCAGTGCTGTAGTGTGCTGTGTTGTGGTGTGCTGGGCTGTGGTGTGCAGTGCTGTGGTGTGGTTGTGTTGTGTTGTGGTGTGCTGGGCAGGGCAGTGCTATAGTGTGCTGGGCAGGGCAGTGTTTGGTAGTGTGGTGTGCTGGGCTGTAGTGTGCTGGGCTGTGCTGTAGTGTGCTGTGTTGTGTTGTAGTGTGTTGGGCTGGGCAGGGCAGGGCAGTGTTGTAGTGTGTTGTGTTGTAGTGTGTTTGGGCTGGGCAGGGCAGTGTTGTAGTGTTCTGTGCAGGGCAGTGCTGTAGTGTGCAGTAGTGTAGTGTGCTGTGCAGGGCAGGGCAGTGTTGTAGTGTTCTGTGCAGGGCAGTGCTGTAGTGTGCAGTGCTGTAGTGTGCAGTAGTGTGTTGTGCTGTAGTGTGCTGTGCAGGGCAGGGCAGTGTTGTAGTGTTCTGTGCTGTGCAGTGCTGTAGTGTGCAGTAGTGTAGTGTGCTGTGTTGTGCTTGTAGTGTGCTGTGCAGGGCAGGGCAGTGTTGTAGTGTTCTGTGCTGTGCAGTGCTGTAGTGTGCAGTAGTGTAGTGTGCTGTGTTGTGCTGTAGTGTGCTGTGCAGGGCAGGGCAGGTGTTGTAGTGTTCTGTGCTGTGCAGTGCAATGCAATGCCGGGGCGGGGCGGGGCGGTTTTGTGAATGGACGGGGCTCTCTGTGCGTGGACGTGTCTCGCGCCGTCCACCTGGAATGCGGAGGGTCCGCGCGCAGCCAATGGGCCGGCGCGCGGGGTCACGTGGGCGGAGGGAGGGGGCGGGGCGCCGGCGGGCGGAAGGTGCTGAAGATGGTGGTGGTGGCGGCGGCGGAGGCATCACCACCATCACGCGTGAGCGCTCCGGCCCTGACTGCTCACTCACTCGCTCGCTCGCGCGCGCTCTCTGCCCCCGGGCCCGTCGCCGCTGCATTGCACCGCCTTGCAAACGGGAGCCGCCGACATGCACCCGCCATCCCAGCCTCCGGAGAGCAAGAAGTCGGCCCTGCAAAGTTTGGAAATATGTTTTCTTTTTTTTTTTTGCAACGACTGCCTCCATTTTTTTTTTGCAACTTCGTTTGCTGCGTTCGTTTCAATAGATTTTTTTAAAATATTTTGTTTTAAAAGAAGGGTTATTGATGCCCCCCCCCCTTTTTTTGCAGGTACCATTGAGCAGCATGTTGTTGAGGGGGTTTGTGAGTATCATCCGGGCCGTTGTATGGAAATGGCGGGAGCTCTGGGCTACAAGGGGGGGGGGGGGGGGAGAGAGGAAAGAGAAAAAGGGTTTTTAACGGGGCAACTACCCTCGCCAGAGCCCGGAGAGAGAGGGAGGGAAAGAGGGGAGAGCTAGAGAGGGGGGAGGGGACATTATGCAATGCCTAGTCTTTTAAAAATACGTATCAAGGTACCCCGCCCCTCAAAACCCACACACACACTCAGAATATCACTCTGTTTTAAAATAGGTGATCGTAGGAATAAGTAGAGCAGGTTAAACCGTGCAGTGTCAACAACTGCGCTCGCAACTTGGCCGGGCAAGGAGATAGTCATCCTTATTTTTTTTCCAGAGTCCCAATTTTAATGCCTTCGGACTGTATATATATATATATATATATATATATATATATTATTGAATCTGGCAGCACAATGCTAGGCGGCCAGCCACGCACGCGTTTGTGGCTTTTAGCCCTGACTGTAAAGAGGGCGCCGCTTTTTAATATTTTTTAAAGGGACAGCAAGCCGTCGTTTCCTCCCGGAGCCTCGGAAAACTTGAGTGACAAGCGCTCCTTCCCGAGTTGGATTCGCACAATCTCTGATCCAACGACGCTGCACATTCAGGGGCCCCACGTGTATTTTTCGACAAGTTTTTTTTTCCCATCCTCCCCGCCCCGGTTATTTTATTTTATTTTTAAAATTCCCTTTTCGCCCAATCGCAACACCCTCCCCCTTTACAGTTCCCAGCTTTTATAGCTTCGCGGATGGTTGTTTACGGCGTGAGTTTGGGGCTCCGATCTTGGGTAAACGTTATAAGTAATCAGATTTCGCAACTTTGTATGCGGTGCAGAGGAGGACTGTTTTGGACCTTCAGTTGAACAGGAGGTTGTTGTGATTTAATATGTTCAAATGTCACTCTTGACCGCTGTGCTATTAAGATAACTTCCTATTTGCATTAAACTATTGGATGTATCCGCTTAAGTTTTGAAACTAGATTGTTAAGAACTTGTAGCATTAATCTGACTTGATTGTACCCATTTCACGTTGTTTACTGTGAATATTTCTTATGTGTTACATTTCTTCTCCCTAAATGTCGGATCGATCACACCTTGTTCTTTATTCCAGCCGTGTTATTTTGTTGTTGTTGGTGTTTTGAAACAAGCGGCGTCAGATCGCTGGTGACCCGATTTTTCTTTCTCTTGTTGTTGGCTCGCTTTAATTTTTATTTTTTGACGTTGTTACTGAAGTCTGTTGTCCGGGGCCCTTTTTATGTTGTACTACTGAGATGAGATGAGCAGTGCAATATTAAAAGGGCATTGGCTTGCAGTTATACTCCGCCCCACTCAAACTCACTCCCCAAAAAACTTTGTGGAGAGGGTTAAACTCTTCCAACAACGTGCCTATGAATCAACAGTGCAACTTGAAAAAATGTTTTTCCTGTGTTTTCATAACTTTTTAAACGCGCATGCTTGATTAGTTTTGGATAAGATGTCTCGTCTGTAGTGTAAATCCAGTTAAATGCAAGTTGCCTGAAGCAGGTGGCTATTGTATGAAATGTTACCATTTTGACTTTTACTGTGTAAAATGTGTTTTGCTGGGAGTAACCGCAGATGAAGCTTCCACATTTCGTCCCTGGCAGCCGTATAGTTGATGCAGGGACTGTGTGGATTTAACCCACGGTGCGTTGAACCCTGTGTCAGGGTTGTCTGCTGTCGGGCGCTCTGACGATATTGCACTACTGTCCGTACAGCTAAAGCAGTGCAATAGTATTGTCAAAGCGTCAGGCACCAGGGAGCGAGCTCCCCACGTCCGCCGAAGTCCCGGGACACAATGGAGGAATAAGAATCGCGGGAATGGTCGCAACATGGTTAACATGTGACTAAATGTGGGGTTGCTGAACACAGGCAGCTCTGGTTGAAATTCACGATCTTCTGCCCTGTGGATTTGTGTGTGTGTGTCTTAAAATATGATCAGGTAGTTGAATGAGTGTAAACTTGCTAAGTGTTACTGTAATCATGCATTTCAGTTTTTCAAAGTTGGATGAAATGAATGTGTTATGAACTATGCACAACGGGTTGAATTCCTCGTGTGGTGTTTAGTTAGCGCCTTTCCAACTTTTTTCTCATGTGACGTTTTACCGCTTTATCCTGCTGTTGTATGGTTAAAAATAATCAGTGATTTCAAGCCAAATGGGTGTATTTTCTTTGAAGGAAAGGACTTTCTCAGAATTAATGCTGCCCTTTCTATTGGCCTGCGTGTATTTCTGAATTGCTAATGGTGGCATCGGAGTAACGAGCACTCGTGCTTAGTGATGCGGGGCTGGGGTGCATCTTAATGCTAACAGTTCCGACTTTAACTTTGCAATGAATGGTCCCATTTGCTAATGCTGTAAAGGCTGGTGCCGTGTATCAATAATGAAGAGTAAAGGAATCCAAAACGGCCTGTTGACATTGAGAATTTTCGACATAGATGGATGCAACCTTTAAAAAAAACACGATTTAAACGCTTTGAAAAGCACTAAATAACAGCACGTGTATGATATGGAAGTGGTTGGCAGCTTTACTTAATCGGGGACGGGAGTAGTTTCGTCGCACTCTGTTTTCGTGCAACGATAGGTCCCTCCCGCACTGTTCGTATCTTTTGCCCAACCTACCGTGTGTATCCCCCCAGTGGGAAACCCATCCCTGGCGCGAGTGAATTGTGGGTGGGGGTAGGGCAGAGGAAGCGTGCGGGGAACCGTGCAGCTACCGTACATGGCCCTATCTAGGGGGTTGAAATGTCCCCTGTGCGCCGGGTTCCGTTCGGCGTTGGTGCTGGAGGATGGGAAGAGAAGCGGACACACGGATCGAAATTGCAGCTTCGGCAGGGCCTCGGGTCCCTTGTGGGAGTGAGTGAGTAGTAATTCCAGGGAGGGGGAGGTTTTTTTTTAAAGAGTGTATCGGATGGCAGATCACGCTGTTTGTTGAGGGTGGGGGAGGGTTAAGCCTTCTGGTGGGGGAGATGGTTCATTTGTGATATTTTTTTAAACGGCTACATTGAATATAAAATTTGGTCGGAGTTGTCCCGGGATATTTGTGTCTGCGATGAAAGTGGAAAAGTGTTGTCCCGGCGCGGGGAGCTGGCAGCCCGCTGGCAAAGTGTGTACGTTTTTAGTGTGGCGGAAATCTGCATGGTTTCTTTCTGCGCAATCCGCGGACAGGTCGCAGCTCGCCTGATGGGAATTTTCCCTCTTTTTATTTAAAGAAAAATGGCCTGCTGAAAATTTCATGTAGGAACTTGCTGAGTTTTCTTTTTGAAGTGGATGGGTTGGAATGCATCGTACAGCGCGTTGCTGCGGTGAATTCGCTTGAGCCGCGGCCCTGTGGGCACCGACTCGACTCAATCATACATCGCATTTGGGCTTCCGGCACTTTGACCTCCACGATTTAAAAAAACAAAACTTGAACCCCTCCACAAAAAATATCGGTATTCCTTCGCCCTAAGCAAGTGTGAATCGCAGGTTTTAAACAAAAATGGTTGGCGTAAGCGAACAGTCCACAATTACTTTTTTGAATGGTCTGTAGTTTAATTTGTTCGCTGATGGGGTTTACTAATGTGGGGGGGGGGGGGGGGAGAAAGATTTCAACACTACAACTTTTAGATGCGTTCGTCTGATTTTTCAAACGTGTAGGCTGCGGCTCAATGTTCCATTAATCCGAAGTATTATTAAAAAATCCCGCATATAATGGGGGAAATCGTTCAGGCTTCCCTCTCAATTTGACCAACGTGGTGAGCATGAGGGTTATGCGTGTGTATTTGAAAGCATTACATGTTGCATTCTATAACCGCGCGGAACTCTTCGGTAC
>CM075980.1:8315367-8344950 GCA_038087875.1 Malacoraja senta | reverse complement strand
TCTCAGTGAACACGTTGTGGTCTCATTCAGAAAACGGGCATTCTTCTTTCCCCCCCCCCCCCCCCCCCCCCAACTCGAACCATGTCCAGTTAGGTCTGAAGGAGAATGTAAAATGTAAGAGTTGTGATCTGGTAATGTAATACCCTCAGATATCGGCGGAAATATTCGAATTTGCCTCCACCGTTTGACCAGTGCAGTTAGCACGAGGATATGCATGTATATTTGAAAGCATTGAACGGTGCTGAACACTTCGTTCGGTATAACTGTAGGCAGAATCTACAAACGCCATCACTCATGTACGCTGATGGTAGCCACGTTTTTGGCGATATAGGGTGGCATGGTTTGGGTACCATCTCACTTGCCAACGGGTGGGGGGAGGGGGCTTGCCATTCTCCAGACCCTTGTTTTTGCCGCCGTTAGACCCCTTTCTCCCTCCATCGCTCCAATAATTTAAACATTGTACTCATTCCTATCCTGTGACGAACCCATTTGCCACATCATCTGAATCTTCAAGGGCAGAACTTCCAGGCAAACGTTAGTCACCGGCTCTCATTGTAGGCTGGTGTTTTTGTTTCTGATTTTACTTTGAAGTGTTAAGTGGTATCGTGTGTTCATTCGGGTTTTTTTCTGTGTGTGTATGTTTGAGATATTTCCGCAGGGCGAGCCCCTTTGCCGTGTGTTTGACACACAACAAGGCTTGTTCGGCTCTCCAGCCTCTGCGCCGTTTCCCTTCTATGTTCCCGATCTCCAAGGCGAGATGATGACTAAATAAAGCGTGAATCGGGATATAATCAATGTTTTACCGTCGTTCGGCCCTCTGCCCCGGCCGGATATCAAGAGCATAGTTTCGCCATGCATTTGGAGATGGTCCCGGCGGCAGGCTGGGGGCTCTTCGTGTGTGTGTGTGTGGGGGGGGGGGGGGTTAGGTCGTCTCTCTGGGTTCTTGCCTCCTTTCCAACACCCCCCTCAGCTCTGACCTGCTCCTTCTGGCCTCGCAACCGCTGCGACGTGTAGATCAGGCGTTGCGAGATTTTAAAATGCCGCAGGCATGCTGGGTTTTACCACATTGTATTTTTAGAGGAGCGGTTATTAAACAAGCTACCGTTTGCACCCCCATCCCTCCCACACACACAGATATATAGACAGATATAGATATATAAATACACACAGTCTACTTAACGCGTTCAATTTGAAACCTTTTTATTACGATGTGTCTGTGACTTGTGGCTGGGTATTGATTGGCTCACTTGGCCATCACTCATGGGTTGTACGGGACATGCCTTGCCCCCGAGTTCGTTTTCGGCTCCGTCTTCCTGAAGTTGTCGCTCCTTATCCCGCTGGAGCCTTCCCCCGTCCTCCCCTCCCTTCCCGTTCAATTTGAATCAACCTGATTTCCCCGCATAAAGTACGCGGAGAGCAGCCTGGCCAACTAAACCATCCCGAAAGCCGACCACTGGAACTAGTCCACGCGTTGTGTTTGGGGCCTGTTGTTTGCTCAGCCGGCCCTCTCTTCACTCCACTATTGTTACAACGTTGACTTCAATTGACACGAAAGGTCGACATTGGGTCTTTGAGACCCTTCTGGGTGTTCTGAAAGGCGCTGCATTAAAGCAAATTGTTTTTCTTTGGAAGCTCGGCAATATAATGTTTATTTTGTTTGATGTGAAATTGTTGCCGTTACAAACCAAACACTCCGAATGCCAGTGGCACCGAGTTTGCAGATACTAGACGCTCCTGGTAATATATCGCACTCTGTTACTGAGCATGTTACTGGGTTTTTCTCATAGTATCTATCGTCCTATTCTGAGTATCTTTAGTAATATCTAGCACTCTGTTACAGGGTGTCTAGCAGTAGCCAGCGTCCTGTTCTGAGTACCTTTAGTAATATCTAGCACCCTATTACTGTAGTAGTAGGCATCCTTGTTACTGAGTGTCTCTAGCACCCCTTTACTGGGTATCATATGTAATATCAAGTGTCCTGTTATTGGGTGTGCAAGATTCAAGATAGTTTATTGTCATGTTAGGTGTTTCTAGTAATATCTTGCGCACTGTTACTGGGTGTCTCCAGTAGTATCTAAGCGCACTGTTAACGGGGATCTCTAGTAATAATACCACCCAGTTACCGTGTGTCCCTTGTAGCATCTAGCACCCTGTTACTGGATCCCCCTTGTGATATCTAGCGCCCTGTTACTGGATACCCCATGTAATGCCTGGTACCAAAATACCAGCTATCCCTGGTTGTACCACGTGGCCCCTGGTTCCCCCCCCCCCTCTTGCTCCAGTCTACAACGTGGTCCTTAAAAATCTCAAGTCGTATTCTTTCTGCAGGAGTTTTTTTTAATTTTGTAACTAGAATATTTTTGCTGATATTTGGGTGTACGTGCAATGGGAGTAGCGAGGTTACCAGGCGAGCGGATAAAGATGTGAACTTAATGTGAAGCAGCCCGCTTCAATCTGCGTTGCCCCAAGCGTTCGGGAGAGCTAGGAATCTGCGTTTCCCAAATTCCGCAAATTCCCCTGCTTGTCGGCATCCGTTAGATCATTGTGCAGTGTCATGCTTCACTTCGGAGTCCTTGGCGCCAATCGAAATAATATCTGGGTTAAAAAAAAAATTTTTAAAAAGGGTTTCCCCAAAGAGCCGCAACTATCCGTCTTTGGATTGTAAAATTGTACACCAGCTCCAAAAAAAGTAGACGGGAGTATTGGGAATGTTAACCCCCATGTTAAATCGTGTTAACAGTGCACTGTGGGCATTGAGTGTCCATTGAGAAAGGGCCATGAGAAATGCGAGGTCTAGTTCCAGAGAGAACCTACTAATTTCAGGGATGAACAGACCAAAGGAGGGAACAGTTCTTGAATCCATTCTGTAAGCCATCCCAGTCCCATTCATGAATTTTACCAGGCATCCCAATTTGTCCCATTTGGAGAATTGGGAGCGGTGAGGGACCAGGTTCCCTTTAAGGAAAAACTTACACCGAAAATAGACTCAAAAAGCTGGAGAACCTCATCGGGTCGAGCAGCATCTCTGGAGAAAAGGAATTGGAGACGTTTCGAGTCTGAAGAAGGATCTCGACACGAAACGTCACCTATTATTCCCTTTCTCCAGAGATCCTGCCGGACCCGACGAGTTATCGGCAGCATCTCTGGAGAGAAGGAAAGGGTGACGTTTCGGGTCGAGGCCCTTCAGTCTGAAGAAGCCCTCGATCAGATCCCGACTCTCCCCCGCTAACGAATAACAAATAGAGCAGTGGGTGAGGGCACTCACTCCACACTGAGGGCCGGTGGGACCCCAGCGCCGGCCTCTTCCTCGCGGGAGTCAGTCAAATGCCCATTTTCAACAGTAATGTAACTTCGTGTGCGTTGTTGCTGCTTAAACTTAAGAGTTTCTCCCGCGCAGACTGCGCAGCGATAGTGTCGAAACGTGTCACGGAATAATGATGTAGTAACTAGTTAAAAGCAAAGGTCGTTTTTTTGGGGTGACCCTGCTACCCGCCGCGGGCATTGCCCTTGCCTCTCCACTCCGGTGCCTGAGGAATTCGCGAGGAGGAGAAAAAAAAGGCGCGCATTCTTGATCAGATTTCGACGAATGAATTGTCCAATTTCGGCCTCGCCGATAAAGATCAAAGCGGCGTCGCCTTTTGACTTGCTTAAGAACGTGAGGAATCTTTATGGCGGATGAAAGGAAAGAACAGGGAGGGCCCCGCCAGCTCAGTGGCGAGGCCATGAATCACCGGGCCATCCATGAATTGGAGGCTTGTCTTATTGCCCCACCATCCCGCCCTGCTCCACTCTAATCTGACCGGGCAAGAGAGAGGCTAAAAGTGTCAGGTCGTCAATTGATCGCAGGTCTGAAAACGAGAGTCCGAGACCATCACTTCGCAGCGCAGAGAAGGTAAAAGCGTGATGGGTGGAGGCAGCCTATAAGTATTGACTCGTTTTAAACATGGTCTTGGAATGGGCTTTAGAGATATTGTGTCCTATAGATGTATTGTGGCAGTAATGGATAGGGTCCGCACAGGGGAAAAAATGTTGTCTAGATATTGTCTGGCTATAGATAGACACAAACTCTTGGAATAACCTAGCGCGTCAGGCAGGATCTCTAGAGAAAATGATTAATTAGCACATGTTTCGGGTCGAGACCCTTCTTTCTCCGTGTTCGGAGAACGGCCCTCTTTGTACGGGAGGCAAGTGGCAACAGCGAAGTGTGCCCTGGAGCGGAGGCGAGTTCGCGCCCAGAGCCGGGACCCTATCTATATTGCGTCTGCTTTCAGTTTCTCGCTTAAGTAGTGCAATATCGCTTATAGGGTTTCGGCTCTGGGCTCCATCTTCACCCACAAGGGAAGGGGAGGGTCTAGCCAAATGCACGTGTTCTCATCTGGGACGCTCCATGCGTTCTTTCTGCTGAGCGACCCGCGATGGGCTAAATTTCCCGCGCTGGAGGTAGCGCCAGCAGAGGGCAGGTTGGAGCTGTGGGCGGAGTGGGTGGGCTCAACTCCTGATTTTAGGTGGTCTCTCGCTTCTGTTCGACTCGGAGGCCCCTGCCTGGGCTGGTAAGGGAGGAACTGGATTTTTTGACATCCCCCGAGTTTCATTGAAGCCATCCGCTAATCTGGACTCCCCTCCCCCAAGAATGCTCTAACGAAGGCATGATCGAGGAACCACACACTTTAAAACGCAACTCGCCCGCATATTAAACCCCAAATGACCGAGAAAACCGTCCCATCCACGTGAACGGGCGGAGTGATTACTGGGGAAACTCGCGTTGGAGCCTGCAGCTCTTATTAAACTCGTATTGCTGTATAACCTGGACACAACCAACGTCCAGGTTCAGGAGCAGCTTCTTCCAAACACCATCAGGCTATTAAACACTGTAACATTTAACTACGCTCCGGACTACATAGACTTGAGGGCATTGTTTTTATCTTTGCACTACTATTTGTACTTATATACTTAAACCTTTTTTGTTTATTATGGCCATTTACAGAGTAATGTGTTTCTAACCTGTAGAGTAAGAATTTCACTGTTGCGTTCCGGGACACATGACCAAAAACACGTGACCTGTGCTGGTGATGAGGAGGGCGCTCGTCTTGGATGATGTTTTAAGGGTGAGACCACGGTGGGACATTTGGTAATAAATCGCTGGGGTTTGGGATATTCATGCCCCGCCACGACCCCCCTCCCCAAGTGCCTGCGGCTCTGTCAGTATTGCGCTACTGTAGACCTAGCACAAGCAGTGCAATATTGAAAGAGCGTCAGTCACTTGATACAATCTCAATCTCTGGATTAGAGTTCGCCTGAGAAGTGTGGTCTGTCGTCCTGGTGGGATGACGCCGAGCCCTTCGCCAGCGCTGGATAAACGAGCAACCGGCTGGAAGTGCGGTGGTGAAGTGTCTCGGTGGGACAGGGACAACATTTTGGTCCGTGTCCCCCAGCATGTCTTGCCTGTCCATGTTCTCCAAAGAAGCTGCCTGACCCAGCTGAGTTACTCCAGCACCTCGGGTCCTTTTGTGTAAACCAGCATCTTTGTTCCTTGGGTTACAGGGGTACTTCAATGGAGCTCCACACCAAACTATCACAGTAACGGCCGTGACCTTGCCCGGCAGACGATGGCACCGGCTGCTCCCAATTTTGGCCTGTTCTCATCTCGGGCAGGAGAGGACCAAGCCTGAATCAGTTGCCCCACATGCGGCCAGAATCATATGGTTTCGCCTGGTCGCTCCGGCTACATCCTTCCCTTCTTACCCACGGGAACGGCAGAGCCCCGAAGTTGCCCGAGGCGGCAGAGTGGCGCAGCGAATAAATTGGGCGCCAGGGAGCCGGGTTCAATCCCGACCTCGGGTGCTAAGTGTGTGGAGTTCGCACGTTCTTCGGCATTGCCAAGATGTGCGGGGTTGCTAAGGTAAAATTGGACACTTGTCAATTGACCCTAGTGTGTGGGTAAGTGGTCGAATGTGAAGGGGGATTAAGTTGTCGGAATATTATGAATGGGTCATGATGGGCCGGAAAGACCGAAGGGCCTATGTTCCTCCTCTACCTCTTTATTGACTCCAGTAGAATGGGTGACAATGTTTAGAATTGGAGGTACAAGGAACCGCAGATGCTGGCCAACAATAAACATACACACAGTGCTGGAGTAACTCGGCGGGGCAGGCAGCTTCTCTGGAGTACATGGACTCAGGAGGGGATGATTGGCATATGGGATTTGGGGGGAGGGGGAGAATCGCGGCCATCGGGCGTATTGGCCACATCTGTGAACGATGAGCAGCAATCGCCGCGCAGACTGCGTGTGATATCGGAAGGGAACAGTTGTAGTACTGAATGTTATAACGCGGGGGCGTACGCTGACTGAATGGCGAGGGCTCTCGCTAACGACCCCTCGCTGCTCTTGCGGAACTTGTTCACGGGGCGGCGGCGGAGCCTGGAGACGAGCGATTGGGAAGCGGGAGGGAGGCCTTCCCGTGGTACAGAGCAGCGAGGGGGGAGGGGAGCGAAGGGGCCCCCCCAGGCTAATTTATCCTCACTGACCTCCCGCTCGCAAGCGGTCAGCTCGGATCCGCGCCAGCTGCCGGAATGTGGCGGCGGCTTTTGATGTTGGCTGGAGGTCACGGCCCCGAGAGCAGTGCGAGGTCGCAGTTTCACCGCCCCCAGGGCAAACGCAAGCACGGCTCATTTGGCAAATGCGCGCTTTACAATTGTCATTTCAGAGAGAGAAAGAAAAGAAAAAAAATCAGCAGCTTGGAATATATTTTCGAAATTGGAGAGGGGACGGGTAACGTAGCGTGAAGCGATCGGAGAGAATTCACCGTGCTGCATTTTTGAGAGGCGCGAAATAATGGTGAAATATTGCGGTGGTGATTGCAAGTCATTAATCCGCCCGTCCCTTCAGTGGCTTCGGATCGGAATGCGGGGGATTCCGCGCGGGTCACGGCGTGGATGGGAAGCGGGGTTTCGCCATGAGCTGCCTGGCCAGTGTACCGGGGTTAGGTGCACCGCGCTGTCTTTAACCTGGGAAGCTAACACATATTCGTAGGCTATTAAAAGCCACGTGGCCAAACCCGGCAGTGGCCATGTCTGGAGCCGCCTACAAGATAGAATGATACAGTGGAAACAGGCCCAACTTGTCCACCCGGCCAACATATCCCAGCTACACTAGTCCCACCTGCCTGCGGTTGGTCCATATTCCTCCAAACCTGTGCTATCCACGTACCTATCTAACATTCTTAACCGTTGGGATAGTCCCAGCCTCAACTACATCATCTGGGCACCTTGTTCCATACACCCACCACCCTTTGCGTAAAAAAGCTACCCCTCGGATTCCTATTAAATCTTTTCCTCTTCACCTTGAACCTATGTCCTCTGGTCCTCGATTCCCCTACTCTGGGCAAGAAACTGCATCTATTCTTCTCATGGTTGTATACACTTCTGTAAGATCACCCCTCTTGCGCTCAGATACCTCCGATATTTAGTGACGGGTGCTCTTGTACTTTGTCTCCTGTAAGGATTAGCATGTTCGGGGTACATTTGCAGAGACTCTCGGGCTACTTGGGTCGACATTCTTTCCCCTGTGATGACCCTATCTATTCATTACTGCCACACCACACTTTGTCTCACACTGCAGCGGATCCCACTGACTGCGGAACTGCCGCTAATTTCCAGCCCGGCAGGTCGGGGTGGCCAACGTGCATCGCCACCCAGTCTTCCAACCGGTGGCGCTCAGTCCCATACCGGGCAAAAGGCACCGCTAGCACAGCGGCAAGCTACTCCACCCCAACCGATTGGGTCTCATCCTTCACGGCATTCGCTGCGCAGAATACATATCCGTGGGTGGGGATGCTGCGAGGGTAGAGACCACCATCAACCGAAACACGGGAGGAGACAACAATCCCTAGGGTGGGAACAGATCGAACACATCGGAGACGCCTCATTCCAGGCGGCGAGATGTCGCCCAAGCAATGTGGTGCCGTGACGGCTTGGTTTATCAAATTGCCTCATTCTTCAATATGCGCCCGTTTGAAAATCTTGTCATTTCAAGTAGGCACCGCTCCACCACAGGAGCCCCCCATTCGGCCCGTCACACCTTCCTGGGCCGTTGGATAGAATTAGCTAGCCAAATCTCAGCCGCACATCTTCCTTCAAGTCATTGTCCATACACGGGCCGTCTCGCCACTTGGGTGCCAGCTCTGGGGAAAAGTAGACCCGTGGGCCTTCGCCGCCGTGTCTCCAGGTTACTCGCTCTGTGCTCACAGTAAACATGAGTTTCTCCCGGTTTACTCAATATCCCCTCTTTGAAGCGTCTGAAGAAGGGTATCGACCCGAAACGTCACCCATTCCTTTTCTCCAGAGATGCTGCCTGTCCCGCCGAGTTACTCCAGCATTTTGTGTCTCCCCTCTTTGATAATTGTGTCGAACAGGAGGTCAATATTAAGCCCCCCCCCCCCCAACCTTGGCACCACTTTTGGAAACCCCCTTCCATCTTCTCTAAAGCTTCCCATACTGAGGTACCCGGAACCAGTGAGTTTATTGATCAGTAAACAATTATGACAACAATCAGGGTCTCGACCCGAAACGTCTCCTATCCATGTTCTCCAGTTGCTATGCTGCCTGACCTGCTGAGTTACTCCAGCACTGTGTCATACTTGAAGGAAGTAGCCGGGCGCACGGATCGTTTGGACATTCTAAGATCTCTGGCTGGAGACACAAGCCACTGCAGACGCCGGGATCTTGCGCCAAAGACAACGAACTGGAGGAAGGAACTCAGCGGGCCAAACAAGCAGCATCTGGGGAGGGAATGGACAGACGACGTCTCGGGTCGGGGCCCTTCTTCACACAGAGGCCCGACCCGCAGAGTCTTCAGCTCTGCGTTAGGCTTAATTTCATGTTGTTATTGAGTAACAACCCGGACCTCAAATAGATGAGGGGCGACCTCATTGAAACTTTAATAGTGAAAGGCCTGGTAGGTAGAGTGAATGTGGAGAGGGTGTTTCCACTAGTGGGCGAGTTTAGGACCAGAGGCCATAGCCTCAGAATAAACCCACAAACACTTTAGAAAGAAGACGGAGGAAGTTATTTAGTCAGAGGGTGGTGAATCTGGAATTCATTGCCACGGGAGGCCAAGTCAATGGACATTGACAGATTCTTGATCAGTGCGGGTGTCGGGGGTTATGAGGGAAAAGGCAGGAGAATGGGGTTAAGACGGAAAGATGGATCAGCCATGATTGAATGACGGAGTAGACTTGATGGGCCGAACGGCCCAATTCTCCCCCGAGAACTTATGAAGTTAGATCGCGATCTCTGCCTCAATATTGGTTAGAAATAAGCCAGTCGGCCCCTCAATCCCGTTTTAGCCTATAATGGATGACTCGACGGTAACTTCGGCTCCGTTATCCCGCCTGACCACAGTACCCCCCCCTCCCCCCCCATCGCTTATCCGCTCGCTACCTCAGTCACACAAAAAAAAGTTCAGAGACTTTCAAGCGCACGTTGGGGAAGAGAGTTGCAAAGAATCTCGACCAGGACACAAATACAGTACACTTCATCGGCCTTATATGAGGTCATATGAATCATTAGCGGAGGTTTGAAATTACCACACTCGGTGAAGGCCACGGGAATTTCAAACGCCTCTAGAATAGTTTACAATAGGTCAGGGTTGTGCGGTCCACAGCCTCTAATATCGATGCATATGTTCCAATTTAACTGGCGTCGGGCTCACAATGGGTTTGCCCTTTTATTGTTAACTTTATTCGAACTTTTGAACCGCCTGGTTTAATTTGGATCGATTGTGTTACTTTAGTGTTTATTATACGTCGATGCTAATTTGCGGCGTCACGGGCGAAATTCGTAGCGGTGATCCCTCAATTGTGGCCCATTGCTGCAATATGGAAGGTGCCATCGTCGACCCTCTGTAAAACTTCCATCCGACTAAATGACCGAAAGTATTTAGAAGTTTCGGCTGCCGCTTGTAGCAATCCATATGAAAGTGAAATGTCCTTTTTTTTTTGTTCATCCTACTGTCTTCCTTTGGTTTATCAGTGTTGGGAAATGGCCACGGGAAAACAACAAACGACCGCTACAGACGCAGAGCCTACGGATGGTACAAAGATTGGCCCGATTTCATTAATACACCATACATTTTGCACACTTTAAAAAAATACATCAGTAGATTAGGCGGAGTTTCACAACACGAGGCCGGGACCCCGGCAGCCCCGGGAACACATCGTTGTCCACCTCAGGGGGAAGGAGACGATGAACACCACGTTGCATCATGAAAGACGATTCTAAGGCGCTTTGTCGTTGCCTCATGGCCAATTGACCTGCGCTAATTTTGGCTAGGTCGCACGAATTCACACCCGTAACAATCAAATATGTTTGACGACATAATTTCAAAAGATATAACTTTCCCAACAAGTAAATAAAATGAGCGGATCTGATTCCAAGGCTGTTTTATTTTACACTTGATATGAATCCAACCGGACTCCACCACTCACAATGAATAAAATTACCTTTTTATCGTGTCCATTTTTAAAGATTTTTATTCTCCTCTTTCTGATTTTACCAATTAATTGAAAAATAAAATCTTTTACCATCATTTTTAACGGGGTTCCAGTCTTAGAGGAGGTACTGGGGACTCGGTTAGATACAAGACACTTAAACCAAGCCACACGGAGATCAGTTGAACGCGTGCGAGCTTTCGCGTAATGTTCTTGCGCGTCCCATTCGGGACTTGGTATCGAGTGATACGGCAATGCACTCCCGACAGGCTAAAGTATCAGTTATCCAGCAGATGTGGTCAACGATGTAGATGGCCATTGTGGCGCCGCTGTCGCTTCAAGGCTTCCTCCCCCCCCCCCCCCCCTCGCCTTTTGCTTCACATTTGATTCTCGCTGCCCTTGAATATTGATTTATCTAACTAAGTAACCATTGCTTTCCCTCTCTCTGCCCCTTCCCCACCCTAGTTCTCCGACTAGTTTCACTGGTCTGATTAATTTCACTGATGTTGACTGATTGTATACCTCGTTGCCACCTTCCCCATGGCTAACAATTACCATTCTATGTAGGAAGCAACTGCAGGTGCTGGTTTAAAGCGAAGATAGACACACAAAGCTGGAGTAACTCAGTGGGACAGGCAGCATCTCTGGAGAAAGTAAATAGGTGACGTTTCGGGTTGAGACCCTTCTTCAGACAGAGTCAGGGGGCCATTTTACGTTTCCTTGATCACCGTCTGCTTTGATCTGTCGTTTTCACACCAGCATCCGCAGTTCCTTCTCGCTCCACTTCGCCGTGTCAAGGGTGTTTTATTGTCATATGTTCCAGATACAACAATGACATTCTTACTTGCAGCAGCACAACAGAATATGTAAACGTAGTACACGGTAAACAATATAATAAACGAGGTAAAAGTTCAGCGTGTGTGTATGTGTGTGTATTACTCACGAGCGAACCTGATCACCCGAGTCACTTGGTAAGTTTCCCTCAACAGAATGGGATTTGTATTTTATTTGACCACAAAAGTAAAAGGTCTAAAAGTAAAACGATTATATATGTTGACGCTGGAGAAGAAGTGATTATAAATACAAATGGCGTTTTATACATTTTAATTTGTATAACCTGCTATAGTGTAACCAATCTGCCCTTAGAATTACACGATTTCATATTTACCATGTTTCAGTTGTACGTTTTGTAATATTTTGGACATATTAGGTATCCAACAAAAATGTATTTTTTTTCTATCAATGAAATGACTATTTACACACAATGTTTCGGTGTGATTATTGCATAGTGGACCATGACAATACGATTGAGCAGAATAACAGATTCCGGTAACGTGGCGGTGATGTCACTAGATTCGTAACCGGACCCAGAAGATTGTTCAGGTTACTCAGAAAAATAAACTAAATTTAAGAAATGAATGTGTAGGAAGTAAATGCAAATGCTGGTTTACACCGAAGATAGACACAAAATGTTGGAGTAACTCAGCGGGACAGGCAGCATCTCTGGATAGAAGGAATGGGTGACGTTTCGGGTCCAGACCCTTCTTCAGAAATTAAGCTTATTATTGCCACGTTTTCTGAGATGCAGTTGACAACTGTGTGTTATCCAGGCAAATCCTACCACACATTATTAGTACATTCAAGACAAGTACAACATAGGGCAAATGCACCAGAGTGCAGCACATATTGTCCTATACAGCATTGCAGCTACAGAGAAAGCGTCAAATTAAAAAAAAAAGTGCAAGAGGTAGGTCGGGGGATCGGGACATGAAATGAATGTTACATTTTAAAGTAGTATCCGATACCACCACAATGCAAACAAAAACCACGTGCAGACCAAAACAGCGGTAGAGCCGCTGCCTCATAGCGCCAGAGAACCAGGTATGATCCGGACTACGGATGCTGACGGTGTGGAGTCTGCACGTTATGCCCGTGCCATGTGGGTTTCCTCCCACAATCCAAAGGTTTGTAGGTCAATTGCCTTCTGTAAATTGCCCCTATTGTGTATGGATAACGTAAAACTAGCGTACGGGTGATCGGTGGGCCGAAGGGCCTGTTTCCACGCTGTATCGAAACTAAATTAGAGTCATGAGAAAAAACACATTGCTTCATTTTTAGCAAACTATTCGGTGAATTGACCGAGTAAATGGTTCGGTTCAGGGGCATGGAAGCGATGGACTGTTCACTCCACAAACAATAATAGTTAAAAGTAATTGAAAAAAAAAACATAACACGGTAGATGCTGGGAATGTGAAACAAAATGAAAACGGTGGAAATTCTCTGCCATTCGGGCAGCATCTGTGGAGGGATTAAGACTTGAAGGATGATGATTTATTCAGTCAAACGATGAGCGGGAATCCAACGCACAATATCAAAAATCTGCTGCATGTCACTGAAAGTAAGCATGCAGGTACAGCAGGCAGTGAAGAAAGCTAATGGCCTTCATAACAAGAAGAGTAGAGTATAGGAACATAAAGGTCATTCTGCAGTTGTACAGGGCCCTGGTGAGACCACACCTGGAATATTTGGCAGTTTTGTTCTCCAAAATTTGAGGAAGGACATTTTGCTATTGAGGGAGTGCATCATAGGTTCACCAGGTTAATTCCTGGGATGGCTGGACTGTCAATGATGAAAGAATGGAGCGACTGGGCTTGTATACACAGGAATTTAGAAGGATGAGAGGTTATCTTATTGAAACATATAAGATTATTAAGGGATTGACACGCTAGAGGCAGAAAACATGTTCCCGATGTGGGGGGGGGGGGGGGGGGTGGTGGGTGCAGAACCAGGGGCCACAGTTTAAGAATAAGGGGTGGGCCATTTACGGAGATGAGGAAAAAACTTTTCACCCCGAGAGTTGTGAATCTGTGGAATTCTCTGCCTCAGAAGGCAGTGGAGGCCGATTCTCTGGATGCTTTCAAGAGAGAGTTAGATAGAGCTCTTTAAAGATAGAGGATTCAGGGGATATGGTGAGAAGGCAGGAACATAGAAAATAGGTGCAGGAGTAGGCCATTCGGCCCTTCGAGCCTGCACCACCATTCAATATGATCATGGCTGATCATCCAACGTACCTGCTTTCTCTCCATACCCCCTGACCCCTTTAGCCACAAGGGCCACATCTAACTCCCTCTTAAATATAGCCAATGAACTGGCCTCAACTACATTCTGTGGCAGAGAATTCCAGAGATTTTATAAGATCCCCCCCTCAGTCTTCTAAATTCCAGCGAGTACAAGCCGAGTCTATCCAGTCTTTCCTCATATGAAAGTCCTGACATCCTAGGCAATCAGTCTGGTGAACCTTCTCTGTACTCCCTCTATGGCAAGAATGTCCTTCCTCAGATTAGGAGACCAAAACTGTACACAATACTCCAGGTGTGGTCTCACCAAGACCCTGTACAACTGCAGTAGAACCTCCCTGCTCCTATACTCAAATCCTTTTGCTATGAATGCTAACATACCATTCGCTTTCTTCACTGCCTGCTGCACCTGCATGCCCACATTCAATGACTGGTGTACCATGACACCCAGGTCTCGTTGCATCTCCCCTTTTCCTAATCGGCCACCATTCAGGTAATAGTCTACTTTCCTGTTTTTTCCACCAAAGTGGATAACCTCATATTTATCCACATTATACTGCATCTGCCATGCATTTGCCCACTCACCCAGCCTATCCAAGTAATCTTGCAGCCTCCTAGCACCCTCCTCACAGCTAAGACTACCCCCCAGCTTCGTGTCATCCGCAAACTTGGAGATGTTGCATTCAATTCCCTCGTCCAAATCATTAATATATATTGTAAATAGCTGAGGTCCCAGCACTGAGCCTTGCGGTACCCCACTAGTCACTGCCTGCCATTCTGAAAAGGACCCATTTACTCCTACTCTTTGCTTCCTGTCTGCCAGCCAGTTCTCTATCCACATCAATACTGAACCCCCAATACCATGTGCTTTAAGTTTGTATATTAATCTCTTATGTGGGACCTTGTCGAAAGCCCTCTGAAAGTCCAGATATAACACATCCACTGGTTCTCCCTTATCCACTCTACTAGTTACATCCTCGAAAAATTCTATAAGATTCGTCAGGCATGATTTACCTTTCATAAATCCATGCTGACTTTGTCCAATGATTTCACCATTTTCCAAATGTGTTGCTATCCCATCTTTAATAACTGACTCTAGCAGTTTCCCCACTACCGATGTTAGACTAACTGGTCTGTAATTCCCCGTTTTCTCTCTCCCTCCCTTTTTAAAAAGTGGGGTTACATTAGCTACCCTCCAATCATCAGGAACTACTCCAGAATCTAAAGAGTTTTGAAAAATTATCACTAATGCATCCACTATTTCTGGGGCTACTTCCTTAAGTACTCTGGGATGCAGCCTATCTGGCCCTGGGGATTTATCGGCCTTTAATCCATTCAATTTACCTAACACCACTTCCCGGCTAACCTGGATTTCACTCAGTTCCTCCATCTCATTTGACCCCCGGTCCCCTGCTATTTCCGGCAGATTAATTAAGTCTTCCTTAGTGAAGACAGAACCAAAGTAGTTATTCAATTGTTCTGCCATGTCCTTGTTCCCCATGATCAATTCACCTGTTTCTAACTGCAAGGGACCTACATTTGTTTTAACTAATCTTTTTCTCTTGACATATCTATAAAAACTTTTGCAGTCAGTTTTTATGTTCCCAGCCAGTTTTCTTTCATAATCTATTTTCCCTTTGCTAATTAAACCCTTTGTCCTCCTCTGCTGGACTCTGAATTTCTCCCAGTCCTCTGGTAGGCTGCTTTTTCTGGCTAATTTGTATGCTTCATCTTTTGTTTTGATACTATCCCTGATTTCCCTTGTTATCCACGGATGCACCACCTTCCCTGATTTATTCTTTTGCCAAACTGGGATGAACAATTGTTGTAGTCCATCCCTGCAGCCTTTAAATGCCTTCCATTGCATATCCACCGTCAACCCTTTAAGAATCAATTGCCAGTCTATCTTGGCCAATTCACGTCTCATACCCTCAAAGTTACTTTTCTTTAAGTTCAGAACCCTTGTTTCTGAATTAATTATGTCACTCTCCATCCTAATGAAGAACTCAACCATATTATGGTCACTCTTGCCCAAGGGGCCACGCACAACAAGACTGCTAACTAACCCTTCCTCATTACTCAATACCTAGTCTAGAATAGCCTGCTCTCTCGTTGGTTCCTCTACATGTTGATTTAGAAAACTATCCCGCATACATTCCAAGAAATCCTCTTAGCACCCCTGCCAATTTGATTCACCCAATCTATATGTAGATTGAAGTCACCCATTATAACTGTTTTACCTTTGTTGCACGCATTTCTAATTTCCTGTTTGATGCCATCCCCAACTCCACTACTACTGTTAGGTGGCCTGTACACAACTCCCACTAGCGTTTTCTGCCCCTTAGTGTTTCGCAGCTCTACCCATATCGATTCCACATCCTCGTAGCTAATGTCTTCCTTTCTATTGCGTTAATCTCCTCTCTAACCAGCAACGCTACCCCACCTCTTTTCCTTTCTGTCTGAACGGGGTACTGATTGTGGATGATCAGCCACGATCACAGCGAATGGCGGTGCTGGCTCGAAGGGCCGAATGGCCTACTCTTGCACCTATTGTCTATTGTCTATCAGAAATTTGTAAAACAATTTCCAACATTTATTTGTTGTATTTTGAATAGTCCAAACTGACGGCCTAACGCAGTAAAAAATATATACACGGTATGTAGGAAGGAACTGCAGATGCTGGTTTAAACCGAAGATAGACACAAAAAGCTGGAGTAACTCAGCGGGTCAGGCAGCATCTCTGGAGAGAAGGAATGGGTGACGTTTCTTCAGACTGAGAGTCGGGGGGGGGGGGGGGGACGAGAGGTATAGACGGTGATTTAGAAAGATGCAGCACAAATGAATGAAAGGTATGCACAAAGTAACGATGCTCAAAGAAAGGTGGAGTCCCGAATGCAAGTACAATGCGCATCAAATATTACATTTTTTTTAAATTGGAACTGTCATGATTTTTTTTTAAAACAGCGAAGCTTAAGATTGTTGGGGCGTCACAGTGGCCCAAGGGTATAATTGCTGCCCGACAGCGCCAGAGACCCGGGTTCCATCCTGTTTTCTCCGGTTTCGTCCCACACTCCAAGGACGTACAGGTTTGTAGGTTAATTGGCTTGGTACAATTGTAAATTGTCCCTAGTGGTGTAGGACAGTGATAGTGTGCGGGGATCGCTGGTCGGTGCGGACACGGTGGGCCGAAGGGCCTGTTTGCGCGCTGTATCTCCAAACTAAACTAAACTTTAAAACATGTTAAAAAAAACTCCAATGGATGGATGGACTAACTGACGGAACGGAACGGAAGCTTGTTGTTCCTACCTAACCTGCCCTTGCCTGACCCCTGTCCCCACACACTGATTGACACGAAACCTTCCTTTGATGTGGCCGATCTTAAATGCCGGACAGCGAGAGATGGGCAGTTAAACGATGATCTGCAGAACCCACTTCCTCAATAATGAGTTTAAAAAACACAGCTCTGGACGCCCCCCCTTCAAACTCCAGAGAAGCAGGAGATAATTACCGGCCCGTAACCTGATCTCCCAACCCAATCGCCCGCAGCCAATGAAAATAAACTACTTCAACGTCAAGTGTCTTTAATCTGTCTAAATGTCGCCCGGTAACTTCGCTGCGAGCTGAGCTGTCTCCAGGGCAAAGATCCTATAAGCAAGCTCCGCTTTAGGATCTTTGGTCCAGGGTTCAAAAGACGGCGAATTACAGTCGGCGGGGAGATGGACGTTTTTTTAGTCGGAGATTGATTGGACCAGGGACCACACTAAAGGCCGCTTCTCAAATGACACGGCGGAATGTTGTCCAGTTGTGGAATCGGTCGTTAGAGCGATCGTTCCCGTAGATATTTACCTCGCCGCCAACCTTGCTTCCAACAAGGGCCAAGAGTGTTTTACCTGAGGGAGTTAACTTTTTCACAGAAAGGGTGGTGGGTGTATGGAACAAGCTGCCAGAGGAGGTACTTGAGGCAGGGATTATCCCAAACGTTTAAGAAGTTCCTTCTTACACAGATAGTGTGTAAGAAGGAACTGCAGGTGTTGGTTTAAACCGAAGATAGACACAAAAAGCTGGAGTAACTCAGCGGGACAGGCAGCGTCTCTGGAGAGAAGGAATGGGTGACGTTTCGGGTCGAGACCCTTCTTCAGACAGGATAGGACAGGTTTGGGCCAAACGCGGGCATGTGTAGATGGGGCATGTTGGCCGGTATTAAGATAATAAGATTGTTAAGGGGTTGGACACGCTAGAGGCAGGAAACATGTTGGGGGAAGTCTAGAACCCAGGGGCCACAGTTTAAGAATAAGGGGTATGCAATTTAGAACGGAGACGAGGAAACACTTTTCTCACAGAGAGTTGTGAGTCTGTGGAATTCTCTGCCTCAGAGGGCGGTGGAGGCCGGTTCTCTGGATAATTTCAAGAGAGAGCTAGATAGGGCTCTTAAAGATAGCGGAGTCAGGGGATATGGGGTGAAGGCAGGAACGGGGTACTGATTAGGGGATGATCAGCCATGATCACATTGAATGGCGGTGCTGGCTCGAAGGGCCGAATGGCCTACTCCTGCACCTATTGTCTATTGTCAGTCAAAAAATAAATGCCTCCAAGTCTATATAGACCGGAGCTGCAGGGAAGAAGCTGTCCCTGAACCTGGACGTTACAGTTTTCAGGCTTGATCCGATGGCAGGAGTGAAATGAGATTGTAGCCAGGGTGATGTGTGGGTCTCTGAAGATGCTTTTTGAGGCAGTGACTTCGATGGCGGGGAACACAGGGGACTGAGCGAGCCATTCGGCCCCTCGTTTCTGCTCACCCATCAAACAATGCTGGGACTCACCTACCACTTCAGCGCCACTTCCCTGCAGTAAAGAAGGGTCCGTGGGGTCTTTTCCCTCCACTAAATCCTTTAATTAATACCCTTAGATGGACATTACAAAAAAAAAGCTGGAGTAACTCCGCGGATCAGACAGCATCGCTGGAGATGTCTCGCATCTTTCTCCAGAGATGCTGCCTCACCCGCTGAATTACTCCAGCTTTTTGTGTCTTATCTTCGGTTTAAACCAGCATCTGCAGTTCCTTCCTACACCTTTTAATACCCTTAACTCTGTTCGCTTCTCTCAACAGCCCGCCCCACATCCAAGCCCTGCCCCGGCAAACGACCCATCCGCTGCCTTCAACGGCCCTGCCTTCACCCCTTGGCGATTGTATGTACATTTGATGTACTCTCCGGCAGAGGTGCCCGATCGGTGACCCGGGCCGGTCCATGCACAGAACAAATCCGCCCGCCTTCACTCGGGCGGCAAAGTACGCCACCCATCCCTTCTCTCCAGAGTTGCTGCCTGTCCCGCTGAGTTACTCCAGTATTTTGAGTAAATCTGCGGTGTAAACCAGCATCTGCAGTTCCTTCCTACACATTTCCCAACTCAATGCAGGCGGGGGTGGGAGGAAAAACATATTTTTATTTTACTTTCAACTGTGTGAATGACACAGTTTCCGAGAAACTAACGGGTGTCCAATTACAACGTACGCATTAAGACGCGGTCTGGTGACTTTTTGCAAATTTAAAAAAAAGTACATTTACGACTGCTACATTAAAAAAAAAGTAGAATTGCTTTCCAAATTACGAATCACAACCGCGGAACCGGACTCCAATGCGTGCTTTGTAGGGAAATGCTCCAAAAAATATGCGACCAACTCATTATCACACCTTGCATGGCCACCGCTTTCAAACAGAGCGGAGTGTGTCGGGATCGGATATTATTTGACAATATTATAGAAGAAGAAGTTGGTCAAAGAGGAAATTGCAAAACGGAAGTGTCGCACACTAATGGGCTTGGTATGCGGTGATGTCATGCACATTGCCGCTTCCCCGGTTAAAGTCACCGCTAGAGGATCTTTGGTTAACTATTGTTTGTCCTGCAGAGTGTGGTCTATATTCCAACACGCTTCCCTTTAACACGCATCCGTGTGCTCCGTTGCTCGCTTCTCCAACGTCTATATATGTCTCTTTTTTTTAAACTATTGGAAGCCTTAAGCGAAATCATAACTGGTCGGGGCTGCCACAATGCTGGCTAAAAATAAAGAGAGAAGGGTGCAGAAAGTGAATTCAGCAATGCGAGGAGTCTCGGCCGAGACAGATGTGTTTCGCTGGGACGTGCCTCGCAGACAGGAACGCACTGGGCTCGGGTAGTCTGTGCGCGGCCTGTGGAAGAAGGGAGGCTGACTACGAGGATGCACACTGAACTGACTCAGCCCTGATGGTCAGGTTGAATTTAGAACATGCAGCGCAGCGACAGGTCCTTCAGCCCACAATGTTTATGCCGAACATGATGCCAAGTTAAACTAATCCCTTCCTCCACGTCTTCCATGTCCCTCCACTCCATGTGCAATGTAATCTGATTCCACCACCAAGCACTCTCTGTGTAAAGAAAACTTGCCCTGAGCATTCCTTTAAACGTTTCCCATTTTACCTTTAAACCCCCCCCCCCTTAAAGGGGGGGGGAGGAAGGGTGTGTGTGTGTGGGGGGGGGGGGGGGGCGAGGGGGGGGGGGAGAAGGGTGTGTGTCGGAGGGGGGTGGAACAATGTGTTTAATCATATCCACTAAGTGAGTACAAACCGAGTCTATCCAGTCTTTCTTCATATGAAAGTCCTGACATCCCAGGAATCAGTCTGGTGAACCTTCTCTGTACTCCCTCTATGGCAAGAATGTCTTTCCTACTTTATCACTGTAAGAACTTGCTGCGTTGCAGTCTTGAGCAACTATCCTTACATTACGTCCTGCTGTGGTTCAGGAGATGGCTCCTCACCATCTCCTCAAGGGGTGTGAAGAATGGATTTTGAACAAGACCATTCCATGAATACCCTAATCCCATGAATACAAAAATTAGCTTGAGCTCATTCACCACCTTGTAACACACAACACACATACACTGGACAAGAACAAGTTTGGGCTTTGGAATGTGGACATGGATAATGGAAGCCGCCACTGTCCAAGAACATCTAAATGATTGAAGGCTTTCTTAATCTGATAAGGCACATTGATTTGGCATAGACTCATCCAGCTATGGATACTAAATTGGGAATCTTGAATGAGATAACTGAGGTAAACAGACTTGGTGAACAACATTAGTTACTGATGTACGTGATACATAGTGATCAGGGATACATTTAGTCTGAACACACACTCATAAGACAAGAGGACATTCATCCAACACTGTTGCACTCACTAAGTAAGAATGCACTGGTTCAGTCCTATGACATAAATGACATAGGACTGAACTAATTGAGTTAACTGAACACAAAGGCACTTACACAAAAATGGAATATAAGTTGGGAAACATTGAGGCACGGCATACTGATTAAAAATCACATTGGGAGAGACTAACTGAGCCAGGCTTCCAAATGACCAAGATCACACTCACTAAACAAGAACATGAAATACATTGAGTCATCAAGCACACTCTCACCAACGAAGACCAACACTGAGTCCGTAGATGCACTGATCCCAACATATAGACAGAGCCGAAACACATACACAGAGCCTGGACATGTATAGAGAGCTAGGACACACACACATTCAGTCAAAGACAGTTCACAAAATACACACACTCAGAGCCCATCACACACACGCACACACACACACACACACACACACACACACACACACACACACACACACACACACACACACACACACACACACACACACACACACACACACACACACACACACACACACACACACACACACACACACACACACACACACACACACACACACACACACACCACACACTGTGAGACCCACATACAGACACATACACTTCAGACATGCCTGAATACACACACATGTAGAACACACGCCCTTCAGACATGCATATACACACACACACACCAGAGCTAAGGCACAGACCTGTAGACATACACACCTTCAGACCCACGCATGCACACACACACACACACACACACACACACACACACACACACACACTCCAGAGCCATCACACACACACACACACAATACACAGAGTAGGACACATATACAACCACGCACGCTTCAGACATGAATGCACACACACACACTCAGAGCTACAACAAATACACTCACAGCTTGAAAACACACAGATGCACATACACAGCAAAGACATGGGCACACTCACACAGTTCACACACACTCACACACACAAATACTGCTGGAACACATTGTGCAAGGACACACTTGGTGAACAAAGCAAGCCTCCATGAATCAGAAAACTCCAAGAGCAATAACATCAATAATAATCAGGCAAAAACTGTGTGGCAGGAACATGGACCCTGGACTGAGATATTTCACACAAGAATCAGAAGCAGGAGATTCAGCACTTGCTCTACTGATCAATAAGATCATTGGAAATCTCAGCACCATTTCCCTGCACCACTCCCACACCTCTTGATTCCTTCAATATTCAGAAATCTATTAATCTCTGTCTCGAACATATTCATCGACCCATTCTCCACAGCCCTGTCGGATAATAAATTCCAAATTCACCATCTCTTGGTGAAGAAATTTCTTTTAATCTCCATCCTTCATGGCTGATTTCTTACTTTGAGCCTGGTGTGTAGACAACACAGCCAGGTGTTTAGTTTAGAGATACAGGGTGGAAAAGGAGCCCGCCGGCCCACCAAGTCTGTGCCGGCCAGCGATCCCCGCACATTCGCACTATCCTACACACTAGGGACAATTTACCATTATACCAAGCCAATTAACCGACAATCCTGTCGTTGGAGTGTGGGAGGAAACCGGAGCACCTGGAGAAAACCCATGCGGTCACGGGGAGAACGTACATACTCCGTACAGACAGCACCCGTAGTCAGGATCGATCCTGGGTTTTTGGTGCTGTGAGGCAGCAACTCTACTGCTGCGCCACCGTGCCGCCTTAACATCTTCATCGTCGATGCACCTATCCTGTGAAACCTGTAAGAGGTCTCTGTATTCCAATACGATCTCCCCGAATTCCTTTCTTCCCTATTGTTCAAAGGAGGAGCTTTGGAAGGAACATTTCAATATTAAAGCCACATAAAGTACTAAATGAGCAGGTTACATACTACTCCATAACGTCATAACTTTATAGGGTGACTTAGATGCAACTTACATAAATCTAAAAATGTCAACATATTTAATAAAACAATACCCATTAAACAATGGGATAATATATAGAACTCAAAAGGAAATTAAAAGCTTTACATTTTTTCTGAATAATTTTCCTGCATTTACTCCACAGATATTCTTTGGTGCAGGAAGGAACTGCAGATGCTGGTTTATACCGAAGATAGACACAAAGCGCTGGAGTAACTCAACAGGTCGGGACTGAAAGTAGAGGGGGGGATGGGGTGGGGGGGGGGGGGGGAGAATGGAGGTAGGAAAGGCCAGCCTTATCTTTGGTGTATTTATTAATGCACATGGTCCCAATATAGAGGCTACAACTCATTCACCTACAGTCGCTCTCTCTCTCCCTCCCTCCCTTTCTCTCACACACACATGCACACACACACACCACACACACATGCACACACACACACACCCACACACACATATGTCCCCCCTGTCTCCCTCCTCACTACAACAACTTTCACCCACCCTCCCCCCGGACTCTGGGCATCTGACGTCCTCCCTTTCTGCCTTAGAGTTCCCTCACTCTATTCCCAACCCTTTCTCTGACCCCCTTCTGCTTGCTCTTACTGTATATTCCCCTCTCTCTTTCTCCAAGCACCCTGTCCATGCTCCTGGCTACACTCTGATTCCTGTCCCGAGTTCCCCCTTCCAAAGTAATTGACCTCACGTTTTTTCCACAGCAGTGGCTTTACTCCCTGCGCCCCTGTGCAGCCCAAATTATTATATGGCTATTATAAATTATATGGATGGGGAACATATGGAAACCCACCACAGTCTCTGTGGCATTCCACGTCCACTGACTTAAACAACTTGTCCACTCCTACTGTTTTTTCCCATTAACCAATCCTCATTTCGTGCCTGTACACATCTCCAATGTTCTGCGTCTTTCATTTTATTTAAAATCTCACCTAAGCCACCTTATTAAAGCCATTCCCAGGTTTCCATGATTTATTCTGCATGTTCCAATCTCAAAAAGCTCTAACAGATTTGTGAAAAGGATTTTCCTTTCATTAATCCATTTTGCCTCTGCTGAAACCTATGTTAGTTTTTTTAAGTACAAGGGTAAATTCACTGAAAAACCACTAGCCTGAGTATTAGCCAAGCCAGATATATTGGATGATAAATATTCAGACCTGAGGCGACTCCATTGAATAAGGGCATTTTCAGTAAGTTCCACATGGCAGGCTGGGCAAAAAGACATGTGCCCATGAGATCCAAGGGTGCCCTGTAAACAGGATTCAATAATGTGTAGAAAGGAACTGCAGATAGACCAAAGATAGACACAAAAAGCTGGAGTAACTCAGCAGGTCAGGCAGCATCTCTAGGAATAAGTAACGTTTTGTGTCGAGACCCTTCTTCAGACTGAGAGTCAGGGGAAAGGGAAACAAGAGAAATAGACGACGATATACAGAGAGATGTAGAACGAATGAATGAAAGACAAATGCAAAAAGGTAACGATGATCAAGGAGGCAGCACATTGTTAGCTGTGGTCTAGGTGAAAACGAGTTATGGACAATGCGACTCAACAAGACGACTTTGAAACTAGTACTACGACTTGGGTGGGGGAGGGGCAGAGAGAGAGGGTTGCCTATTTCGCTTGGGCAACTTATAACTGAGTGGTTTGAGTATTGATTTCTTTGTAACCCTTGCAACCCACTCTCTCCTGCACATACTAGACCACAGCGTGAGTACAGCACACAGTTCTGGGCACCACATTACAAGAAAGGTATGATTGCACTGGGGATTCTGCAGAGGAGATTTATGAGGTTGTTGCCAGGGATGGAACATTTTAACTATAAGGCAAGAGTAGATAAGCTAGGGTTACATTCACTGGATATAGAGAGACTTAAAACCAACTGAGCTAAATTACGAGAGGTTTCATTAGAATAGATAGGAAGGATTGGTTTCTTTCAGTCGTGGGATACAAACACAGGGGCATAGATGTAAAATAAATGGTGGAGAGATGGAATGAGATTTGAGGATTAAAGTTTCACCTGCGTGGGATGTGAGGGTCCGTGTCTGAACGGCTATGTCAGGCAGAACCCTCTTTGCATTGAGTCTGAACTGGGATGTTGTAAGTAGAGTTGTACAGTGGCGTAGTTGGTAGAGCCCACTTCCTCACAGCGCCAGCGACCCAGGTTCCATCCTGACCTCGGGTGCTATCTGTGTGGAGTTTACACATTCTCCCTGTGACTGCGTGGGTTTCCTCCGGGTGTTCCGATTTCCTCCCACATCCCAAAGACGTGCGGGTTTGTCGGTCAATTGGCCTCCATAAATTGCCCTTGGGGTGTAGGGAGCGGGTGCAAAAATGGGAATGACGTAGAACTGGTGTGAACGGGAAGTCAATTGTCAGCATGGGCTTGGTGGGCCCAAGGGCCTGTTTCCATGCTTTATATTTCAATCAATTCAATACTTGAGCCGTGACCTGCAGGGACCTGGGGCTGACAGTTCATATTTGACCAGCACCAGCAATGTGGGCTGAATGGTCAACTTCTGTTTTGTAGACTCTCTGAGAAATGATTCCCAAAGCAGGAAGAAACACCATGTACCTAGAATAACACAGCTTAGAGGGACTATCACGCTTGTAATAACTCTTTGGTAGAATTACCAAGTCAATTCCACTTTCCTCATAGCCCTTTCATTTTATCAATTCTCTTCAGGATGTGACCATTAGACAACCTTTTTGTTTAGTTTTTAGTTTAGAAATACAGCACGGAAACAGACCCTTTGGCCCAGCGAGTCTGCACCGAACAGCGACCCCTGCACACTAACACTGTCCTGCACAATTTACCATTATACCAAGCCAATTAACCTGCAAACTTCTACGCCTTTGGAGTGTGGAGGAAACCGTAGATCCTGGAGAAACCCACGCAGGTCACGGGGAGAACGTACAAACGTTCAGGTCATGGGGAGAACGTACAGCATCCCGTTGTCAGGATCGAACCCGGTTCTCTGGCGCTGTAAGGCAGCAACTCTACAGCTGTGCCACCATGCCGCCCCTTTTAATTCATGAATTCCAGGCACCAACAACTCTAAATACAAGATAAAATTATTTTCCTACAACTGTTGTCTCTTCAACCTGGTCCAATTATCTAGCACCATCTTTGATCCCTGTTCAAGTTGTACCCAGAATTTAACATTACACAAAAAATCTACTCTGCATTTTAGAAATGTTTGGTATAGCCTCCTTGCTATCATACTGCATTCATTCATTAATAAAACCATGGATCACCTGTGGCTTTTTAAAAGAACTATCACCCCTTTATCCCAGAAGCTTTCAAGGTCAGAGAATGCTGCAAACCTTTTAACATAGTACTATTTAGTTCACATTGCATCACCTCACTCTTGGCACCAACGTATCTTCGCCTTTGCTACTCTAAATATAATTCCTCGCACAACTACATTGTTTACTCATCCATCTACAACTTTCCAACACCAGCTACTCGTCTCTTCACTATTCGTGCCATTTGAGGTTTTCTGCCCTCTGATAACTTTGAAATGGTGCCTTCTTTCCCAGGTTTTAGTCATCAGTTTGAATCAATATAAATGATGGTCCCTATCCTGACCACCAGGGAAGAAAACCATGTAAAATAAAATTGTAGTTCTGATCTACCCATCTACCTCATTGTGGTCTTGTACTTTCTTTATTCGCTCTTTCTCTGTAGCTGCAAAGCTATATTTAATCTGAATATCCTCAATATTTCATCAGTCTGAAGAAGGGTTTCAGCCCGAAACGTTGCCTATTTCTTTCGCTCCATAGATGCTGCCTCACCCGCTGAGTTTCTCCAACATTTTTGTCTACCTTCGATTTTCCAGCATCTGCAGTTCCTTCAGTACAATACAAGCTATATTTAATACTCAGTTTTCTCTTTGCACTACAGGAGATTTTGTGTAAGGCTTGATTGAACTCGTATGTGGTGATTTGACTGGATAGTTTGCAAAGCAATGTTTTTTACTGTATGTTACATACGACAATAACATACCAATACCAATAACAATATTTCCCCAGAATTTAAAACAACTATTCACTTCCTTTCACTTTCTATGTTTTTTTCGTTATAGAGGTTGAATTTTGCCAATAAACATATTATGTGGCCCTTTGTCAAATATCTGTTGAAAGTCTATGTGTACAAATTCAGCTATGTTCCCCTTATCAATCTTTTTATATACTTCAGCAAAGAATTGATCAAGTTAATTGTACCACATTACCATTAATAAATCCATGCTGATTTTCATTTATTAGCCCACATTTTTCTAAATGTTGAATTGTCTTAGTTTTAAGTTTTATTTTAAGTTTAATATTGTTGTCACGTGCACCGAGATTCAGTGAAGAGTATTTTGTTGCACGCTAACTTGTCATCAAAAATAAAGACACAAAATGCTGGAGTAACTCAGCGGGTCAGGCAGCATCCCTGGAGAGAATTAATGGGTGACGTTTCGGGTCGAGACCCTTCTTCAGATTCAACCCAAAACGTCACCCATTCCTTCTCTCCAGAGATGCTGCCTGACCCGCAGGGTTACTCCAGCATTTTGTGTGAACCTTCGATTTAAACCAGCATCTGCAGTTCTTTCCTGCACCAAAAATAAAGACACGGGCTTGTAGGTAAATTGGCCTCTGCAAATTGTCCCTAGTGTGTTGGAAGTGGATAAGAAACCGTGATAACATAGAACCAGTGTGTACTGATGATCGATGGTCGGCGTGGACTCAGTGAGCTGAAGGAACTGTTTCCATGCTGTATTTCTAAACTAAATTAAACTAAACTAAACTTCAGACTTAAGAAGGGTTCTGACCCGAAATGTCACCTATTCCTTTTCTCCAGAGATGCTGCCTGACCTGCTGAGTTACTCTAGCTGAGATACTCCAGCATTTTGTGTCCATCTTGAGAGCAAGATCGTTATTCTGGCACCACTCGATCAGAGTATTAATCTCCCTCCTGTACTCTGACTCATGAACTAAACTAAACAACTAGACTAACCTAAATAATGATTTATATAATAAGTTTATAACAGCAATACTGGGTAACCATAAGTCGATAATGGAACCAAAGGCACCGTCGACAGAAGATCGTCGTTGCCAAGGCAGTGTTTGGTGTTGTGTCTAGTGGTTGTTGGGAAGAAGCTGTTCCTGAACCTGGTGGTCACAGTGTTCAGCCTCCTGGACCTTCATCCCGATGGTAGTCGTGAAATAAGAGCGAACTATATATACCATGATGCAACCAGCCAGTATGCTCTCGAACTGTAAGTGAAAGAGTATTCATCCACGTACCAAATCTCCTGTATTCTTAGGAACTTCTTAGGAATTGGTGAGCTATTTTGTCATTGCATCGCATGTGCTTGGCCCAGGATAGATCTTCAGTTCAGTTTAGTTTATTTTCACGTGTACCAAGGTTCAGTGGAAAACTTTTGTTGCATGCTATCCAGTCAACGGAAAGACAATACATGATTACAATCGAGCCGTTAGAGTCTGTTGGAGCAGAGATTTAAGAGTGTGGAGCGATTGTAATATGTGATTGTAGCTCTGCTTCTGTGACTAGTAGGCAAATAGTCACCTGGGTTGGGCACCATCTTGGAAGCATCAGGAATATGCACGCCCAGGAACTTGAAGCTGTGGATTCTCTCCACTGCCCGTCTCGTCAATGAAGACAGATTCAGGGATCCCCGGCTTTCCCTTCCTGAAGCCTGCAATCAGCTCCTTGGTGTTGCGAAAGATCAGAGCAAGATTGTGTAGGAAGGAACTGCAGATGCTGGTTTATACCGAAGATAGACATGAAATGCTGGAGAAACTCAGCGGGTCAGGCAGCATCTCTGGAGGAAAGGAATAGTTAACCTTTCGGTTCGGAACCCTTGTCCTTGCTGAAGAAGCGTCCTGACCCGAAACGTCACCTATTCCTTTTCTCACGAGATGCTGCTTGACCTGCTGAGTTAACCCAGCAATTTGTATCTATCTTAAGAGCAAGATTGTTCTGGCACTATTCAATCACATTATAAATCTCCCTCGTACTCTAACTCATCATTACCTGCTCTGTGCCAGGTTTATAAGTGTAATCCAGGTCTATGTGTGTGTGTCCGAGCTCTATGTGTGTGTCACAGATCTCTCTGTGTGTGTCCCGTGTCTGTGTGCCATTGATCTGTGATTATGTCCCAGTGCTTTGAGTTGGAATCATTTTTACAGAATTTATTCTAGATCTGTGACTGCTTCACAGACCTGTGAGTGTGTCCGAGTTTTGTGCGTGTATTTCCAGCCCTGTGAGCGTGTCTCTGTTCAGGGAGTTTGACTCATTTCTCTGTCAGTGTGTGTGTGTTTAGTGACAGTGTCCCAGTTCTTGGACTGCATCCTATCCCTGTGAGCGAGTGTGCGATCTGTGTGTGTGTGTGTTCATCCCTCTGTGTGTCCCAGTTTACTGATTGTGTCCCACTTTTGTTTGTGTGCTTTAAATCTGTGTGCCTCTCACAGCCCCGTGACAGAGTTCCAGGTTTGTGAATGTGTCCCAGTTCTTGGTATGTTAGCTTTCATAGCAAAAGGATTTGAGTATAGGAGCAGGGAGGTTCTACTGCAGTTGTACAGGGTCTTGGTGAGACCACACCTGGAGTATTGCGTACAGTTTTGGTCTCCAAATCTGAGGAAGGACATTATTGCCATAGAGGGAGTGCAGAGAAGGTTCACCAGACTGATTCCTGGGATGTCAGGACTGTCTTATGAAGAAAGACTGGATAGACTTGGTTTATACTCTCTAGAATTTAGGAGATTGAGAGGGGATCTTATAGAAACTTACAAAATTCTTAAGGGGTTGGACAGGCTAGATGCAGGAACATTGCTCCCGATGTTTGGGAAGTCCAGGACAAGGGGTCACAGCTTAAGGATAAGGGGGAAATCCTTTAAAACC
>CM075980.1:8260395-8315167 GCA_038087875.1 Malacoraja senta | reverse complement strand
CAGCCCCCACCCCACCCCCCCCCCCCCCGTCCCCTCACCCTTGTTTCTCCCTCTCTCCCTAGTGCCTCACCTGGATGCACGCCTATTTCTCCCACTTTCCCCACCCCCTGTCCCCTTCCACCATCCCCTTCCACCATCTCTTCCTCTGGCTTCACATTTCATACCTCTCCTCTCCTTCTTTTCTTATCACGCAGCCTTTTGTCTTTACATCTGGCCTTCATCCAACCATCTGACATTGAATCCCCCCCACCTCACCTGTATCCACCTATCATTTGCCAGGTGTAGCCCCGCCCCCACCTCTCTCCCAGCTTTCTCCGCCCCACCACTAAACTGAGTGTGAAGAATGGTCCCGACCCAAAGCAGGTCTATTAATGTCCCCCAGAGATGCTGCCTGACCCGTTGAGTTACTCCAGCACTTCTATAGTGGTTTTTTTTTTACCTTGAGGTTGGAGCTTGGTGGGCCAACAGGTGGAAGGATTCCTTTCCCTATGTTTCTGGAGAGGGCAGGGAGAAATCCTGGAAGTGCAGAAGGCTGGGCGCTGACGGAAGACGGGAATGGATCGGTCATTGCCTGGGTGCCTACAGCAGTGTTGGCAGCTCACCCCAGCCCAAGCAGCTGAGAAACACTGGCACCAAGAGATATGCCCGTTGGTGAAGCAAGAGGTGGTGCAGTACTGTACATTACACGTGTAATCACCCATTCACACTCTCACACCTACATTCACTCACACACAAGAGTAACAACATACCTGAAAAATAAATAATCACTTCCCCAAACTCTAACAGATACACACTCTCTAACATACTACACATTCATGCTCACGTACACAACTCCAGACACACCCATAACTACACACACCATTTGTAATACATTCATGCAATCTGTCATATGAAAATATAATCACTTACACAAATGTACTCACGCGCTTTGTCATAAATGCTCATACAAATTAACTCACCTATATTTTTTTATGTATGCACACACAAACCTATTTACATCTATACATGCACGCACTTGCACACGCATGCACGTGCACATGCACACGCACACACATACGCGCACACACAGACACACGTGCACACACAGACACATGTGCACACATACACACACACACACAGACAGACACGCACACGCGCCCGCGCACACGCACACACACACACCACCTAGAGGGAACTGTGCCCAGTTACAGGACCTTGCTTGATGTGATTGCTCCCGATCAGTATATAAGGGTCCAACAGTCTACGCTGACCATCAAACTTCCAGTTCCATTAATCCCATTTTTTAATTCTCCCCACATCCCCATCAACTCCCCTCCCTCATCAGATTCTTCCTCACACTTACACACCTGTGGCCAATTAACTTGCCAACCTGCATATATTTGGGTTGTGAATGGAAACTGGAACACCCAGGATGCACCCTCACCACCACAGAACGTGCAAACTCCACACAGTTCTGTCCATTGCACGTGTAATCATCCATTCACACTCTCACTCACACCCACACACCTAGACAGACACACACCCACACACACACACCGACAGACACACTCTCACACCCAGATACACACACTGTCACACCCAGACACACATACACTCACACCCACACAGACAGACACACACTCACACCCAGACACACACACACTCACGCACACACACACACACCCACCCAGACACACACACACACACACTCTCACACACACACACACACACACACACACACACACACACACACACACACACACACACACACACACACACACACACACACACACACACACACACACACACACACTCACACTCTCACACCCAGACACACACACACACACACACAGACACACACACACACACACACACACACACACACACACACACACACACACACACACACACACACACACACACACTCACACTCTCACACCCAGACACACACACACACACACAGACACACAGACACACACACACACACACACACACACACACACACACACACACACACACACACACACACACACACACACACACACACACACACACAATGCCTGAGGTCAGGTTTAAGCCTTGGTCTTCAGCGCTGTGAGGCAGTGGCTCTATTAGCTGTGCCACTGTGCTGCCCCATTGCTTCAGCTCCCAGCTTGGCAGGTGATCATCCCTTAGAATAGAAACAAGGAACTGCAGATGCTGGTTAATACACAAAAGGACACAAAGCATTGGTGTAGCACAGCTGGCCAAACAGCATCTCTGGAGAATGCTGCAGACAATGCCCCCAGAGAAAACCTCCCTCTCCCGCGCTAGTCGTCCTACTAGTTCGCAACCCTGTATCCCTTCGTTATCATCTCTCCCTCAGCCAATAATGGGCCATTGTTAGCTCCACTCTTCCTTGGTCATCTTTTATCGACCATGAACTGGAGACGACGGACGTGAGGAGCTTGGGCCGGTAGGGGGGTGAACCGGGGTAATGCCTCCAGCGCCTTCAAGGTCGGCTACAGGAGGCGCCCGCGGGACACAAAGATGGCCGGGCGAGGAGACGGACGTCGGTTCGCTGGAACTGCTCCAATACGTCGAGCGCGTGGGCCGACTGGACTTTGGACTTCGAATAATCCCGCCAAAAATGGCGACGCCCACATGTGTAATAAATGCAATAGACAATAGACAATAGGTGCAGGAGTAGGCCATTCGGCCCTTTGAGCCAGCACCGCCATTCAATATGATCGAGGCTGATCATCCCCAATCAGTACCCTGTTCCTGCCTTCTCCCCATAATCCCCTGACTCCGCTATCTTTAAATGCAAAAATAATGCATGGATTACATGGATACAGGTACATGGATAGGACATGTTTGGAGGGATAGTGTAGACAGGTGGGACTAGTGTAGCTGGGACATGTTGGCCAGTGTGGGCAAGTTGGGCCGAAGGGCCTGTTTCCACACTGTATCACTCTATGACTCTATAACGTCACTGTGCAGTTTGCCAAGTGACAAATAGCACACCGTTGAACAGCCCATGAAACATTGGCAGCTGACACTCCCGTCTCTGTACGCTCCAAGGCAGAAGACATTCAGATTCAATATACCTCTGCTCACAACACATTACATATTGTGCACAATAGAGAATCACCCCCTCGTGGCTCTGTACCTGGATGTTCCATGTTTAAGAGAGATTTTCAAGTACACGAGAACTTTAGCTGTATTTTTGTAATGGCACTCTAACTTTTTTTCCTGTGCATGTAAGTCACTGGAGGTTACCCTTCAATTCCTGAAAATGCCCAAAAAGCTTGGGTGTCCCTCTCGCTACCAACTCTCGGCACCCTCCTGGGCTGAATAAAGCTCGGTTCATACCTCGCTGGTTTAAACACGTAAAATAAATCGCAACTTAACTTGCAAATATAAACTCAGTAAAAAATAAAATGGCTGGGCTGTTGGGTGAGGATAAAATGAAGCTCTGGTCATTGGACGCTGCGGAATGTAAGAATGTGGCCCAGAGCACGAAGCAGTTGCATTCCCACAACAGCAGAGAGTCCCTTTAGAAATTCACCTCATTATTTCAATACAGGTATAAGTTTAGCAATAATAACATCACCGGTGAGTGAGAACCAAGGCTGCCATTGACAACTTTAGGTGGTTTAATTTTCGGCAAGGACATGAATCTAATCAAAAGTCTTCTAATGACTTCAATTCATGGGGTGGAAAAGGAATGACTTGAAACAATATAGTAAAGGGTCGTGGGGAACGGGAGTTTGACTCTTCATCCGGTAGATCTAACTCTGAAATATTTAAAGGAGCACATAATAAAGCAAAGGTCAAGTGGATCAAGGTGTGGCTTATTAACATTACCTGACCTCCAAGGCCTTGCTGATTTTATCTGCTGGTGTACACAGCCTCCCATCCCCCGCCCACATGCCATCAATTTGCGTGTAGCCGCCCGCCTTTTCAAAGAGGCAGAGAACAAAAGGGTTTCCTCTTCGTTGCTCTTGACACGCAAGCCGTGAGCTACAAAAAGGGCAAGTTCTGCCCTCCCGTTATCCCCGACGTGGATGAACCCGAACAAGCGTCAGACCCAATCCGCGGGGGAAAAAAATCCCCCAAAAGGTCTCTGAGCAGTATATTTCCACATGGACCGAACTCGTTCACGTCCACTCTGCAGGTTTCACAATTATCTCACAGTTCGCTCATCAACTAAACCCTTTCCTGGGGTGCTCCAATATAAGGAACCCTTGTATTGCAGCCCATTTCCATTCAGTGTTCTTGCACTGGGACCAAGCCCCACTACCATAGCACCAAAACATTGTTCTGACTCTGAGCAAGAAATACAGTCTCAGTTCCCTTCCACCAGCCACTTCCATATCCCATTTATTTTCTTTGAAATACACATTTGTGCTCCCGTTTGAAAAAAAAAATTGCTGAATGAATGAATGAAGGACCAAGGCTGGGACAAAAGATTTATTGTTTCCTGAAGCCAAGAGGAATTCTGATTGAAGCACAGCATTTGCTGGCAGCCCTGCTGTGGGTCTGACTGCCCTCACAGACATTTGTTGGTGATTAGCTGCTGCCGTGCAGGCAGCAGCTTCCCGTTCATGCACTGGCAACCTTGCTGCATTGCTGCATGCAGCTGCATTGCTGCATGCAACTGCAGTGCTTCCCCGTCCCTTACCTGCCTGCCCCCTGCCTGCCTGCCCCTTGCCCGCACCCACACCCCCTCCAACCAAAATATCATTCCACCCCTAACATCCGCACTGTCTGCTAAACACATGTTCAATTTCACGCCCACACACACTCACAACTCCATCACGTGCACACACGTGGGATCACACACGCATGTGAAAACACAGTCATACATGCACCCACACACAGGCATGCATCTTCAAACACAAGCATATCTGAACACATTGGCGGCACGGTGGCGCAGCAGTAGAGTTGCTGCCTTACAGAGGCAGAGGCAGAGGCAGAGGCAGAGACCCGGGTTCGACCCTGACCACGGATGCTATCTGTATGGAGTTTGTACGTTCTTCCCGTGACCTGCGTGGGTTTTCTCCGGTTTCCTCCCACACTCCAAAGACGTGCACGTCTGTAGGTTAATTGGCTTGGTATAATTGTAAATTGTCCCTCGTGTGTGCAGGATAGTGCTAGTGTACGGAGATTGCTGCTCGGCAAGGACTTGGTGGGCCGAAGGGCCTGTTTCCGCGCTGTATCTCTAAACTAAACTTAACATATAATCACCCATTCAAACTCTCCCACCCAACATTCACTCATGCACAAGAGTAAAAACATACCTAAAAATAAATAATCACTTACCCAAACTCTACCAGATACACACTCTCGTACATATACATTCTTGCTCACAGATACAAGCCCAGACACACCCATTACTACACACACATTTTTTAACACATTCACACAATATGTCATATGAACATATAATCATTTACACAAATGGACATGCACATTATACACGCTCACAAAAACTCACTTGCCTACATTTTTTAATGTATGCATACACAAACCTATTTCATTTTCACTCGTACACACGCACACACACAAAGATTCACACACACATGCACGCACGCACACACGCGCGTGTGGTGAATGGTGAAAATGTGAAACAAAATCAGAAAATATAAGATGGGAGAAAACTAGGTTCTCCCTGTATTCCACAATAACGCGCTTCACAGCACAAGCACCAAGCCCTGTGCGTAACATACAATGACATATTTATAGCACCGAGAACAGACCCAGTGTATAATATACAATAACCTACTCCACAGGACGTGAATAGACCATGTGTGCAACGGACAATCACACTGTATAACACAGTGACCAACAGGCACACAGTATATTATACAAGAACACACTGCACATCACAGGGATATATAGCCCATGTGAATAATATGAAATAATATATCAACGGCATGGGGATCTAACCGTGTGTATAATAAGGTACAGCACTTTCCACAGCTTATGCAACACACCCTGGGTGTAATATCCTCAAGAGTGTTTTATTGTCCTTTGTCCCATACAGAAAAATGAAATGCTTACTTGCAGTAGCACAACAGAACAGGTAAACATAGTTCTCTGTAAACGTTCAATGTGTAAATATTTATATACATATAAATATGTTTGCAAATTTTTTCACTTTTTTCCTCATTTACTATATTGGTTACAGAGTACGATGTATATACTGTGTAGGAAGGAACAGCAGAAGCTGGTTTAAACCGAAGATAGACACAAACAGCTGGAGTAACTCAGCGGGACAGGCAGCATCTCTGGAGAGAAGGAATAGGTGACGTTTCGGGCTGAGACACTTCTTCACATTAGTTAGGGATAAAGGAAACGAGAGATATAGACGATGATGCAGAGAGATTGTAGCGGCCTGTTTCCTTTATCATCGTTACTTTTTGACATATCGTTCAGTTATTATTCTTTATCTCATGTTTGTAGGTTAAGTGGCTTAGGTAAAATTGCAGATAGTAACTCTGGACTGTTCCCTAGTTGTTGGTCGGATGGTTCATTTGCCTGATAACAGCTGGGAAGAAACTCCCTGAATCTGGAGATGTGCATTTTCACACTTTTGTACCTCTTGCTTGATGCGAGGGGAGAAGAGGGAGTGGCGGGGTGCGACTCGTCCTTGATTATGCTGCTGGCCTTGCCGAGGTCTATATGCAATGCACCTTTGCCCACTCTACAGCATAGGAAATAGGCACGACATTTACCAAGTTTAACGCAGTCTACAGCCCAAAGAACCGATTATGATTTGTAACGCCCTCTGCGACACAGGGAACAACAGATTCTGTGTGCCATGTATAATAATCTATCACAGGAGGGGAAACAGCTTACTCTCAGCGCATGGTATAAATATATTAAACACTCCACAGCACGGTGAGAAACAGACCCTTTACATGATACACAAAAACACAGTCCAAAGCCGGACATTGTGTGTATATTAGACAATAGACAATAGACAATAAGTGCAAGAGTAGGCCATTCGGCCCTTCGAGCCAGCTCCGCCATTCACTGTGATCATGGCTGATCATCCACAATCAGTTTCCCGTTCCTGCCTTCTCCCCATATCCCTTGACTCCGCTATCTTTAAGAGCTCTATCTAAACTCTCTCTTGATTCATGCCTCTAGAGAATTGGCCTCCACTGCCTTCGGAGGCAGAGAATTCCACAGATTCACAGCTCTCTGTGTGAAAAGGTTTTTCCTCATCTCCATTCTAAATGGCTTACCCCTTATTCTTAAACTGTGGCCCCTGGTTCTGGACTCCCCCAACATCGGGAATATAAGATAACACTCCCCGACTCCAGAACAGATCCTGTGTACCACACAGAATAACATTCTACAGCAGAGTGAACGGATCTTGTGACCAATAGACAATAGTACAAGCTATAGAACAGGGAACAATACGACTGAGCAGGAGAAATTGATCCTGTGTACAATAATACGCACCACAACACAGGAACATGCCTGCGTTTAATGTACAGCAACAAAATAGAAAGCAACAGATGTAAATGATAATGTAACATAACCCATCCACATGTAACAAGTCTGCATCTAACATACAATAATATTCAGCATCGGACAGGCAGCATCTCTGGAGAGATGGAATGGGTGACGTTTCGGGTTAAGATCCTTCTTCAGACTTCTTCTTCTAGCGTATGGCGTGCACAGCCTAAAGTTGTAGGTCAACTTGTTCTATTTGATCTATTTGTTTGTGCACGTCGGGTTGATTGCATTAGTCGAAACTGGGTGGACCACATGAAGGTTGCAATCTCCCACCCCTTCTTCAGACTGAAGATTGAAGAAGGGTCTCGACCCGGAATGTCACCCAAGCCTTCTCTCCAGAGATGCTGCCTGTCCTGCTGAGTTACTCCAGCGTTTTGTGTCTGTCTTAAGGTCATGAGGTCATAAGGAATAAGAGTAGGATTAGGCCATTCGGCCCATCAAGTTTACTCCGCCATTCAATCATGGCTGATCTATCTCTCCCTCCTAACCCCATTCTCCTGCCTTCTCCCCATAACCTCTGACACCTGTACTGATCAAGATTCAATCTATTTTCAGTGTATATTTAACCAGCATCTGCAATTCATTGCTGCACAAAAATACTCTCTCCACTACACAGGGGGAATGTAGAATGTACATACTGTATAATGTACAGAGAACAAATGGTGTATGTAATACACATTGACTCTCCACAGTACAGTGAACAGATGCTGTGTAGAATGTAGGAAACAGATGCGGTGTATAATATACTAAGCATATTCCATTGCAGGGGACACAACAGAGACCATGTATAAAATGCAATTACACTTAACCACAAGTGGAATAATATGCAGGGAACAAACCCTATAACTACAGGAATAGCAAACTTCATGTGTTTTATACAATAGGCAAACACTCGATATCAAAAGGAACAAGTGCATGCCTTAAAGCAGAATCGCTTGTGTAATAAACAATAAAATATGCCAGAGTACAAGAAGTAACAAAGCCTTTGCACACCATCCTGTAACATACTGGACAACGCACAAACAGGCAGAGCCCAGGTACATAATACGATAACACAGGCAACAGGACGAGGAATAAACTTTCCTGCGCACTTAGTAACAAACTGTACACTGCAGCAAATAACCAAAGATAGACACAAAATGCTGGAGTAACTCAGCGGGTCAGGCAGCATCTCTGGAAAAAAGGAATAGGTGACGTTTCAGGAAGGACATTTCACAGCCTGAAATGTCACCTACTCCTTCTCTCCAGAGATGTTGCCTAACCTGCTGAGTTACTCCAGCATTTCATGTCTATCTTCGGTGTAAACCAGCTTCTGCAGTTCCTTCTTACACAGCAAGTAACCAACTCTACATTGATTTATAATACACATGTTCAGCAGCACATAGAAATAATACTGATAGCGAATAACGTCACAGCTCAGTGAAGAGCTGATTTGTTTGCTTTATGCAATAACAGACCACAGCTCAGGGGACTAGAGAGACATTGTTCATTTTGTAACAACACTTCACATAGCACAGGGAGCAGCAAAACCCTGTTCATTCTATGTAGGTTCACTGTACAGCCCAGGATCGGCACAAAAAGCTGGAGCAACTCAGCGGATCAGACCGCATCTCTGGAGAAAAGGAATAGGTGACATTTCGGGTCGAGACCCTTCTTTAGACATAGGGTCAGGGGAAAGGGAAACAAGAGATATAGACGGTGATATAGAGAGATACAGAACAAGTGAATAAAAGATATGCAAAAAAGTAATGGTGATAAAAGAAACAGGCCATTGTTAGCTACTGGCTAGGTGAAAACGAATTACAGACAGTGAGACTCAACAAGACAACTTTGAAGCTAGTACCACTTGGGTGGGGGAAGAATGGAGAGGGTGGGGATGCAAAGGTTACTTGAAGTTAGAGAAATCACATTTCATGCCACTGGGTTGTAAGCTGCTCAAGCGAAATATGGGGTGCTGTTCCTCCAATTTGCGTTTGGCCGCACAATGCAGTTCATTGTCAGAGATGCTGCCGGTCCCTCTGAGTTACTCCAGCTTTTTGTGTCTATCTTCGATTTACACCAGCTTCTGCAGTTCCTTCCCACAGATTCTGACCATGTTCTGCTTGGGTATACAGTCCACCACGGAGAGGAATAGACCCCATGTGTAACAAGCAATGTGATACTCTGCAGCACACGTTACACCAAACCCAGTACATATTACACAGTCACTTGCTCCAAACCAAAAGAAAGGCAGACCTGATACATCCCCTCAATAACTGACCACTGAGGAAATAACAGATCCCGTATACACGATGAGTAACAGACTGCACAACGTTGGGAATGACAGGTTATGCACTGACCATTCTGCAGCATGATGAATAGCAGACCCTTTGTAATTAACTAATAACAAACCATAGAGAATCGTAGAGCCATATTGTATTACATAACAATACACACCTCATCACAGGACTAGTCATAACCTCAGAATTAAAGGACTTTCCTTTAGGAAGATGAGGAGGAATTTCTTTAGTCAGAGTGTGGTGAATCTGTGAATGGTGGAGTAGACTCGATGGGCCGAATGGCCTAATTCTGCTCCTATCACGAACTTATGAAGTGTGCAGGAAATATACTGTTGGGTTGCATCACAGCTTGGTTTGGGAACAGCTCTGGCCAAGACCATGAGAGTAGTGGATGTAGCCCAGTCCATCACACAGATCGGACTCCCCACTACAAACAAGTCCATGTACACTTCACCATGCCTTGGGAAAGCAGCCATCATAATCAAAGACTTTTCCCACCCCGGTCATTCCTCCTTCTCTCCGCTCCCATCAGGCTCAAGATACAGAAGCTTGTAACCGAGTCCCATCAGACCCCCCCCTCTGTTATCAGACTTCCAAACAGGGAGTGTGAAGAAGGATCCTGACCCGAAACGTCACCCACTCCTTCTCTCCAGAGATGCTGCCTGTCCTGCTGAGTTACTCCAGCTTTTTTTGTTTATTTTCGGTTTCGCACAATGGTAGAGTTGCTGCCTTACAGCGAATGCAGCGCCGGAGACCCGGGTTCGATCCCGACTACGGGTGCTGTCTGTACGGAGTTTGTACATTCTCCCCATGACCTGCATGGGTTTTCGCCGAAATCTTTGCTTTCCTCCCACATTCCAAAGACGTACAGGTTTGTAGGTTAATTGGCTTGGTATTAATTTAAATTGTCCCTAGTGGGTGTAGGATAGTGTTAATGTGCGGGGATCGTTGGTCGGCCAAAGGGCCTGTTTCCGCGCTATATCTTTAAACTAAACTAAACCAGCATCTGCAGTTCCTTCCTACATATGGTGTAATGCTAATGTCAGGAGGAAGATCCCAGGTTTAGTTTAGTTTAGTTTAGAGATACAGCTCGGAAACACGCCCACAGAGTCTGTGCCGACCAGTGAAACCCCATACACTAACACCATCCTACACACACCAGGGACAATTTATCAATAAACCCAAGGGGGTAATGTTTGCTGTTTACCAGTCCTCAGCACTATCCCAGCTCTGTAGAGGTTTGGAAGATTATGACCAGACCCACTGCAATTCTCCCCCTCACTTGCTCAGCATCCTCGCCTGCATCCCTTGTGGACCAGGTGAATTATCCACTTCAAGCAAGAAAGCATTTCTAGTTCTCTTTTCTATCAAACGTTAGCTTGTCCAGAATCTGAATTACACCTCCTCTTCCCGAGATTCCAGCAACATCTTTTTCAATGTGAAGACTGATGTACTGTATGCATTTATAGCGTCATAGTCATACAGCATGGAAACAGGTACTTCGGCCCAACTTGCCCACACTGGCCAACATGTCCCATCTGCTCTTCTAGCATTTGGCCCGTATCCCTCTAAACCTGTCCTATCCATGTCCCTGTCCAAATATTTCTTAAATGTTGCAATAATACCTGCCTCAACTACCTCCTCCGGCAGCTCGTTCCATACACCCTTCACCCTTTACGAGGAAAAAGCTACCCCTCAGATTCCTATTAAATCTTTCCCCCTTCACCTATAAACCTATGTCCTCTGGTTCTCAATTCCCCGACTCTGGGCAAGAGGCTCTGTGCATCTACACAATCTATTCCTCTCATCATTTTGTAATTTAGGCAAGTTTTGTTTTTGGTCCTAGTCCTCCTCTTAAGACTGTTCACCTGTTCTCATGCCTGAATAACATTTTTGAATTCTTTTCTATTTTTGTTGCCAGTCCTCTTGCCCTCTCTTATTTTTGTTTGTGGTTTAGCTTTCTCTCTGGATTTGCTCGGCGCAGCCTGTTTCTCACCGGCATTAACAACCTAACATCTGCCAAGTGCTCATAAACTGGCCTGAGGTTGAAGGCTTCCAAATCTCCGCTGCTTGTGTTTAGTTCAGGTCAGGTCCCATTCATTCATCAGCCCTGTGCATGAAAACCCACACTTTCCTTCAATAATCAGTGCCTCCATTGGTAAAACTCTTGTCCTTATTCTCAGGTGCTTCCATTACTTTGCCCTTTTCTACATCCGACATCCCTACAGCAGCAAAATATCTGCGCTCTTCCACCCCCTGAAAGCTGCATTATTCTTGGGTGAATTGGTTCACTGTTCAAGGTAGTACGCTCCCTTGAAAGCCCGCTCTAGGATTCTTGCTCTGAACGTTTCCAGTTCTCGACCACTCTATCCTTCTACAAAACATTATCTTTGACCAAACTGTTTTACACTAATATTTTATGGGACTGTGTCATATTTCGTTTGATAATTCCCCTAAAAAGAGACTTGGGACGTTTTCCCGTAGGAAAGGTTTAGTTTAATTTAGAGATACAGCGCGGAAACAGGCCCTTTGGAGTGCGGGAGGAATTTGCAACTCCCGTAGAAAACCCACGAGGAGTCATGAGGAGAACGTACAAACTCCGCACAGACAGAACAAGTAGTCAGGATCGAACCCAGGTCTCTGCCGCTGTAAGGCAGCAACTCTACAGTGCTGCCAAAAGGTGTTATGTAAACCAATCTAAATCTTTGCATGGTCATATCTAAACTTGTGCGTGCTGGTTATGTATGTGCTTGTGTGTCAACGTGTGTGTGTCTTTGCTTGTTTTTTTTATGTGACCCATTGTGTGTGTGTGTATGTGTGTGTGTGTGTGTGGGTGTCTGGGTGTATCAAACCATATAAGTGTGTCTTGCATGTGTTTGTGTGTGTGTTCTCTGTGTTGGATTTAGTTTATGCCTTGCAGGTGCTTTTTGCATCTTTGCTTGTGCACATTCATGCACGAGTCAAGAGTCACGGGTGTTTAACTGTGATGTGCACCAGGATCGGAACAATTAAATTCCTACATGCTGCAGCTCAGGAGTCAAGAATGGTTTACAGTGTCGTATGTGCCAAAACAAAAAAATGAAATTCCTACTTGCAGTAGCATAACAGATATGTAAACATAGTACTCTGTAAAACCCATGATAAACAAAAAACAAGTTTAGTACATATATTAAAAAAAAATTTTTTTTTTAAACCCCAACAAATAAACAAACTTTAATAGTGCAAAGTCAAAATATAAATGCCCCCAAGTCTATATAGTTCAGAGTTTGGCGGTCTGAGAAACGACTCCTGGAGTTTTCAACAATAATTTATTCGAAAGCTCAAGTTGCAGCATACAGGTTTATCAGACACGTCTGGCCACATCGGTGGTCAGTGCTGAACTAACGCGCGCAAGGGAAAAAACGCGCGAAAACAACAGCCCCTCCCGAGTCATGTGACCGCGGCTTCCGAACGCCGGGTTCGATATCTGCGTGTGCTAGCAGGCGCCGCTACAAGAGCTTATTTTGATGTTGTCATGTTTAATAGCCTGATGGTTGCAGGGAAAAAGCTGTTCCTGAACCTGACCGTTACAGTTTTCAGGCCCCTGCACCTTCTTCCCGATGGCAGGAGTGAAATGAGAGCGTAGCCAGGGTCTCTGACAACAATGGCTGCCATTTTGAGGCAGTGACTCATGTGGATCCGTTCGATGATGGGGAGGTCTGTACCCGTGATGGCCTGGGCATTAGACCTTTATAGGGACATTAATGCACCAACACAACAAATAAATATTCAATAGGCAATAATACAATAAATGATCAGGTAAACTAGGCCAAATAGTGCAAGCCACAGTACGTTGTACATGGTATGAGGAGGTACTGTATGCATCTGTGTGTCTGCTCCTGCTTGTATGACAGTTTACATTTAGTCATACTTGTCTGTACAAGTACTTGTATCTGCTTTAGTCATTGCTTTTGTATGTGCTTTTGTGCAACTACATGCATGTGCCTGTACATGTGTGACAGTGCAAATTTGTATGTCAATATTAACATGAATGCTTATTGCTGTGGTGTGGCTGTGTGATTACTTATGTCTAAACATGTATCAATGTGTGTAAATGTCTGTGCGTACATTTTTTATGCATTTCTCTGTGTGTCTGTATGTTTTGACTGTATGTATCCATTTTTTTAATCAAAAATATTTATTCAAATATTAAAATAATACATACAGTACAGTAAAAAACAAAACAGAACCCACCACCATAATACACGACAGACGATAAACTATTATACAACTATCTTACAATCCTTGTCAAGGATGCATTCAACCCCCCCCTCCCCTCCCCCAGTGGTCCCAGAAATCCCCCAGGACGCCCGTGGACAGCGCGTAGTCCCTCTCTAACACCACCTGGGCACGGACGTAACCCCGTAAAAGGGGCAGGCAGCCGGCTCGGGCAGAGCCCTCTTCCGCCTGGCGCCGTGACTCGCGGATGGCCAGCCTGGCCAGGCCCACTGTGTGTTTCCATGGAGGGAATTATAAATGTGTTTGTATATTATGAGCGTGTGCGTGTGTTCACGTGTATGTGCACATGAGTGTTTGTCTCAGTCACTCAGTACCGTGTGTGTGGTTTCTGACTATCCCTGTCCTCCGTATCCACAGAATATTAAAGAGTGGATGTGTGCATCGTATCGCATGAGCGCCTGCATGAATCCATGAATATATGAGTGGTAGATCTTACTGTTTTTAGAGAGGAAGATTGGATATCATTTTAGTTGGGGTGAGACTTTGATACAGAATTATGTTGCTGCATCTCTGTGATGACTGTATTGTGCCATTTAGTGATTGTAGACTAACTGCAGTCAAGTAAAAATCTGCCAAATGATGAGGATCATTAGCTTTAATGAAGTATATATATATATATATATATATATATATTTACTTAATTAAAGCTAATAATATATATATGTGTGTGTGTGTGTGTATGTATGTATATATGTGTGTGTTTGTTACATATATCTGTGTGTGTATATATATATATGTGTGTGTGTTATACCCATACGTCTATTTATATATACAACACATTATGTATAAATATGTTTAACACACACGCATATATAAATATAGATATCACACAAATATATATTTATGTGTGTGTATCTATACATATAGACCGCATACATATATATATGCACATGTGTGTTATATACAGTATATGTACGTATGTATATATATGTGTGTATGTATATATATATATATATATATGTGTGTGTGCGTGTGTGAATATAGATGGATAGATAGATAGATATAGTTATATGTAAAGATATATAGTGTCACACACACATTTTGACATAAAATCTAGGAACATCCAAATCTAGGCAGGAAGTGTGAAATACTAGGTTGGCAGTGAAGAGGGGATATATAAAGTTGAAGCTGCATAAATAACACGGAGCTCGCTGTGAAGATGGAGTGGAGAAGCCTGGAAGTAGTTAAGAGGATTAACGTTCATGCGAGGAAATGGGCAAGTCACTGGTAAGAGCCTGCTCTCTATCTGTCCCCGTGTTCACAGGAATACCTCAATCAAACCTCCCCATGATTAAAGAAACATTGTTCAGCAAGAGTGTTAGGTCCGTTTCATCCATTTGGAGAGAATGATCTCCCAGCGTATAAACTCTCACTTCATAGATTATGTTTAGGAAGGATGTTGATAGTGTCTGGGAGGGAGTAGGGGCATTAAATTGAACTCCATGCCTTTGGATTGGAAAGCGGGGGCAGGGAAAAGAATCAGCTGAGATTCCTGCTCCTAAATGCCATTTAATTACTGTTGTTACAAAGGTGGAGGTCGGGAGGGCAAGGGATTTAAGTTCTCCTGATGATACTATCCAGGCTTACCTCTGAAGATGGCTGCCTAGGCTTGACAAAACAGGGAGGGTGGGGGTGAAGGGGAGGATTGAGGGAGCTGATTCTTAAAGAGGCTGCGTGATGGAGGGGGCAACTTAATAGAAGAAGAAAAAACTAGAAACTGTGAGATAGAGGGGGCATAATCCTATAGAGGGACTGGCTGGAGGGGGGGGGGGGTGAGAGCAGAGAGGGCCAGGCTATGTAAGGTGTTTGGAAATAGGGATCTTAGAAGCAGAAGGAGTCTTGCAACGAGGAGTGGTGATAGGCATGTGATAGTAGAGGGGTATGTAGGAAGGAACTGCAGATGCTGGATAAATCGAAGAAAGACACAAAAATGCTGGAGTAACTCAGCGGGACAGGCAGCATCTCTGGAGAGAAGGAATGGGTGACATTTCCGGTCGAGACCCTTCTTCAGACTGATGTCAGGGGAGTGGGTGGTACATATATAAGGAAGTGTATAGATAAGGAAGTGTAAGGTGTGAAAATAGGACAAAACAAATGAAGATCAAGGAAATTGTAGAATCTATCATTGTTAGTACATTGACTTCTCTAACTTCGTAGCCCTTGCTTTCCCTCTTCATCCTCTCCTCCTTCCCAGTTCTCCGACCAGTCTTACTGTCTCCGACTATATTTTATCTCTGTTTGTATTGTTACCTTCTCCCAACTAACAGTGATCGATTCTACATTTTTCCTTGATCACAATTCCCTTTGTCCTATTTTCACACCTTAAACGTACTTATCTATATGCCGCCCACTTTCCTGACCAGTCTGAAGAAGGGTCTCGACCCAAAACGTCGCCCATTCCTTCTCTCCAGAAATGCTGCCCATCCCGCTGAGTTACTCCAGCATTTTGTGTCTATCTTTGATGGTAGAGGGGTCCAGGGAGCAGAGAGCATAAGGATGTCTGGCTACTGAGCATGTTTGGTAATTCAGGGACTTGTCGAGGTCAGGTATTCAAGGGGGCCTGATGGTGGAGAGGGTCCGTTCTAAAGCACAAGTGGCACAGCTGCCTCACAGCGTCCGAGAGCCGCGTTCAATCCTGACCTCGGTTGCTGTCTGTGTGGAGCTTGCACGTTCTCCCTGGGCTCTCTTGGGTTTCCTCCGCATGCTACAGTTTCCTCCTACATCCCAAAGATGTGCAGGTTTGTAGGTTAATTGCTCCCTAGTGTATAGGGAGTGGATGCAGAAGTGGGATGACATGGAAACAGTGTGAACGGCCGATAGATGGTCATGGAGGTCAATCAATTCAACAACGGGTGTGTTGTGGAGTCAGGTAGCATATTGAGCGGTAGAGGAGAGTCTTGTTGCAGAGGGAGTCTTGTTTGAGTTTGAGATTGAGTTTAGTTTATTATCACGTGTACCCAGGTACAGTGAAAAGCTTTTGTTGCGTGTTAAACTGTCAACGGAAATACAATACATGATTACAATCGTGCCATCTACAGCGTACAGATACACGGTAAAGTGAATAAGGTGAATAACGTTTAGTGCAAGATCAAGTCCAGTGAAGTCCGATCAAATAGGTAAATAGTAGCTCAGGACTGCTCTCTAGTTGTTGATAGGATGGTTCAGTTGCCTGATAACAGCTGGGAAGAAACTGTCCCTGAATCTGGAGGTGTGCGTTTTCACACTGCTGTACCTTTTTGGCTGATGGGAGAGGGGAGAAGAGGGAGTGACCAGGGTGAGACTCATCCTTGATTATGCTGCTGGCCTTGAGGCAGCGTGAGGTGTAAATGGACTTAATGGAAGGGAGGTTGGATTGTGCGATGGGCTGGGCTGCATCCACAATTCTCTGCAATTTATTGGACTCTTGGATGGAGCTGTTCCCAAACCGTGCTGTGATGCATTCTGATAAAAATGCTTTCTACGGCGCATCTGTAGAAGTTGGTGAGAGTTGTTGGGGACATGCCAAACTTCCTCAGCCTTCTAGAGAAGTAGAGGCACAGGAGTGCTTTCTTGGCCAGTCTTGTTGTACAGGAGGTCTTGTACAGTGGGTCTTGTACAGTGGGTCTTGTACAGTGGGTCTTGTACAGGGGGTCTTGTTGCACAGAAGAGTCTTGTTGTAGGGAGTCTTGTTGTAGAGGGAATCTTGTTGTAGAGGGAGTCTTGTTGTACAGGAGGGTCTTGTTGATAGGAGAGTCTTGTTGTAGAGGGGGTCATGATGTAGAGGGAATCTTGTTGTAGAGGGAATCTTGTTGATAGGAGAGTCTTGTTGTACAGGAGGGTCTTGTTGATAGGAGAGTCTTGTTGTAGAGGGAGTCATGTTGTAGAGGGAATCTTGTTGTAGAGGGAATCTTGTTGATAGGAGAGTCTTGTTGTACAGGAGGGTCTTGTTGATAGGAGAGTCTTGTCGTAGAGGGAGTCTTGTAACCTAGGGAAAAGTGAATGCCTGATGCAGAAAGCACGGTTTTGGAAGGCTTGTGGCTTTCACAAAAAAGCTGAGGGGAAAATATGGGTGAATACCTTCTCTTTTGTAATAGTCAAAAGAGCAGCGCTCCGTTTTTGCCACAAGCTGTGAAGCGGTGACACATTGTCACGCAATTTACACTCAGATGCTTTCCATTTAGTTTAAAGAAAAATGGGTCAAAGATATCGCACACATGTTTCCAGTTGAGGGGACATCCCTTTGAAGGTGGTGGTGCTGATGGGAGAATTTCAGCGCTCGCTGTCAAAGCAGATTCATTGAATGAGATCTTAGTTCATTCAAAGCTGGGGATCAGAGTGACGACCTACTGGACACTTTGAAGCCTGTGCTATGGCAGGTCAAACTGTCACACTGACTCGCTGGGTAAGTCTTTAGTCGAACCTCAAACTATTATCACCGAGCCTGCACTCCACATTCGCACTGATCTGGCCACCGATAGCAAGACTATTTCCACCATCTCCTCTCCCACCCACGGCTGACGGTGGCAAAGAACAGTTTGACCACACTGACGCCGCAGAAAGCGTCTTTTCCACCGGGATGATGCAAAGATAAACTCTTTCCAGGGGTGTAGAAAAAAAAAAAGAAGCGCTCCAAATTAATATCACATCTGTTTGCCAGCAAAGTGATTGAGGAACCCAATGACCCAGACTTTCGGGAGGGAGAGAGAGAGAGAATTTAAAAAAAACGCACGGTAAATATGAGGCACTTTCAAAAAGAATCTCCCAGTGACTAATCCCCGTTTCAAGCCATTTGTTTAAAAGACAAGATGAATGTATCAAGTGGTCACATTGTGTGTCAGCCTCTTTAAGTGCAGGTATGCAGAGGCAATGCAGACCCCCTGATGCGGAAAGTTGATGAGACACGATGGTGCTATTTAAGGCCTGTTTGAACTCCCGTGCTCCTTTTCTCATCATGTGCAATGCCGCCGCTTCTCTATTTGTGCAAAAGAGGGAAGCTAACTATTAGAGGCCCCGACCTTTCACCCCGAGGTCAATGCCCTGGAACTGAGCAGATGTTTCGCTCTGTGAGCAAGTTGAGAATGCCTGCAGTTCCCAGGCTGAGAGGCGCCAGGCTCAGACCACAGACCTACCCTGTAAACTACAAACACAGGTCCATACATTCAGGTTACAAAGGCATCTGCCCCCACCCCTCCCCCCCTCCCCCCCACCCCATTCCAACCCCCCCTCTCCTTAACACTGATCAAACTGCCCCCTTCACCAGCGCTTTAAACACGCACTCCCACTCGGCCACAGCCATCCTGTGAAATGCTGCCGAAAACAACCCTCGCCTGCAAGAACTAAATCATCCAGAAAACAAACGCTTGGATTCCCCGGACACGTTCCCACACTTTTGAGGTCCCTTTCACAGCCCTCACTCACATGACCGCAGCCCTTTATGGAAAAAAATACTCTGCCCACACTCACACTCACAAACATGGGACCCTCTCTCAGTTACGGATCGAGCCGAGCTGCACACAGAAACAAACACAGGCTTTCATCAGGCTCGACACACTCACACTCTGGAACGACTTGCAGCTTACACACCCAATCGCTGATACCCCCACCTCACGCCTATCCCCGCAGTTAGCAGTCACACGCTTAACACACTGAAAGTCACAAAAGCAACAATCATTGGTAAATTGAACGAGACACTCCACCATATTCACAGATCCAGTGCTGTGCAGGGATGTGGGCATGTGTCCATGAAATATTTATTCGCAGTGAAAACACAAATGTATAAAGCATCATGCAGATGCAGATGCCAGCGTCTACCATGTATAAAGCTTAAGCATGCTCGTGGACCCAACAACTCCAGCAATGCAGACGCACAATATCATCTAAAATATGATTCCCTGGAATGCATTCTCCACCCAGCCCACTGGTGCAAAACAGCAGTTGATGAGAGAAACCGGCCATTATTCATTCCTGTGGATTTTAATGAATTTAAAAAGGGGCTACAAAAGGGGAATTGATTACACCTGAGTTGTATCAATGTGTTAGATTGAAAAATCAACCTCACACACAGAGGCACAAGCCCAGTGCACTCGCTCGCTCGCTCACCCACTCACCCATCCATTCACTCACTCAAACTCACTCACTCACCCACTCACTCACCCACTTACTCACTCGCTCGCTCACTCACTCACTCACTCACTCACCCACTCACTCACCCCTCCACTCACTCACCCATACTAACCCACTCACTCACCCACTCACTCACCCATACTCACCCCTCCACTCACTCACCCACTCACACCCCTCCACTCACCCACTCACTCACCCACCCATACTCAGCCCTCCACTCACTCACCCATACTCACCCACTCACCCCTCCACTCACCCACTCACCCCTCCACTCACCCACTCACTCACTCACCCACTCACTCACCCCTCCACTCACTCGCCCATACTAACCCACTCACTCACCCACTCACTCACCCATACTTACCCCTCCACTCACCCACTCACTCACTCCTCCACTCACCACTCCACTCACTCACTCACCCACTCACCCCTCCACTCACTCACCCACTCACTCACCCCTCCACTCACCCACTCACTCACTCACCCACTCACTCACCCCTCCACTCACTCACTCACCCCTCCACTCACTCACTCACTCACTCACCCACCCACTCACTCTCACTCACCCACTCACTCACACTCACTCACACCCATCCACTCACTCACACCCATCCACTCACTCACTCACTGACACTCACACCCATCCACTCACTCACACCCATCCACTCACTCACACCCATCCACTCACTCACTCACTCACACTCACCCACTCACTCACACCCATCCACTCACTCACTCACCCACTCACTCACTCACTCACACTCACCCACTCACTCACACCCATCCACTCACTCACTCACTCACACACTCACCCACTCACTCACACCCATCCACTCACTCACACCCATCCACTCACTCACTCACCCACCCACTCACTCAGACGGCATGGTGGTGCAGCGGTAGAGTTGCTGCCTTACAGCGCTCGCAGCGCCGGAGACCCGGGTTCTATACCGACTACGGGTGCTGTCTGTGCGGAGTTTTACGTTCTCCCCGTTACCTGCGTGGGTTTTCTCCGAGATCTTCGATTTCCTCCCACATTCCAAAGACGTGCAGGTTTGTAGGTTAATTGGCTTCGGTTTGTATACTTGATATGTGTAAATTGTCCCTAGCGTGTGTAATGTGCGGGGATCGCTGGTCGGCGCGGACTCGGTGGGCCGAAGGGCCTGTTTCCGCGCTGTATCTCTAAACTAAACTCTCTCACTCACCCATTCACGCACACTGGCTCACTCCCACTGAGGGTCAATGTAATCCATCCCATTTATAAGTGCAAGCCAACCACCAATTTTACATTCACAAATATACAGGCCTGTATATAACGTTCACACTTGCACAGCTTCCAGCCCCTACACATACCTACCTATGCTCACTCGTATACACTCACACAAGCACATGCTCTAATACAATGACCTACACACACATATACACAAACCTTTACACAGTTTTTAAAGATACATCATGGAAACAGGCCCTTTGGCCCACCAAGTCCATGTCAACCATCGATCTCCCGCTAGCACTAGTTCTATATTGTCCCACTTTCGCATCTGCTCCCTACACATCAGGGCATAGTTTGCAGAGGCCAGTTAACCTACAAACCTGCATGTGAGAGGAGCACCGGAGGAAACCCACTTGGTCACAGCGAGAACTTGCAAATTCCACCCAGACAGCACCCAAGGTCAGGATTGAACCCGAGTCCATAGTGCGGTAAGCCAGCAGCTCGGCCAGCTCTGCCACTGTGCCGTCCTTCACTCAGTCACAAACACATAGCATTTGCTCTCACACTGACTCACATGTACAAATACATACGTATACTCACAAGCAATGAAAATATTTAATCCGTAAAAGTTACTTTTTCTTTAAAATTTTGGTCAACCTTCCGCATTCTTGGATATTTGAAAGAAAAGTATATCAGGACTGAGAGATCCTGCTGAAAGTACTCAGAAACTTCAAATTCCTGGGCGTGCATATTTCCAAAGATCTTTCCTGGTCCCAGCATACTGATGCAATTATAAAGAAGGCAAATCAGCGCCTCTACTTCCTGAGAAGATCACGGAGAGTTGGTATGTCAAGGAGGACTCTCTCGAACTTCTACAGCCAGTAGAGAGCATATTGACTGGTTGCATCGTGGCCTGGTACGGCAACGTCCAGGAGCGGAAAAGACTGCAGAAAGTTGTGATCACTGCCCAGTCCATCACCGGCTCTGACCTCCCCACCATCGAAGGGATCTATTGCAGTCGCTGCTTCAAAAAGGCTGCCAACATCATCAAAGACCCACACCATCCTGGCCACACACTCATCTCTCCGTTGCCATCAGGAAGACGGTACAGGAGCTTGAAATCTGCAACATCCAGGTTCAGGAACAGCTCCTTCCCCACAGCCATCAGGCTATTAAACACGACATCAAATAAGCTCTGAACAACAAGTCTATTATTACTATTGCACTTTATCTGTTTATTTATTGTGTACATATATGGTCTATGGCAGTGGTTCTTAACCTTTTTGGCACCAGCACGCGCATACGCGAACGAAATACTGTATGTGGTATGTACCTTTGTTAGGTTCCTAAACATGGGCTCACAAATTGATATGTTATTTGTGTCCCCTTCATGACCCCCGGCAAAGCCTCATCACGACCCCCAGGTTAAGAACCACTGGTCTATGGTCTATAGACACATTGAACTTCATCTCCCGTTCTGTATTATGTTTACATATTCTGTTGTGCTGCAGCAAGTAAGAATTTCATTGTCCTATCTGGGACACAGGACAATAAAACTCTCTTGACTTGACTCTTGAGTGTCAAACAACATCAGTGGAGAGAATCATTTGGTGGTGGACCTTGTGTCTAGTCAGTGGTGGCTCGTTTCTGAGTCAGACTGAAGTCTAAATTGTCTAAATTGACTTCTGTGAAAGTGTGCACGTGCATGGTGGAACCTGCAGGCGGTGGGTTGGTGGGCTGTGGGGAAGGGGTGGACTTGACAGGAATGAGGGAGAATAAAATGGATTTGGGTCGTCGGATTACTGCAAATGGGTGCCTGATGGGCCAAAGGTCCTGTTTCCATGCTGCACGAGTCTCTGATTGTGTTAAAGCTTACATTCAATGCAATGCAGATACATGAGCAGAATACTGAGTGAGTAAAAGTATCTCTCAAGGCTAGCTTAGTTTTGGACATTATTTGTGCTGGGAATGTTGACTCGGAAAGTGGAAACATGGACACTCTGCTTTAATGTGCCCACGTGTGCAGAAGTATATGAGAAACAATCACCAGATGCGTCACTCAGTGCCTTCATCCTGAAAATTGTACTTTTATTTATTACTGTGACATACTATGTATGCAAGAGACATTCTTAGCGAAGCAAGACTTGGACAAACTCAATTCTCTCAATGACAACTTTCATGGGGCTGGGGAGTCAACAACCGACCTTGGCATGGGAATAGTCAGAGGTAGGATACCAGGGGTGTGGCTATTCTATGGAACAAGAATCTTGACTCATCAATAAATGTGGTTCGGCTTGATGCTGACTGGTGTATTGCAATACACTTTGCTCACAACGACAAGGAATTTGTTACCCTGAATGTGTATACACCCTATGAATGCCATCAGAATGAGGATGAATATTTAAATAGGCTTGCTTTCATCTATTCCTTTATTCAAAACAATCATTATTGTAGTGTATGTCATTGGGGATATGAATGCAGATATCTCAGATAGGAACTAATTATTTGCCAATCATATGGCTCAGTTCTGTCAAGATAATAATTTAATATTGTCAAGCAAAGTGCTTTTACCTACAGATAGTTAGACTTATATTAGTGAGGCCTGGCACACGATGTCATGGCTGGACCACTGTATTAGTACAGCTGATGCACATGCCTCATTGGGGTGTATGGGCATTTTGTATGGGGCAGCAATGACTGATCATATACCTGTTGCAATGACAATAAATCTTGAACACTTACCTGTGGTATCCAGAGATAGAAATAGCTTTAACACAGAAAAACTGGACTGGTCAACCCTCACAAAGGAAGACATCTTAGCCTATTATGCCCATGCAGATAAATCCTTCAGCAATATTCATCTACCTAAAGATGCAATAATGTGTAGTAATGTTAATTGTAAGGATATGAAGCATAGGAGAGATATCTGCTCCATGTATAATGATATAGTAAGCGCTCTATATGTAGGCAGTAAGCCCTACTGCAAGCATAAAAATAAGACACATAACATCAGGCCTGGCTGGAATAAGTATGTAGTTGAGTATCTTGCTGAAGCCCGTGAAGCCACTAAATCATGGGCTATGGCAGGTGGACCCAGACAGGGGCCTGTGTTTGAGTACGTTCACTAATGCAAGATATAAGTATGCTGTTCGCTTCATCTGTAAAAATGAGTAAGCTATGAGGGCTGATTCCATGGCTAAGAAGCTGCTAAGTAACAATGCTACTGATTTTTGGAAAGAAGTGAGAGCTCTTAACAGTTGCAAAACATCTCTACCATGCACTGTAGATGGAATCTCCGGAACAGCTAATATCGCGGAGTTATGGCAACAACATTATAGTACTTTATTCAACTGTGTCCAAGGTGATTTATATAGGGTGGACAATATTGAGAGTAATGACTCAATGGTGATTATGTCACAAGAGGTGTATCATGCCATGAACAAGCTGTCCAACAACAAAGCAAGTGGCTTATATCATATTTCTGCTGAACATCTTAAGTGTGCGAGTATGAGGATAGCTCCTCTCCTTGCTATTTGTTTTACTGGCTTTATGATTCATTGTTACCAGACTCAATGTTGTCTGTTCTGCTAGTGCCGATCATTACGGACAAAGCTGGTAAAGTAGGCAGCCTAAATAATTACAGGCCCATAGCTTTAGCCAGCATATTGTCAAACGCCTTAGAAAGAGTTCTGCTGGATAGAGTAAATGAGTTTGTTAACTCCACAGATAACCAGTTTGGTTTTAAAGCTAAACATGGCACTGACTTGTGCATATATGCTCTAAAGGAGATTGTAAACAAATATAGAGGCAAAAACTCTTCAATTCTTATGTGTTTTATTGATGCTTCCAAAGCCTTTGATCGTGTTAATCACAGAAAGCTGTTTGTTAAAATGAGTCAAAGAGGGGTGCCTATATACATTGTGAGAATTCTGGCTGACTGGTATGCAAATAAAATGGGGCAATAGGGTCTCAGCCCCATTTGGGGTTAACAATTGTGTTCGACAGGGGGGGATTTTGACCCCAGTCCTTTTTAATCTTTATATTGATGAACTGTCCAAACAATTGAAAGCCTGTAATACGGGGTGCATGATTTTAGTGAACCATATTATGTATGCAGATGATCTTGTGGTCTTTAGTCCATCTAGCGCTGGTCTCCAGCAGCTCCTTACTATATGTTCTGTGTATGGTGTGGAACATGATATTAAATATAACGCTTGTAAGACTGCTGTTATGATCTGTAGAACCAAAGAGGATAAATGTCTAACATTTCCTGATTTTAAATTGTCTGACAATAATCTTAATGTCTGTAATAAGGTAAAATATCTTGGGCATTTTATTACAGAACAAATGACAGATGATGAGGATATTTATAGGCAACGACGTATGCTGTATGTACAGGCGAATATTCTCTTGCGCAAGTTTGGTGCGTGTGCAGATGTGGTGAAGATGTCGCTGTTAAGAGCATATTGCACACCACTCTATACTGCACACCTGTGGTCGAACTATGGAAAGGCAAGTTTGCAGAGACTAAAGGTGTCCTATAATGATGCCATGAGAACAAAGGAAACCTAGATGGTGTAGTGCTAGTAACATGTTGTGGCTGCAGGAGTCAGTACTTTAGATGCTATCCTAAGAAATCATATGTATAAATTCATTTCCGGGTTAAATGACTGAAAATTTAATTATTGTGGCCTTGTCAAACATAAGGTTAAGCTCTACACGCTACGAATCCCAGTTGTGGAGACACTGGTATCGTTGTAGGACATTGATCATTCTTTTTTATTCTGGATTTCAATTCATGTATTGTGGGAATTTTTAAATATATAATTTATGATGCTTTTATAAGTGATATACTAAGATTTTATATGTATTTTATGATGTTTTTATATGCAATGTATTTTTATGTAATGTTGTCCCTTGTCTGGACCTTGAGTCCGAAATAAAGTTTATTATTATTATTATTATTATTATTATTACTATGCTGCTAATCCACAATGTAAAATTCCAGTGAATAAATAATTTCTTATTCAGTAGGTTTAAGGATCATTGTGCAAGCTGTCAACACTGCATTGGTGGGTCCACTATGCACACAACACTGCACTGGTGGTTTGCTATGTGCACAACACTGCATTGGTGGTTCATTATATACAGTATATACACAACAGCATGTGAACATGCACTATTGCAACTGCAGTACACTATGCATGGCGAGAACACAGCACTGATGAAGCACTGGGCAGTAACACACCATGTACTGGTGGTACAGTGTGTAAGTGCGATACCTTATTGCTGGTACACTCTGTGTACATACAAGGCTATATTGACAGAATTTTAGTTTAGAGATAGAGTTTAGAGATACAGCATGGAAACAGGCCCTTCAGCCCATCGAGTCCACCCCGACCAGCGATCCCTGCACATTAACACTATCCTACATGGACTAGACACAATTTACAATTATACCAAGCCAATTAACTCACAAACCTGTACGTCTTTGGAGTGTGGGAGGAAACCGAAGATATCAGAGAAAACCCACACAGGTCATGGGGAGAACGTACAAACTCTGCACAGACAAGCACCCGTGGTTGAGATCGAACCTGGGTCTCTGGTGCTGTAAGCGCTGTAAGGCAGCAACCCTACCGTTGCGTCACCGTGCCATTTTGTAAGGGTATTAATAACTTTATCTGTTGGTGGTAAATATGAATATTTGATCAGCTGTCCATTATACTTGTTCTCAGTCTTTTTTTACAGAACAATCAATAAACTGATTAGAATGATAATAATTAATCTATGTATATCGGGTTTCACATCTCAAAGTGCATCATAATCAATGTACTACTCAATGACATATTTTGGTATAAGACCCTGGGAGAAATGCAGCACAGTGCACCATGTCACAGTAAAATACTCCCTCAGTACAACACCCCCTCAGTAAAATACTACCTCAGGACTAAATTCCTTCAGTAAAATACTCGCTCAGAACATCAGTCCCTCAGTTAAATTCTCCCTCAGGACAATGGTCCCTCAGTACAACACTCTCTCAGTAAAATACTATCTCAACCACAAATTTTACATAAATCCCACATTCTTATTAGCTCCCCCATATTCCACTATTCATCTACGCACTAGGGACAATGGCCCCATAGCAGAAGCGTCCACGTCGCGGGGCTGGAAACTGGAAGTATCCCGAGCTAATTCTGCTACCACCATCATCTATTCCAACAAGTGATGGCTCCCACTGATTATCGCCGGAAGCTTGCGTCCTTTTCAGGACGGACGATGACAGCGATGTCAACATTTGAAACACGGAAGATGGTCACGAAAGAAGAAGACTAGGGACAATTTACAGCGAGTGAATAACCTACCAGCGCACAGATCTTTGGGATGTGGGAGGAAACTGGGCAACCAGGGAAACTTAAGACAGACACAAAAAGCTGGAGTAACTCAGCGGGTCAGGCAGCATCTCTGGAAAAAAGGAATAGTGACGTTTCGGGTCGGGAGCCTTCTTCAGACAGTCAGGGGAGAGGGGAATGAGAGATATCGACGGTGTTTAGGACAAATGAAACCTATGCGGTTACAGGGAGAATCCTACAAGGTAATATCCATCACCTCCAACGTGATCCCACCACCAGTCAGATCTTGCTGCTGCTGGCGCCGACGATGGCTGCCACAGTGTACTGCTCACATGTTTAATCAATAATGTTTTATTATTAATGTTTAATGTTTTAGGTGTCATTCCTAACTGTCACTGTATGTCATGTTGTCACTTGTGGGCAGAGCACCAAGACAAATTCCTTGTATGTGAATTCTTGGCCAATAAACTTATTCATTCAATTCATTCATTTCCACCCCTTTCCGCCTTCTGCAGAGACTGTTCCCTCTGCAACTCCTTGCATTCTCCCATCCTTCCCCATCAAATCCACCCCCTCTCCAGGCACTTTCCCCTGGAACCGCTGGAGATGTAACACCTGTCCCTATACCTACTCCCATACCTCCATCCAGGGACCCCAGCAGTCCTTCCAGGTGAGACAGAGATTCATGTGCACCGCCTCTAACATCAGATACTGCATCTGGTGTTCCCGAAGACTGTGTTGCCAAACACAGGCTTGGTGCGCCAAGCTCTACTAGATCTCCTGGTTGCTAACCATTTTAACTCCGCTTCCCATTCCCATCCTGACCTTTCAGACCTGGGCCTCCTTCATTGCCAGGGTGAGGCCACACACACACTGGAGGAACGGTATCTCAAATTCCGCTTGGGTAGCTTACAACACAATGGTATCAACGTTGTATTCTCCAGTTTTAGGTAACTACACATCTTCCACCCTCCCCTTCTTCCCTCAACCCCCTTACTTTCCCCACCCCCTCTCTCCCCTGTGCCCCACCTGGACTTGCACCTATCTCTCCCCTCCCCCTCCCCTTCCACTCACATTCCTTCATCTAACTTCACAATTTGCCCTTCAATCCTTTTGCCTCACACCTTCTATCTTTTCATCTCTGGTCTTTGACCAGCCATCTATTTATCATAAACCCCCCTCACCTGTAGGCACCCTGCTACCGGCCAGGGTTTGTCCTGCCCCTCCTCTCTTCCCCCTGCACAAGGAGTCTGAAGAAGGGTCTAGACCCGAAACATCACCTATCCACATTCTCCAGAGATGTTGCCTGATCCGCTGAGATATTCCAGCATTCTTAGTCATCAAACTTTGTCTGACCACTTGCAATTCAGTAATCCTTCCTTAATTTAGGAGATCAATCTTATATCTCCATTTGGACTCATCGATGTCTTATACAAAGCTTAATTTCCCTACATTTGTACTCGTCCCCTCACAATAATTGCTAATGTTCTGTTTCCGAATGTGAAAAAACAATGTTTCCGAATGTGAAAAAACAATCCCAATGACCTGCCCATCTCACTGCCCAGATACCACGAACCTCATCAAACCCCATCATTGTCCCAATACCCCGAACCAGCAACCTGATTCTCAACCATTGACACTCACAGTAACCACCGATCTAACTCCTTGACTCATGGCTCCTCCCCAAGACCACCAACCCGATCTCCCTGATTACTGAAACTCCCCCATTGCTACCAATGCCACCTCCAAACTACCAATCCCACCCCTTGTAACTAACTCGACCAACTGTTGCCCTGACCTGCCAGACCATCAAACCCCCATTCCCATTACACTTGCCTTCAACTCCTGACAGAGGCATCACAGCATGCAGCTGATAGAGCCACTGCCTCACAGCACCAGAGACCCAGGTTTGATCTTGGATTTCAGTGCTGTGTGCGTGGAGTTAGCACGTCCTCCCATGTAGGTTTCCTCCGGTGCTCCGATTTCCTCCCATATCCCAAGGACACTTGGTGTTGATAGGTTCGAAGACAGACACAAAAAGCTGGAGTAACTCAGCGGGGACAGGCAGGAGAGAAGGAATGGGTGACGTTTGGGTCAAGACCCTTCTTCAGGTTAGTTGGCCATTGCAAAATGCCCTGATTAGGTAGGTGAATGGCAGGGTCCGGGGAGTGTTGATGAGGATTAGAGGAGGATGTGCATAAATGGGTTGTTGAAGGTCAGCATAGACCCAATGGGCTGAAGGGCCTGTCCCGCGCTGTATCTCTCAATGACTCGATTAGTTTATCACTCCTTAACTGACCTCTCAACTATTTATCCTGCCCCCTTACCCCATAATCTATAAACCAGCTCTGACCACTCAAACAATCCAACTCCCTCGACTGACCAACCTGTTGTCAAATCCTCCACCTATCACTCAGCCATGACACCTTAACCTACCAATCCCACCAATGACCCCTCAACTTATTGATTCCGCCCTCACCCCTTCATCTGCCAGTCAGTCCCAACCCATCAACTGGCTGCTTCCAACACTACCCAATACAGGGCGGCATGGTGGCGCAGCGGTAGAATTCTTGCCTTACAGGGCTTGCAACGCCGAAGATCTGGGATCGATCTCGACTACGGTTGCTGCCTGTACGGAGTTTGTACGCTCTCCCCGTGACCGCGTGGGTTTTCGCTGAGATCTTCGGTTTCATCCCGCACTCCAAAGACGTACAGGTATGTAGGTTAATTGGCTTGGTGTACGTGTAAATTGTCCCTAGTGTGTGTAGGGTAGTGTTAATGTGCAGGCATCGCAGGTCGGCACGGACTCGGTGGGCCGAATGGCCTGTTTCCGCGCTCTATTTCTTAACTAAACTAAACCCACCTTTCAATCCCCAACATCAGGGATTGATGGTGTGACATACAAACATAGAAAATAGGTGCAGGAGTAGGCCATTCGGCCCTTTGAGCCTGCACCGCCATTCAATATGATCATGGCTGATCATCCAGCTCAGAATCCTGTACCTGCTTTCTCTCCTTACCCCCTGATCCCTTTAGCCACAAGGGCCACATCTAACTCCCTCTTAAATATAGCCAATGAACTGGCCTCAACAACATTCTTTTTTTTTTATTTTTATTTTTTTTATTTTTTTTATTTTTTTTAAATTTTTATTTATTAGAAGTACATTACATTACAACCACATACATTAATACTCGTCATTTATATCTTCTTACAATTAATGTACTCCCTTTATTTATTTTTTTACACTAGAGAAAGAAAAGATTGAAAGAGAGAAGAAAGTGAAGGAAAAAGTGCAAGTGTAGAAAAGTGTAGAAAATGTAACAACAAAAAAGGACGAAGACCCTATAAGAGCGAAATTAAAAACAAAAAGAAAAAGAGTTAAGAAATAGGCCCTAAGAAAAGAAAAGAGAAAGAGAAAAAAAGAGAAACAAATGTTTTTTTTTTGAGCATCACGTAAATAGGACATACCAACTCTTCAACTATCATCCCCCCTTACCCGACCTCAATTTTTTATTTTTTTAAAGTACTTTTGCACCCTATGTTTGTAATAATTCTATAAATGCAGACCACGTCAGGTGGAAGTGATCTGGTTTACCTGCTAGGAGGAGTCTTATCTCTTCAAGGTGTAATGTTTCAAACATATTTGAAATCCACATATTTATAGTTGGTATTGGAGCCTTCTTCCAAAATTTTAGAATTAGCTTTTTTCCAGTTATTAACCCATAATCCATTAATTTCTTTTGAAACACATTTAGTTCTGGATCATCTTCCGTTATTCCGAAGATAATCCATTCTGCTGTGGGTATCAGTCTTGTTTTAAATAACTTTGTAAAGATTTCAAAAATTTCATTCCAAAATTTTTGAATTTTTGTACAGAAGACAAATGAGTGCGCTATAGTTGCTTCTTGGGATTGACATTTATCACAAATAGATGATACGTTTGGGAAAATTTTATGAATTTTAGTTTTCGAATAATATAATCTATGTAAAATTTTAAATTGTATTAAAGTGTGTCTTACATTAATCGAGCATTTATGCACTTTTAATAAGTATTCATTCCAACTTTCCTTTGAAATTTTAATAGCTAACTCTTGTTCCCAGTCTCTTCTGATACCCTCCGTAGATGGTATTTGTGCATTTAAGATAATATTGTACAAATATGATATTAAGTTTGCTGATTCCGCTTTTATCTGCATTGCCTCGTCCAGTACATCTGCTGGGTTATTATGATGATCTTTTGTATATTTTTTCAAATAGTCGCATATTTGAAAGTATTTAAAATATTGATTATTTCCGAGTTTATATTTTATTTGTAATTGTTGAAATGAAAGTAATTTTCCAGTTTCATACAAGTCACCAAGCGTTTTAATTCCTAGTCTATCCCATTGTGTATAAGCTTTATCTATAATAGAAGGACTAAACGAAGGGTTATTGACTATAGGTAATAAAAGTGATGTTTCTTAATTTTAAATTTTGTTTTATTTGTTTCCAAATACGGATTGTACTATGAATAATTGGGTTCTTATTATAGTTTATGTTATTCAATTTCATTGGAGAGAGGAGGATCGCTCCAATGTTTCTAGAGGAGCAATCCTCTTTCTCCATTACAATCCAGTCTACTTGCTGGGCGGAGTTATCCATCAGTTGAATCATGTTTTTAATATTTACTGACCAATAATAATACATAAAATTAGGTAGTGCTAGACCCCCCAATACTTTAGATTTATTCAGATGGGTTTTTTGTATTCTATGTGATTTATAGTCCCATATAAAATTAGTGATATCTGAGTCGAGTTTTTTAAAAAACTTCTTAGGTAAGTATATAGGAATTGATTGAAATAGGTATAAAATTTGTGGTAAAAAGATCATTTTTATTGCGTTTATTCGGCCTATTAAAGACATCGGGAGCGTTTTCCAGAATTTAATTAATGTATTCAGTTTATTAAGTAGGGGGTCAAAATTTGCCCTGAACATACCTTGATATGCTCTGGTAATTTCGATTCCCAAATATTTAAATTTTTCTGTAGCTATTTTAAAAGGGAATTTTAAAAGATGTGTTGAATCTTTCGGTTTTATTGACATAATTTCACTTTTATTCCAATTTATTCTATATCCAGAAAAAGATCCGAAGTCTTCAATTAAATTTAATATATTTGGTATAGTGATTTGAGGTTTTGTAATATACAATAATATATCATCCGCGTATAAAGATATTTTATTATATGAGTCTTTAGTATTATATCCATGAATATCAGGGTGTATTCTAATTTTTTCTGCTAGCGGTTCAATAATGAGAGCAAACAGCTGTGGTGATAATGAGCATCCTTGTCTATTTCCCCTTGATAGTTGAAATTTCGAGGATAATATGTTATTAGTAAGTATTCTAGCTGTAGGTTTGTTATATAGTAACTTAATCCATAAAATAAAATTCTCTCCCAGTTGAAATTTTTGTAATACTTTATCCATATAATTCCATTCTACTTGATCAAATGCTTTTTCAGCATCCAGCGAAATAATTGATAATTCTTGATCTTCAGATTTGTGTGAGTGCATTATGTTGAGAAGACGTCTCATATTATTAGAAGAGTATCTCTTAGGGATAAACCCTGTCTGATCTGGGTTTATTAATTTACTAATGTATTTACTTAATCTTCTGGCTAATGTTTTCGCTAATATTTTTTGATCTGTGTTTAACAATGCTATAGCTCTATATGAGCCAGGTTCTTCTAAATCCTTATTTTTCTTAGGTATTAATGTAATCGTTGATTCCGCTAATGTATCAGGTAGTATTCGTTTTTTAAAAGCATATTGGTACATTTTTTGTAATCTTGGTATTATTTTATCATAAAAGCTTTTATAAAATTCATTAGTAAATCCATCAGGGCCTGGTGTTTTTCCATTTTTTAGTGAGTTTATTGTATCTTCTAATTCCTTAATTGAGATTTGTGCACCCAGTTCCTCTTGTTCCTTCAGCTCTAACTTTGGAAGATTACAGGTATCCAAGAACTTTGTGATATTATTGGAATCAATTATCGTTTTAGATGTATACAAATTCTCGTAAAATTGCGCAAATCTTTTATTAATATCCTTCGGTGTTGTTAATAATTCCCCTTTATCTGATTTGATCTTTGGTATAGTATGTTCCTTTTCTCGTTTTTTTAGCTGGCGAGCCAAAAGTTTATGCGGTTTATCCCCAAATTCAAAGTGCTCTTGTTTTGTAATTTGAAAAAGTCTTATAAGTTTGGCAGATAATAATTTATTTAATTTAAATTTTAAAATTATTATTTTATTATGTTTATCTATTGATGGATCTTTAGCATTATCTATATCCATTTGTCTAATAAGTTCTTCTAACTGTCTTTGTTCATTCTTATTATTTTTATTTTGAAAAGCTTGATATGAAATTATAATACCCCTAATGTATGCTTTAAAAGATTCCCAAAGTAAAGTAGGCGATATATCTGAAGTATCATTTGTTTGAAAAAAGACCTCCATTTGTTCTTTTAAATATATACTCGCTTGTGGATCTTTTAAAATTTGAGAGTTAAATCTCCAGAATGAATTATTCTTAGACAATCCTTCCAGTTTTAAAAAGAAAGTTAGTGGAGAATGGTCTGAAATTGAATTTGTATGGTATATTGCATTAGATGTTTGGGGGATTAATTTTGTATCCAGCAGAAAGTAGTCTATACGTGAGTATGTCTTATGTACCATTGAGTAAAATGAATATTCCCTGCCAGTTGGATTCACAATTCTCCAAACATCTGCTATATTAGTGTTATTTATGTAGGTATTGAGGAGTTCCCCAGTTTTCGATTTCATATTCCCTCTCTGTTTTTGACTTGATTTATCTAAGTACGGATCTAAAACACAGTTAAAGTCTCCGCCTATTATAACATTTTGATAGTTTGACTCTGCAATTATATTGAAGATTTTATTGAAAAAGTGGGGGTTATCAAAGTTAGGGGCATATATATTTACCAAAGTAAGTGGAGTGTCATGGATTTCTCCATTAACTATTAGGTATCTCCCTTCTATATCTGTTATAATATTCTTTGCTTTAAATGGTATACCTTTTCTTATGATAATTGACGTGCCTCTAGATTTTGAAGTGAATGAAGAGTGGTATGTTTGACCTATCCATTTCGCCCTCAGCCTAACTTGGTCCTGAGGTTTTAGGTGTGTTTCTTGTAGGAAGGTAATGTCAGAATTATACATTTTTAGCTGAGCTAATATCTTACCCCTTTTGATAGGTTCGTTAATACCTCTTATATTCCAACTACAAAATGAGATTCCTCCTAGGTTCTTTTGTGTGGTGTCATGCATTCATCCCGCACTCCAAAGACGTACAGGTATGTAGGTTAATTGGCTTGGTGTACGTGTAAATTGTCCCTAGTGTGTGTAGGGTAGTGTTAATGTGCAGGCATCGCAGGTCGGCACGGACTCGGTGGGCCGAATGGCCTGTTTCCGCGCTCTATTTCTTAACTAAACTAAACCCACCTTTCAATCCCCAACATCAGGGATTGATGGTGTGACATACAAACATAGAAAATAGGTGCAGGAGTAGGCCATTCGGCCCTTTGAGCCTGCACCGCCATTCAATATGATCATGGCTGATCATCCAACTCAGAATCCTGTACCTGCTTTCTCTCCTTACCCCCTGATCCCTTTAGCCACAAGGGCCACATCTAACTCCCTCTTAAATATAGCCAATGAACTGGCCTCAACAACATTCTGTGGCAGAGAGTTCCAGAGATTCACCACTCTCTGCGTAAAAAATGTTTTTCTCATCTCAGTCCTAAAAGATTTCCCCTTTATCCTTAAACTGTGACCCCTTGTTCTGGACTTCCCCAACATCGGGAACAATCTTCCTGCATCTAGCCTATCCAACCCCTTAAGAATTTTGTAGGTTTCTATAAGATCCCCCCTCAATCTTCTAAATTCTAGCGAGTACAAGCCGAGTCTATCCAGCCTTTCTTCATATGACAGTCCTGACATCCCAGGAATCAGTCTGGTGAACCTTCTCTGTACTCCCTCTATGGCAAGAATGTCCTACCTCAGATTAGGAGACCAAAACTGTACGCAATACTCCAGGTGTGGTCTCACCAAGACCCTGTACAACTGCAGTAGAACCTCCCTGCTCCTATACTCGAATCCTTTTGCTATGAATACTAACATACCATTCGCTTTCTTCACTGCCTGCTGCACCTGCATGCCTACTTTCAATGACTGGTGTACCATGACACCCAGGTCTCGTTGCATCTCCCCTTTTCCTAATCGGCCACCATTCAGGTAATAGTCTACTTTCCTGTTTTTGCCACCAAAGTGGATAACCTCACATTTATCCACATTATACTGCATCTGCCATGCATTTGCCCACTCACCCAGCCTATCCAAGCCATCTTGCAGCCTCCTAGCACCCTCCTCACAGCTAACACTGCCCCCCAGCTTCGTGTCATCCGCAAACTTGGAGATGTTGCATTCAATTCCCTCGTCCAAATCATTAATATATATTGTAAATAGCTGGGGTCCCAGCACTGAGCCTTGCGATACCCCACTAGTCACTGCCTGCCATTCTGAAAAGGACCCGTTTACTCCTACTCTTTGCTTCCTGTCTGCCAGCCAGTTCTCTATCCACATCAATACTGAACCCCCAATACCATGTGCTTTAAGTTTGTATATTAATCTCTTATGTGGGACCTCAACCTAAAACAAAACGCTTGGGTTTGTAGGTTAATTAACCTCTGTAAATTCCCCCTAGTGTGCAGGGAGTGGATGTGAAAATGGGATAACATGGAACTAGTGTGAACAGGTGATCGATGGTTGCCGTGGGCTCCGTGGGCTGAAGGGCCTGTTTCCATGCTGTATCTTTCAATCAATCATATCAATTCTACTGTTTAGGAAAGAACTGCAGATGCTGGTTTGCACCGAAGATAGTCACAAAATGCTGGAGTAACTCAGCGGGACAGGCAGCATCTCTGCAGAGAAGGAATGGGTGACATTTTAGGTCGAGACCCTTTAGAACAAATTCAGATGATAGTTTGAAGAGGGTCAGGCATCTCTGGCGAAAAGAAATAGTGAATTGAATTGAATTAAATACTTTATTGTGACGTTTCAGGTCGAAAATAAGGTTTTTGACCCGAAACATAACTAATTCCATTTCCCCAGAGATGCTGCCTGACCCACTGAGTTACTCCAGCATTTTGTTTAAATCAATTCTCCTGTTTGGCCAAGGAGTCAGTGGGAACATTGGCCTCTTCCTGCTCCTAGTTCATAAAAACCTCATACCCACCAGATTTTTTTCACCGAAACTGCCTTTTCTCCACATACCTCCATTGTACAAGCATACCTCTCTGTAGCACGCGGGTTCCTGGTACTGCTCTGAATCTCCCAGCAATAGGGCAATAGACAGAAGCCACACACACTGAGAAACCCTGCTTCACCAAAGGCTGATCAACATCGCCATCCAGTGGTGCCAGACTGCTGTGGCAACTTCTACCAGCACCCAGAGCTTGTTCTTGGTTCTTGGTTCTTGGTTTCTTGGTCCTCCAAAATATTCCAAATGGAATTTAAACTGGAGGTGGTGGAGGGAGGACTTAAGCCAGAAAGGGTTTTTGGGAAGAAAGAGCTACCTTAAATTTAGTTGCATCTGGTTGGGTAACTATGGTAGGGTGAAGATTATTCCATGCTTTAATTGTGCGGGGGAAGAATGAATTGCTGTACACATCTGTCTTGGTAGCTGGAATCTCAAATTGGATCGAATGTCCTCGTCTGCTCCTAATTGGTTTGGGTTTGGTGTAGGTCTTGTAATCTATGTTGAGCTGACCATTTAACATTTTGTAAAAACAGGTCAAACGGTGAGCTTCACGTCTGTCTTGGAGAGGGTTCCACCCCAGAGAATTCAGAAGTTTGGTAACACTCGCTTCTCTCTCATAGGTGTTAGTAACAAATCAAGCTGCCTGTCTTTGGACACGTTCGATGGAAGAAATGTTTTTATTTGTGTATGGGTCCCATGCTGCAACTGCGTAGTCCAAATGAGGTCTAACGAGGGTGAAGGATAGCTTCTCCTTGACAGAAGTTGAACAATGATGAAAGTTGCGCCTCAGAAAATTTAGGACACCTGTTGCTTTCACCGTTGCATGTGGAGTCTGACCATTCCAACGCAGATCATTCTGCAATTTGATGCCAAGATACTTGGTTTGTTTGGATTCTTCAAGGGTGGTACCAAGTATATTGTACGATGTTTTGCCTGGATTCCTCTTTCTGGTGACACGCTTTGTTCACCTACCTCTAGCTTGAAGATCATCGCAAGATCATGCATCACAGGATTAGTTTACACTAAGTTATGCCTTTGCACTGCTGCTGATGAGCTTTATAACCAATGCCTCAAGAAATCAATTGATCAGTTGGATTGCTAGATTAAAAGTTAGAGTTTTAAAGCCTCCTTCGCTGAGATTCTGTCAGCCACAAAGGACTGTCCCCAGTAGGGATTGGAGTCAGGTTAGGCCTTCTTTCTGAAGTGCATTGATTTCAGGGGGACTTTTTGAGGCTATGATATGAAATAACATAGGAACAATAATTTATACGCAGACCTTCATGCCTTGTGGAAGAGCACCTCATATTCCGCTTGGGTAGCTTACAACCCAACAGCAAGAATACTGAAGATTGACACAAAGTGCTGGAGTAACTCAGTAGGTCAGGCAGCATCTCTGGAGAAAAAGGATGGGTGGCGTTTTGGGTCGAGACTCTTCTTCAGGGTCCCGACCTGAAACATCACCTATCCTTTTTCTGCAGAGATGCTGCCTGACCCGCTGAGTTACTACAGCACTTTGTGTCTATCTTTGGTATAAACCAGCATCTGCAGTTCTTTGTTTCTACAAAAGGAATACTGAATTCTCCAATGTTCAGTAGCAATCTGTCCCACCCCTCATTGTTTCACGGGCCCACTCCCCAGCCCAGTAGACACCCATTTCTCCCTCGATCCAGCCCTTTCTCCCGCCCCTCCACTCCCCCACATCCACTTTCCCCTTCCATCTATCCCACTGGCTTTACTCGTCACTCCTCTCTTTTAAAGGGAAATTATTACAGTGTCAGTTCACAATACAAACAAAAGCAAAACATTGCCACAGCTGCAACTGACTGGTGCTGACCTGTGAACAATCACCAAGCGTTGTTATAAATAGAGGAAAACTACAAACTGCTGAAGGAACTTGTATTTTGTTTAAGGATTCCAGCATCTGCAGTCTCTTCTGTCTCCATTATGTGCAGAGGGTTGATTATTTAAGTGATGGTCTTTACTTTCAGAGTTAAGCTCCTGCACTCTGGGACCACCTGCACCCTGAGTCTGGGGAGTCCTGCCAGGATCAAAGATGGCGGAGATAGCCATCGTCACATGACGCAGGTGCGTCCCATCCCCAGCACCACCGAGCATGCGCGCCGGCGGGGCACCTGACGAGTTGGCAAGGGTAACCGACTCCCGGATGTGGAACCTGGTGGTGGCAGCAAGGTAATGGGAATAGGGAGCAGGAAAACCGGGATGTGGGACGGGATAGAGAGAGAAAAGGGGAGGGGGTGGGGGGAGGATAGAGGGAGAGAGAGAAAGAGAGAGAGATAGTAAGGGAGAGAGGAAAAAAAGAGAAAGAAAAGGGAGGGATGGAAGGAATAACAGAGGGAAGGAAGGAGGGAGAGGGATAGGGAGAGAGATAGAGATAAAGAAAGGATGGAGAGATGGAAGGAACAAGAGAGGGGAGGACGAAAGAAAGAAGGAAGGGGGGAGGGAGGGAGGGAGCAGGAGAGGGGAGAAATAGAAGGAACTAGGGGGAGAAGAAAAAAGGGATAAGTAGCAGGGAAAGAAGGAAAGAGAGGGGAGAAATAGAAGGAAGTAGAGAGTGGGAAAGAAAGTGAGAAGGAGAAGGATAGTGGGGCATAGTGGGCGTGGAGAAGAAAGGAAAGGGTGAGAGGTACAGAGAAGGAAGGAGAGGGAAATGAGGTGCATGAGTGGGAAACAAAAACTAAGGTGGGGGGGGAGATGGAAGGAATAATGGAGGGAAGGAGGAAGAGGGGGAGAAATAGAAGGGAGAGAGGGAAAGAAGGTGAGAAGAAGAACACAAAAAGCTGGAGTAACTCAGCGGGTCAGGCAGCATCTCTGGAGAAAAGTAATAGGTGACGATTCATGTCGAGACTTCTTCAGACATAGTCGGGGAAAAGATATAGATGGTGATAAAAAAGATATGCAAACAGTTACAATGATCAAGGAATCAGGCCATTCATTGTTAGCTGTGAGCTCGGTGAAAACGAGTTACAGACAATGAGACTCAACAAGACGACTTTGAAGCTCATACGACTTGGTGGGGGTTGGATAGAGAGAGGGGATGTAGTAAGGGTTACTTGAAGTTAGAGAAATCAAGACTCCTACCGCTGGGTTGTAAGCTTGAGCAGCTGAGGCCTGAGGAAACCCATTGTATTAACATGGCCCATATGTGGTGGTAATGTAAAGTAAAAAAGAGGAAAAGTTTACCTTCACAAAGACTATGTGGTGATCACTTGATGCATTGTTCTTTGTGAACAACTTGATTTGCCAGAGGTTAGGATGGGTAAGGAAAAGTCAACTTTCTTTTGCGAGGGCTCTCTCTTCTCTGCTGCAGCCCTATTCTGTCAGCTGTGTGCTTCAGGACTTGACTGGTAAAGATCAGAGCGGTAGACCTGAAAACCTGGTCGATTCAGAATCCAGCAAAAGAGGGCATAGAGAGAAATTAAATTGAGGGTAAATTAGTGAGGAATATAAAAACACAAACAAAAAGCGTTTATTTACATATATAAAAAGGAAGCAAGAGGTTAATGAGGCTGGTAAAATAGTTATGGGGAACGAATAAATGGCGAAGAAGTTAAACGGATATTATATATCGGTCTTCACTGTAGAAATACTGTAAACATCTCATTAATGCTGAATAGTGCCTGAAAGAATTAAGTGCCATCACCATCTAATGACTAATGATAAACACGAAATGCTGGATTAACTCAGCGGGACAGGCAGCATCTCTGGAGAGAAGGAATGGGTGACGTTTCAGGTGGAGACCCTTCTTCAGACTTCTTCTCGACCCGAAACATCACCCATTCCTTCTGCCCAGAGCTGCTGCCTATCCTGAGTTAACCAGCATTTTGTGTCTATATATTCGGTGTATAACCGGCATCTGCAGTTCCTTCCTACACAGTGTGACTAATGATTCCCTGCTCAGATAGATGGCATCCAATGATCCCAAAAGAAGTAGCCGTGGAGGTAGTACATACATTACTTGTAATCTTCCAAAAATCTGGAGAGATGCCAGGGGTTTGGAAACCTGCCAAAGTGACACTCCCATTATAAAAGGGAGGAAGCGTGTAGTATTAGGCCAATTACCCTAACATCTATTGTTGGAATGCTGTTAGAATCAAGTATTCAGGAAAAAAAATCTTAATTCATAATCCAATTAAACAGAATCGGTAAGGCTTCATGAAGGGGAAATCATGTCTAACAAATGTATTAGTTTTTTTGGGGAACTCTGGACCAGAGTGGATAGAATGGAGCCAGAAGGGATGTACCACCTTCTAAAAGTCCATTGACAAGGGACTTCACGAAAACTTAAGTCACAAGATTAGAGCCTGTGGCATTGGTGGGAATATAAGCGTGGATAAAGCATAGAACAGCAAGTAGGTAAAGCGGCACCAGATGCTGGTTTATACCGAGAATAGACACAAAGCGCTGGGGTAACTCAGCAGGTCAGGCAGCATCTCTGAAGAAAAAAGATGGGTGACGTTTCGGGTCAGAACCAGTATGAAGAAGGGTCCCGACCCAAAACATCACCCATTTTTCTCCAGAGATGCTGTCTGACCCGCTGAGTTACTCCAGCACTTTGTGTCTAGCTAACCTACAAACCTGCACGCCTTTGGAATGTGGGAGGAAACCGGAGCGCCCGGTTAAAACCCACGCGGTCACAGGACGAACGAACAAACTCCATACAGACAGGACCCGTAGTCAGGATTGAACCCGGGCAGGGCTCGAAATTAGCGGTTGCCCGGGTGCCACTGACCACTCAAAGCGCCGCCGGGCAACCTAAACACCGAGTCATGTTGCCCGGCTTGGCAACCAGATACTGGTTTGTACCGAAGATAGACACAAAAAACTGGAGTAACTCCGCGGGTCAGGCAGCATCTCTGGAGAAAAGGAACGTGACGTTTCGTGTCGGCGGCGGCTGTCGTGCGGGGCAAATATACTGGGTGCGGGGTGAGGAAGGGTTGGAGCGAATGACGGGCCCCGAACAGCGGCAGCTGCGGCCGCGAGAGCGGCTCCATCTCCTCCTCCTCCCGCCCGCCCTGATAAGGGCCTCTGCTTGCAAACCCGCTAACGGCGCTTTCAAACAAACTCTCCCGCACTCCGAGGCCGGGAGGAGGGAGAGGCCTCGGAGTGCAGGAGAGTTTGTTTGAAAGGGAGGAGGAGGAGATGGAGCCGCTGTTCGGGGCCCGTCATTCGCTCCGACCCTTCCTCACCCCGCACCTAGTATATTTGCCCCACACAACAGCCACCGACACGAAACGTCGCGTCTGGAGCAGCTGCACCAAAGATCCTATAGCTATAGGATCTCTGAGCTGCACCGCTCGGCCCCGCACCTTGCTGTTGGCTGGCGGAGGAGGGAGGCGGTGGCGAGGAGTTCCCAATGGCCAAGGCAGCGGGGCGATGTTGTCCAAGGAGCGCTGACCTTCCTTCCTCCCCACCTCGCTCCCTCTCTCTCTCCCTCTCTCTTGTACACCCCCTCCACCCCCCCCTTAATCCTGGGACCCCTCCACTCCATCCCGCACTGATCCCCATTCCCGCCTCTATTCAGTCCTCACTGACATCCCCTGTGCTCCCCTCCCCATCAACCCCCCCCCCATCTATTCATCCTGCGCTGATCACCCTATCCACCTCGCATTGATTCTCCTGCCACCCCCCCCCCCATCCATCCTACACTCGTTTCCCAATTCACCCTGTACTTACCCCTTTTCACCATCCTGCACTTCTCCATCCATCCTGTACTGATCCCCCATCCATCCTGTACTAATCCACGCAATCATCCCATACTGACCCACCTCCATTTACCATGCACCTTACCCCCTTCCCCTCATTCATCCTGTAGTGATCCCCATTCATCTTGCACAGACCCTCCGATCCACACTGTACTGACCTCCCCCCCCCCCATTCATCCTGCGCTGATCTCCCCCACCCATCCATCCTGTATTGATCCTCCCATTCAAGAAGAATGGGGGGAACAGTCTGAAGAAGGGTCTCTACCGAAAAGTTGCCTATTTCCTTCGCTCCATAGATGCTGCCTCACCCGCTGAGTTTCTCCAGCACTTTGTCTATCCCCATCCATCCCATTCAACACCACTGACATCCCGGTGCTCTCCCCTCATAATTTTACCTACTCCAACCAACACGTACTAATTCACCTGCCTCAATCCATCCATTCTGCACCGACTGCCTTCTAACTCCCCCCCCCACCCCCGCCATCTATCCACCCCGCACTGATTCACACACACCCCCCTCCCTGACCCTAGTGTGCTGGAAATGTCTTCAGAGCGAACATTGACTATGTTTGATAACGGAATGCAATCAAATGCGTTTTCATTGCCAATGTTATTTGTTTTAATCCATAAAGATGGATTAATTACATTGTGAACACATGAAACATTAAAACCGCAGTGTTCGATTGTCACTGCTGCCGTTGACATGTTATTACAGAATTCATTTTAACGGCAAATCAATGCTCTTAATATGGAGTATCAGTACTGTAGTTATTTAATGAGCAACATTCACAACTATACGTACGCATATATGTTACCATGGTCCAGGATTTATTGACACAGGTTAATCCAACCACATTGACGGATTTATTGACGCAGGAATAATCCAACCACATTTTTGTTTGGAAGTGGAAAGAACTAATAGAAATTGCATTAATTGCAATGTGTAAAAAGAGTTGAGATACTGTCTTATAATTTTGCTGCATGTCATTGTGGGATATATCATGTCTTGATTGGTGAATATGTTTAGTTTGTGACTTTTTTTGAAGCAGAAATAATATGTGAATGCTTCATTGAGTATAATTCCGACTGGTAACTACGCACTTCGTCCAAGCACATTATCGCACGCGTCATGCAAGCCATCTTAAATGACCACCTAACTGTCATTTGGCAACCTAAAAAGCTGCCAAGGTTGCCAGCTGGCAACAGGAAAAAAGTTAAGCGAGAGCCCTGCCGGGTATCTGGCGCTCTTCATCACTCGGCTCATGTTGGTTAGAAGGAGATGACAGCTCCGAGCGCCTCAAGTTAACAGTCCAACGCCAGATCATGAAACATTTTGTACCTCCTGTAAGCTCTTAAAGCTCTGCCGATAAATCACATTTAAAATACACTGTTTAACAATAAATGTTTAAATATATAGTTACTCGGTTGCAATATGCTGTTTTACACGTCAGTGGCTGTTTTTACAGGTTGGCTGCAGTGCAACAGTTACAACGCCGGCCTGTATTTAAAGCAAAGTGCGTGACGTTTGTGTCTCTCATGGAGATTGTCAAGTGCCTCCACTTGAAGGCACGCAGCGAGGTGTATCCATGTTCTGAAGTCCTCCGGTTCCCTGTCCCTGATGATAAAGTGGACTGGGCAGTCCATGGACTAATTACAACCCAATCGACTATACTGCCCCCGCCCTGCTGAAGCAACCATCCTGGGCAGACCCACCTTACAGGTACACTGACATAAAGAGACTGTTGTATGATTGACATCCCTTGCATAAAGTAGTTTAGCTTAGCGATACAGCATGGAAATAGGCCCTTCGACCTACCGAGTCTACGCCGACCATCTATCTTATCCCACTTTCTCATCCACCCCCTACACACTTAGCAATTTGCAATTAACCCACAAATCCACATGCCTTAGGGATGTGGGAGGAAACCAGAGGAGCTCACGTGGTCACGGGGAGAAAGAACAAACTCAAGATGGACCGCACCCGAGGTCAGGATCGAACCCAGCTCGCTGGCACTGTGAAGCAGCAGCTCTACCAGTTGTGCCACTCTTAAAGAAAGTATGGCCAACGTGGGGCTCGAACCCATGACCCTGAGATTAAGAGTCTCGTGCTCTACCGACTGAGCTAACCAGGCTGCTCCTGAACTGGTCAGGCACACTACTCTTTTCTTCTCCAGTTAAGAAGGGCAACTTGCACTTGGTTCCACTCTAATCAATCCCGTCATAGTCAGAACATATAAAGCGATAGCCTCCCTTCCTGTCATTGTCACCCCTACAACAGGACTTACCCTTTGTTTTTTTTAAATCATTAATATCTTGGTGATTATCCACAGTTTGAGCTGATGATCTATCCACAGTTTGTTTAATCCCCTTGGTTGAGTTGCAGTTACCTCACACTAATTATTAGGAATATCAAAACTCTTATCTTTGCCCTGTAATACCAACTCTGTGTACTTAGCCACAGTTTCACCATCTCTTCCCAGCTAGTAATATAGGCTGAACAGACTTTGCACTTTTCTCATTTTTAATGTTCAATGGTGTTTTTATTGTGAGTTGTAAACACACAGTGAAAATATTTTCTTACAGTCCAGTGGTGTATTGCCACCCAAGGACATCCCCGATTAGCAAATTAGAAATAGTGTACTGATCCCGCACGCAACAGGCACCATGTCATGGCGCCATTTACAAAGCACAGACTGCCCTCTAGATGTGAGCCGTGCTCGCACCAGGCAAGGTGATTTCACAAGTGGATCCACTCTTTAATACAAAGACAATCTCCACCATCTACATGACAGTTCTCTAACATGTTCTCTAACACCCCAGTCCTGTTGACACCCCTTGTTATTTCCAGTATAGACTGTTCCAGTACTGGAATTGGCAGACGGGAATATTAAATCAAGGCGGATTACTAGAGCCAGAATACAGACCAACCACAATTTTATTAAGCAGACTCCAATGGCACTCTGTGCTGATAATCCTCCTGCCACCTTTTCCCTCAGTCAGCCACATTGGCATCACTTTCTGGAATTTCTTCCCTAAATCCCTTCACCCCTCAATCTCCCTCCTTGACATCCAGTCTTTAAATCTATCTCTGCTCAAACTTCTGCTTACCACTAGTATCTCCTGCTTTAGTTCGGTATGTGCAATAATGAAGTTTAGTTAGAGACATAACAGGGAAACAGGCCCTTCGGCCCATGGAGTCCACACCAACCAGCAATCCCTGCACATTAACACTATCCTACACACACTAGGACAATTCTACATGTACACCAAGCCAATTAACCTACAAACCTGTACGTCTTTGAGTGTGGGAGGAAAGCGAAGATCTCGGAGGAAACCCACGCAGGTCACGAGGAGAACATACAAACTCCGTACAGACAAACTCCGTTGTCAGGATCGAACCCAGGTCTCTGGCGCTGTAAGGCAGTAGCTCTACCACTACACCGCCGTGTCGAAATGTTTTGATATATTTGAACACGTGAATATTCAGTACAAATATTATTGTTGCTGTTGTATGTCTGTCACTGAAGGAATGCTCTAATAATTCATGGAAGGAAACAGACACCATTGTTTTTACCAAGATTATGAGAGCACTGAGTAGGAGCCAGATTAAATGAATTCAGAATGTGCCAAAATTAATATTTCTGGTTGACTCTCGGAAGCATTTTCTGTATTGATATTCCTCTTACAATCTGGCAGAGGGCAGGGTTTAAAATAAAACAACATCATTAGCAGTCACCTTTTGGAACAGCCTTCTTTGTAGCTTAGAACGCCACGTGGCCTACTCCTGCTGTAGTTTCTATCTTCTTTTTGGTTTCTGGCTGTATCTGACTGTTAAACTGACTGACTGCTGGTAACAAGCCGTGTACAACTAATGACTTGATCAACATCACGCTGTTAAACACTTGTGTAACACAGGCCATCGAGCCATCAACTGAAGAGGCACATGAGAAAAAAGAACGTATTTATGTAAGCGATGTTCTCAACAAGACCCACCAAAGTCATTGTTTAGCTAATGAAGTACATTTGAAATAAAACAGGCCAGGAAACATCCGTAGATAGAGATACAGAGTTGATATTTCTGGTCAATGACTTTTCATCGGGATTGTTAAAAGTTAACGATGTCTTTGTAGTATAGTTGCTGCTGTAAAGTAAAAAAATGTGGGAGCTGATTTTCACACAGCATGGTTTCAGGATCAACAATGAAATGACCAGATAACCTGTCCTTTGAGCTGTTGGTTGAAGGATAAATATTGGCCAGGGCACAGGGGTGGGCTCCATTTGTCTTCAACCTCACGCAATGGGATTTTTTACATGGTGTTGAGAGGGGAAATGGGACCTCCATGTACCATTTCATCTAAAGACTGCTCTGACAATAAATCCATTTGGTATTGCACTTCAATGTCAGCGCACACCTCGGGAATGGGTCGAAAAGCTAAATATATCAGTGCAGGAGGTATGTAGTACCCACTCACCCATGTACAATCTTTTAATTCACATGCAAAGAGTGAAAGCATCACAATAATGCTAACCAGAGTCTTCAGAGATGAAAAGCTGAAGGTCACATCAGAGGAAACCTCTGCATTTGAATAAATATTATTGCTAATACATAATATGGAACATAGCAGCAAACCTACAGTTTATGGAGCATAAGCCATACGAAACACAATAGGCACCCGTGCTCTTCCTGCACTTGAATGACTTGTCTTCTGCACTAATGTAACTCGGCTGGCTATAACTGGACTGCCTTTCTTGTTGTCATTTACAGAGATGAAGGAGAATTGAACAAAGTGCTGAAGTTCAATCAGTTGGATGGTGACGTGGATAGAAGATCCATACAGGAACATATAATCTGATAAATGGCTTCCCAAGGTGGGACTTCTTGCTCAATGTCCACTCATGAAAATAAATGTATCTGGGGAGATGTTTATATCTGCACCATACTTTAGCCTAGCCGACCCTGATCCTCCTCTTCATGTGATGGAGCATGATGTATTTTCCTCACTCTGTTTATGAAAAGCTGAGTGATTCTGTTTCTAAGTGTTAAGAGTCTGTATCTGTAATTTTTTTTGATATCCCTTTGTTGCTTTGAGGTGGTTTGGAGGCATGCTCACAACTCCACTGTTCACATTCTTATGTCTTTATTAAGGTGAGAGGAGCAAAGTTTAAGGAAGATTCAAATTTGAGGCAATTATTTTACAGAGACGGTGGGAAGTGCCTGGTTGGTGGTTGAGGCAGATATGATAGTGCCGTTTTAGAAGCTTTTGGATAGGCATATGGTTATGCAGGGAATATGGATTATGCGCAGGTTGATAAGGGATGGTTTGGACATCATGTTCCGCACAGACAATGTGGGCCGAAAGGCCTGTTCTTGCGCTGTACTGTTCTATGTTCTCTAACACTGGAGTGAGACATTGGGGAAATTCTGCACAATTGCTTGTTTCCAAATTATTGCAAGCTGCTAACATAACATGGCAGCTTGAGTATCCCACATATAAGTATGATTTTCTTGGGAAATTGGATAATGCAGTGAGTTTGGATGTTTCTGTTGGAAATTGTCCATTCCCCTTTTAACCATGGCAAGCGGGTTAAATACATACTGTGATGGATGTAGGTTCAAGCCCCATTCCAGAGGTTTGGACTGACATTGAGGTGCAATACTAAATGACCCCATTTGTCAGAGCAGTCTTGAGATGAAATGGTAAATGTAAGTCCTATTTTCCCTCACAACTTAATGTAAAAGATCTCAGTGCTTGATGTTGAAGATCTAGAGAACCTTCTTCCATGTACTAGCTAATATTTTCAGCTTGATGAGAACAACTGAGTTTCCGCATATTTTTGTGGGAAGGCACTGCATGACGATACTCCAACTGTATCAGAAAGGAGAGTAGCCTTGGGACTTCCCAGAAGTTGCTTTTGGGCCATTGCTGAAAGTGTCGTGATGGCAGGTCATCTCTTGTTACTTGTAGGATAATGGAAGACAGAGCAGGGTAGCGCTAGGCAAAGAATGGATTAAAAAAAAAAACCAAAGGTGTCTCAAATTTATATAGAGGTTGTAGGAAACGGAAATATCATCAGAGGTAATCAGAGCCCATAACTTTAGGCTCAGTCTTGGTAAGTGGTAGGATAGGCATCTTACACATGCCTTTGGGCTGCAGTTAGGTGAATTATCCATTGATTCTAATGAATCCCCATTGGATACCAATACCAATCCATTGAAATGTGTCGGAAGGAGCTGCAGATGCTGGTTTACACTGAAGATAGACACAAAATGCTGGAGTAAGTCAACGGGACAGGCAACATCTCTGGATAGAAGGAATGAATGATGTTTCGGGTCAAGACCGAAGAAGGGTCTCAACCTGAAACGTCACCCATGCCTTCTATCCAGAGATGCTGCCTGTATCGCTGAGTTACTCCAGCATTTTGTATCTACCAATCCATTGAATACCAATTTAAACTGTCTGCCAGTTTTGGCTGAGGTACAAATAATTGGTTCACCTGTACATTATCTTATGCCTTAGGAATCCTTGTGGACGGACTGGATTAAAAGGGCGAGGACTACTGGGAAGGTGGGGCCCGAACCATGCAGCAGACCCCATTGTGACGAGGTTTGTGCCCTATGTTTATGAGTACACAGTGTGCTGATCTCCCTGTATTTACGATACGATAAAACTTTCTTCATCCCGGAGGAAAGTTGGTCTGCCAACAGTCACAACACACAACAAGGTACACGAAAAAGTTGAAATTAAAATTAAATTAATTAAATTAATAGTTTAAAAAAAGAAAAAGACAAGCGTATGTTGGCTGGCTGCCGTGTGCACGGCGCCTTAACCGGAACGAATGAACAAACAAACAAACAAACAAACGCAGGCTTATCCTATGGGCAGAGGATTCTAAAACTAGGGTGTCTCCCCACAACGGGTCCCCCTTTGTTCTCCCACTGTCCCTCACAGCGGTCCCCCCCCGCCGGGTCCTCCATTGTTCTTCATGGCGGTCCCCCCACGCCACGCCGGGTTATCCACTGTTGTTCACACTGGGTCCCCACTGCCTACCCCCCCACTGCCTACCCCCCCCCCCCTCACGTTCTTCGCCCGCGAGGCCCCACCGCCACCAAGGCTCCCGCTGCTGCCGAGGCCCCACCCCCGCCGCCCAATCAGAAATTAATGTAAAATATGTATTCAAATATAGCAACATAGAAAAGAATTGCTGAGGGATTTCAGCAGATCCAACAGCATCTGCGGGAGTAAGGGGTTGTCGATGTTCTGGGTCAGGACCCTGCATTGGGACTGAGAGTGGAGAGAGTATAAGGGGGGAGGGGTGAGACAGGGGCCAGTCGGCAAACCGAGGAGGGGTGAAGGATGCTGGGCTGATGGAATCGAGAGGGTCGGAATTGGCAGATGGAGGCAGGTGGGTGAAAGGCGGAAACAGGCAAGGAAAGAACAGGGCAGACAAAGGGAGCCAGGTGGGGTGGAGCAGAGGATGAAGGCAGAGACATAGAAACATAGAAAATAGGTGCAGGAGTAGGCATTCGGCCCTTCGAGCCTGCACCGCCATTCAATATGATCATGGCTGATCATCCAACTCAGTATCCTATACCTGCTTTCTCTCCATACCCCCTGTTGATAGGTGGCAAACAGGAACACCAAAGCTGCCAGTGTTGGAATCTGCTATGTAAGGAAGATGATATTGGGAGACATTTAAGGGAGAGATGAAAGTCAGACGTGGAGGTCATTTGATGGGTGAAGGGTGTGGAAGTAGGTGGATGGAACCAGGAGTGGGACAAAAGCAGATATGGGGTCTGGGTGCGGGTGATGTGGAAAATAAACTAAAATGGCATGGCATGTTGACACAGCAATAGAGTTGCTGCCTTACAAGAGACAAGGGTTTGATCCTGAATACAGGTGCTGTCTTTACGGAGTTCTCCACGCGACTACGTGGGTTTGCCTCGGGTGCTCTTGTTTCCACCCACTCTCCAAAGACAGACAGGTTTGTAGGTTAATTGCTTCGGTAAAGATTGTAAATTGTCCCCAGTGTGTAGAATACCGCTAGTTGTACCGTTATTGCTGGTCGGCGTGGACTCTGGGCTGAATGGCCTGTTTCTATGCTGTATCTCTAAACTAAACTAAACTAAACAAAACTAAAAATGATCGCTTCCCCAGTTTACTGTCTCTTTAAATCTCCATCCCACTCATTCTCTGTCCTGTCTTTGACTTCTTACATTGTTCCAAGGAAGCACATGAACATCATCTCATCTCATCTTCCAACAAGCACAATACAGTTCTCAGGATTCCACATTGGAATTATATCAACAGTATGTTGCATGTTCAGCCGGATGAAGAGTCCACAACCTATAATGTTAACTGTTTTTAGTTTAGTTTTGTTTTAGTTTAGTTTAGAGATACAGTGTGGAAACAGGCCCTTTGGCCCACCGGGTCTGCACTGACCAGCAGATAGACACAAAGTGCTGGAGTTACTCAACGGGTCAGGCAGCAACCCTGGAGAAAAACTCTTCTTCTGGAAGGGCAACCGACATGAAACGTCACAATAGACAATAGATGCAGGAGTAGGCCATTCGGCCCTTCGAGCCAGCACCGCCATTCAATGTGATCATGGCTGATCATCTCCAATCAGTACCCCGTTCCTGCCTTCACCCCATATCACCTAACTCCGCTATCTTTAAGAGCCCTATCTAGCTCTCTCTTGAAAGTATCCAGAGAACTGGCCTCCACCGCCCTCTGAGGCAGAGAATTCCACACTCACAACTCTCTGTGAAAAAAAGTGTTTCCTCGTCTCCGTTCTAAATGGCTTACTCCTTATTCTTAAAACTGTGTCCCTGGTTCTGGACTCCCCCAACATCCGGAACATGTTTCCTGCCTCTAGCGTTTCCAAACCCTTAACAATCTTATATGTTTCAATAGATTCCCTCTCATCCTTCTAAACTCCAGAGTGTACAAGCCAGCCGCTCCATTCTCTCAGCATATGACAATCCCGCCATCCCGGGAATTAACCTTGTAAACCTACGCTGCACTCCCTCAATAGCAAGAATGTCCTTCCTCAAATTAGGGGCCCAAAACTGCACACAATACTCCAGGTGTGGTCTCACTAGGCTCTGTACAACTGCAGAAGTACCTCTTTGCTCCTATACTCGACTCCTCTTGTTATAAAGGCCAACATGCCATTTGCTTTCTTCACTGCCTGCTGTACCTGCATGCTTACTTTCATAGACTTTTCCCATCCTTTATCTCCAGAGATGCTGCCTGACCCGCTGAGTTACTCCAGCACTTTGTGTCTATATTCGGTTTAAACCAGCATCTGCAGTTCCTTTCTACACAGTATTCCAGTATTTCAGTTCCTTTTTTTCCTTTATGTCTGTGTCGCCCTTGTGGTCTGAGATTGGTTAAACTATTTGCTGCTACTGATGTGCCTGCTCTCAGCTAACTCAATAAACTGAAACCCAGGACTGTATGCTCTCCAGTGCTTGGTACCACACAGCTAGATATTCGTTGGCCTCAATCAAATGGTTCTTACATATACCAGTCTGCAATGAAAACACTTTCCAAGGTTTGATTTAAGTTGTAGTTTTGAACGTGATCTTGATGGAGATTCTAAGAAAGAATTATTTACAACAAAGAACTTCAGAGCGTGACATTTATGCTAAAGTCAGCTTATTTTAGACTGTCGATGTGGTGAACTGTGTACATGTTGATTTCTTTAAAAAGCTTGCATCAACACACAAGTAGCCGTGACCCAGTGCATGCTGATAAATTGTCGTGTCTTCTTCTCTTGCCTCTCTCTCCCTGCTTTCTACCTCTACCTCTCTCTCACCTTTCACAGGTGGAAGAAGGAGGGTGGAAAAACGGTGACTCACAATTGCTCTGGGAAGCCTATCTTGCAGTTTGTGGCAATTTGTAGAAAAGACAACAAGGAATGGGCAATTCCTGGGGTAAGCACGGGAGTACTAACTACAAGATTTTGGCTGCCGTCATTCAGGTTTAGAGCTGCTCTCTGGTGGCTTAAATTAATATCACCTTGGAGCATAAAATCCATACGATTTTGCAGCTGACCATTTTGTTTCCTTCCGCCATTTTATATCATCCTTCCATGGTGAATGGTGGCCCATATTGTGGTACAATTTATGTTATTCTAGTATTCTGGCTCTTCACCTCGCCCCATTGCTGTTCTTCAGGCAGTTGGTGAGAATCAGCAACAATTTGACAGGACTGAAGTCTCTTTAGCCCCCCCCCCCCCCCCCCCCGTCATCTAGTGAGAGGAGTTTAGGTGAAGTGATCAGTAGTTGGAACCCTGCCCCATTCGGTCTTCTGCTCAGAGCATTCAAGAACAACTGTAGCTTCTTAGAAGTTACCTCGCCTGAAGTCATGGAGTCATCGAACTGAACGGCACAGAAACAGGCCCTTCGGCCCAACTCATCCATGCCGACCAAGTTGCCTAACCGAGCCTGTCCCACTTGTCTGTGCTAGGGCCATATCCCTCCGTACCTTTCCATCTATGTCTGAGTGCCTATGTTTAAATGTCATGATTGTACCTGCCACTTCCAATTTGTGGCAACTGGTTCCATATCATCACCACCCTCTGTGAAAAATTAGCCCCTCGGGTCCTTTTAAAATCTTTTGCAGCTGGCAAATGGACTCAATGGCTTTGGCAATCGCAGGCAATTTCATGGTGGATGTGCATCCTCAACACAAAGTGGCGGTTAGAGCGTGTGTTGTATTGCTCTTCGGCCCATTTAGTCCATGCTGATGAAGTTTCACAATCGTGTCGGTCCTACTTGCCTTCTCCTGGCCCCATCTCCCTCCGCACCTTTCCTGTCCATCTACCCGTCGGAGTGGCTTTCAATTGTACCTGTCTCAACCACTTCCTCTGACAGCTTGGTCCATGTACACACTACCCTCAGATGCTTTTTAAATCTTTCCCCTCTCTCCTTAAACCTATACCCTTTTGTTTTAGACTGGGAAAAAGATGGGCTATTTACCTTATGTGACCTCTTCATAATGATATACTTACTATGCTCCATGGAAAAAGTCCTAGCCCATTTTGCCCCTTCTTACAACTTGAACTATCCAGACCCAGTAACATCCTTGCAAGTCATTTTACACCCTTTCCATTTAATTGGGAATATATTGGGAATCTCACACGCAGCACACTATTGGACTTGGCAATTGTCAATCTGACACTTTGTTTGAGGAATAATGTTGGGCAGAGGGGAGGAAGTTTTCTGCTCCTTTGAATATAATGTTGAATCTAAGCTTGCCATTGCTCCAGTTCAGAAAGATTGGTTTCAAACTGCTTACCTGAAGAAAGATTCTTCTGGGCGAATTTGTATTTTTATGAGTAGCTGGGTGAATTATCTGATTCAGGACTGGAATGAAAGTAATAGTGTAACTACAAACACTTTCTAAGGCTATATTCCAATTTGTTTTCTGACAGGAATGGTGGACCCTGGTGAGAAGGTGTCGGCCACACTCAGGAGAGAGTTTGGAGAAGAAGCACTGAACTCCTTGGAACTACAGAAGCCGAGAAGCAGGGGTGAAAGAGTTAATCAACTTCCTGTTTGAGGCTGGAGAGATGGTCAGTATTACAGATTTTTGATCTGCATCTGGAGGTAAACAGAGGGAGGGGGGGGGGGTCTCTAATGCTCTCACAGTGTTTTATTGGAGAGCTGCATTCTCTATGGATATTGGGGATTTCATGGGACATGCTTGCATCCTATTATAGGGGGCAATGCTATGTCAGTTTAGTTTAGAGATACAGTGAGGAAACAGGCGCTTCGGGTCCGCGCCGACCAGCGATCTCTAACACGATCCTACACACTCGGCACAATTTGGCTGAAGAAAGGTCTCGACCCGAATCGTCACCTATTCCTTTTCTCCAGAGATGCTACTGACCTGACGAGTCTATTTTCGGTTCACCCTGATATTGTTAAGTCTGATCCTTTGCTGGCTCTCACTAGAGTACAGTTCAATGGGTTCCTACCAGCAGTCACTCCAAGCTGATGTCAGGA
>CM075980.1:8195638-8260195 GCA_038087875.1 Malacoraja senta | reverse complement strand
AAAGTATCCAGAGAACTGGCCTCCACCGCCCTCTGAGGCAGAGAATTCCACACTCACAACTCTCTGTGAAAAAAAGTGTTTCCTCGTCTCCGTTCTAAATGGCTTACTCCTTATTCTTAAACTGTGTCCCTGGTTCTGGACTCCCCCAACATCCGGAACATGTTTCCTGCCTCTAGCGTTTCCAAACCCTTAACAATCTTATATGTTTCAATAAGATTCCCTCTCATCCTTCTAAACTCCAGAGTGTACAAGCCCAGCCGCTCCATTCTCTCAGCATATGACAATCCCGCCATCCCGGGAATTAACCTTGTAAACCTACGCTGCACTCCCTCAATAGCAAGAATGTCCTTCCTCAAATTAGGGGCCCAAAACTGCACACAATACTCCAGGTGTGGTCTCACTAGGGCTCTGTACAACTGCAGAAGTACCTCTTTGCTCCTATACTCGACTCCTCTTGTTATAAAGGCCAACATGCCATTTGCTTTCTTCACTGCCTGCTGTACCTGCATGCTTACTTTCATAGACTTTTCCCATCCTTTATCTCCAGAGATGCTGCCTGACCCGCTGAGTTACTCCAGCACTTTGTGTCTATATTCGGTTTAAACCAGCATCTGCAGTTCCTTTCTACACAGTATTTCCAGTATTTCAGTTTCCTTTTTTTTCCTTTATGTCTGTGTCGCCCTTGTGGTCTGAGATTGGTTAAACTATTTGCTGCTACTGATGTGCCTGCTCTCAGCTAACTCAATAAACTGAAACCCAGGACTGTATGCTCTCCAGTGCTTGGTACCACACAGCTAGATATTCGTTGGCCCTCAATCAAATGGTTCTTACATATACCAGTCTGCAATGAAAACACTTTCCAAGGTTTGATTTAAGTTGTAGTTTTGAACGTGATCTTGATGGAGATTCTAAGAAAGAATTATTTACAACAAAGAACTTCAGAGCGTGACATTTATGCTAAAGTCAGCTTATTTTAGACTGTCGAATGTGGTGAACTGTGTACATGTTGATTTCTTTAAAAAGCTTGCATCAACACACAAGTAGCCGTGACCCAGTGCATGCTGATAAATTGTCGGTGTCTTCTTCTCTTGCCTCTCTCTCCCTGCTTTCTACCTCTACCTCTCTCTCACCTTTCACAGGTGGAAGAAGGAGGGTGGAAAAACGGTGACTCACAATTGCTCTGGGAAGCCTATCTTGCAGTTTGTGGCAATTTGTAGAAAAGACAACAAGGAATGGGCAATTCCTGGGGTAAGCACGGGAGTACTAACTACAAGATTTTGGCTGCCGTCATTCAGGTTTAGAGCTGCTCTCTGGTGGCTTAAATTAATATCACCTTGGAGCATAAAATCCATACGATTTTGCAGCTGCCATTTTGTTTCCTTCCGCCATTTTATATCATCCTTCCATGGTGAATGGTGGCCCATATTGTGGTACAATTTCTGTTATTCTAGTATTCTGGCTCTTCACCTCGCCCCATTGCTGTTCTTCAGGCAGTTGGTGAGAATCAGCAACAATTTGACAGGACTGAAGTCTCTTTAGCCCCCCCCCCCCCCCCCCCCCGTCATCTAGTGAGAGGAGTTTAGTGAAAGTGATCAGTAGTTGGAACCCTGCCCCATTCGGTCTTCTGCTCAGAGCATTCAAGAACAACTGTAGCTTCTCAGAAGTTACCTCGCCTGAAGTCATGGAGTCATCGAACTGAACGGCACAGAAACAGGCCCTTCGGCCCAACTCATCCATGCCGACCAAGTTGCCTAACCGAGCCTGTCCCACTTGTCTGTGCTAGGGCCATATCCCTCCGTACCTTTCCCATCTATGTCTGAGTGCCTATGTTTAAATGTCATGATTGTACCTGCCACTTCCAATTTGTGGCAACTGGTTCCATATCATCACCACCCTCTGTGAAAAATTAGCCCCTCGGGTCCTTTTAAAATCGTTTGCAGCTGGCAAATGGACTCAATGGCTTTGGCAATCGCAGGCAATTTCATGGTGGATGTGCATCCTCAACACAAAGTGGCGGTTTAGAGCGTATGTTGTATTGCTCTTCGGCCCATTTAGTCCATGCTGATGAAGTTTCACAATCGTGTCGGTCCTACTTGCCTTCTCCTGGCCCCATCTCCCTCCGCACCTTTCCTGTCCATCTACCCGTCGGAGTGGCTTTCAATTGTACCTGTCTCAACCACTTCCTCTGACAGCTTGGTCCATGTACACACTACCCCTCAGATGCTTTTTAAATCTTTCCCCTCTCTCCTTAAACCTATACCCTTTTGTTTTAGACTGGGAAAAAGATGGGCTATTTACCTTATGTGACCTAGCCCATTTTGCCCCTTCTTACAACTTGAACTATCCAGACCCAGTAACATCCTTGCAAGTCATTTTACACCCCTTTCCATTTAATTGGGAATATATTGGGAATCTCACACGCAGCACACTATTGGACTTGGCAATTGTCAATCTGACACTTTGTTTGAGGAATAATGTTGGGCAGAGGGGAGGAAGTTTTCTGCTCCTTTGAATATAATGTTGAATCTAAGCTTGCCATTGCTCCAGTTCAGAAAGATTGGTTTCAAACTGCTTACCTGAAGAAAGATTCTTCTGGGCGAATTTGTATTTTTATGAGTAGCTGGGTGAATTATCTGATTCAGGACTGGAATGAAAGTAATAGTGTAACTACAAACACTTTCTAAGGCTATATTCCAATTTGTTTTCTGACAGGGAATGGTGGACCCTGGTGAGAAGGTGTCGGCCACACTCAGGAGAGAGTTTGGAGAAGAAGCACTGAACTCCTTGGAACTACCAGAAGCCGAGAAGCAGGGGGTGAAAGAGTTAATCAACTTCCTGTTTGAGGCTGGAGAGATGGTCAGTATTACAGATTTTTGATCTGCATCTGGAGGGTAAACAGAGGGAGGGGGGGGGGTCTCTAATGCTCTCACAGTGTTTTATTGGAGAGCTGCATTCTCTATGGATATTGGGGATTTCATGGGACATGCTTGCATCCTATTATAGGGGGCAATGCTATGTCAGTTTAGTTTAGAGATACAGTGAGGAAACAGGCGCTTCGGGTCCGCGCCGACCAGCGATCTCTAACACGATCCTACACACTCGGCACAATTTGGCTGAAGAAAGGTCTCGACCCGAATCGTCACCTATTCCTTTTCTCCAGAGATGCTACCTGACCTGACGAGTCTATTTTCGGTTCACCCTGATATTGTTAAGTCTGATCCTTTGCTGGCTCTCACTAGAGTACAGTTCCAATGGGTTCCTACCAGCAGTCACACCCTTCCCAAGCTGATCCAGAATGCTGAGTGCCAGCACATTCCTGACATCACCTGGATACTAAACGTTGGCCCATCAAAGAACAATGTTCTCAAAGCATTATCAGGCATCAAGCTTGGAACTATCTAGTTCCATCTACACAGTTTCCAAGCATGGCGGGTGATTAAAGGAGCTATGGTTTTATATCTCACAGATGCTACCTGTTAGCAGACCCGAGAGAGAGTCAAAAGCTTTTTTGTCTTATGTAACAGCAATGAGACATTGGAATTCCCTTGATAGACACAAAAAAAGTTGGAGTAACTCAGCGGGTCAGACAGTATCTCTGGAGAAAAGGAATAGGTGACGTTTCGGGTCAAGATCTTCTTCAGACCCTGAAAAAAAAATCCCTTACTTGTTGCAGCTTAACTAGTCTATGAACACAATAACACACAACTGAATATGTGACAGAGATGTCCATGAAATACCTGGAATGGATTGCAGACTCTGAGGTTAATGTGTCTTCCTGATACATACAAACACTGGGATTGCTGGACAAAAAGCTCCAAAATCCATCTATATATAGCTCAGTCTGAAGAAGGGTCTCAACCCGAAACGTCACCTATTCTCTCCATCATTTTGTGTCTATCTTCCATCTATTTATAGAAGCATATATACTGCTGGTTTATGATAATTGAGTAATTGACTCATTGCAGAGAACAATATCCATCAATGATTCTCTCACAAACCTCGGGAGCAAGCAAGGCAGTCCCTGCACAGGAGATCCTTGTCCATAAAGAGTTTCATGTTATCCTGTAAATTGCATGAGTTGATTAAACATCAGCAAGAGCAGTTTATTCGCAATAAATGTGGGTTTTAAGGTTAATGACTCTGCCATCTGGGTTGTTCTGATCTGCACATCTGCCGCTCCATCCTGCTCATCCCTCTGCTCTGCCTGATATTGCTCTCTCTACTCTCACTCTCCACGTCACAGCCCTCTCCACCCTCACTCTGCACGTCACTCTGCATTCTCTACCCCCACTCTCTGCATCACTCTGCTCCCTGTACCCTCACTCTCCACGTCACTCTGCACAGACTACGGGGTGGATTACATCTATCATAAGGATGCCGATATAGTTGTATAACATTTTATTTAGTATTTAAGAATATTTATTTTAACTTGTAATATGGTGTTTGTATTGTACATATCATTTTTATAAATAGTTGATTAAAATTATTTTTGGTATAATTAAAGAAAAACTCTGCGCAAACTACCCTCACTCTCCACGTCATTCTGCTCTCTGCACCCTCACTCTCCTCTCCGCTTCTTTCCTGTCTGATCCATCCCTCACTCCACTTCCTCATTCTCTCTATCCACTGGTGGTCAAGGATAGCCTTAACTACCTTAGTGCGCCAGGAGAGTGAAAACAGCAGTGGCAGAACACAAGCTGCGTGCCTGTTTGAATTATCACTGATGTTCATCTGCTTAGGTATACCAAGGATATGTTGATGACCCTCGGAATACTGATAATGCCTGGATGGAAACTGTGGCCATGAATTACCATGACGAGACAGGTGATTATTTCTGATTTGGAGATAGATATTAATGGTTGTGGTATTCAGAAGGGTCAAATATGAAAGGCCTGTTTGTGTTCTAGTGCTGTGGGAACTCCAGTCTGCCTTGTTATCCATGGAAGCTAGATCAACTTCAGGCATGTATTACTGCACACCTGTAAGCGTGAGATGCAACCACATTTGTAGCCCTCCCTTTTCTCCGAGTTTCCTTTATATTGAATTTATAATAATTTGTATTGCACATGTCTAAATTATTAAACTGATGGAGACACAAGAAACTGCAGATGCTGGAATGTTAAGCAAAACGCAGAGTACTAAAGCAAGGTCTGAAGAAGGAACCCGATTCATAACGTTGCCTGTCCATTCCCTCCCCTGATGCTGCCTGACCTGCTGAGTTCCTCCAACGCTTTTATGTTTTAATTTTTATTAAACTGATGCTCTATTCAACTTTCTCCCCTCTCCCTCGCCCAGTAATACGTCTTTATTCACTTCCCCTCCCTCCTTTTACCGCTTTCTAATAATATGTTTGCCACTGCGCCCCTCATTCCACTCCTCAGGTTTTGATCTTGTGTTTCATATCAGCAGCCCCCTGCCACCCTCCTAAATGCTGGCCCATCTCAGCACTCGTGACGTGCTCCTCAATCCCCACAGCCTCAACCCTCCAGCAAATAACTCTTGATTACCACGTGTAGGAAGGAACTGCAGATGCTGGTTTATACCGAAGGTAGACACATAAGGCTGGAGTAACCCAGCGGGTCAGGCAGCATCTCTGGACAAAAGCAATAGGTGATGTTTTGGGTCGGAAACCTTCTTCGACACTTTGTGTTTTGCTCAGGATTCCAGTATCTGCATTTTCTTGCATCGCCATCAGTTTAATGATTTAGACTGAAGGTAGACACAAAACGCTGGAGTAACTCAGCGGGACAGGCAGCATCTTTGGAGAGAAGGAATGGGTGACGTTTCGAGTCGAGTCCTTTCTTCAGACTGATGGGATAGAATGTAGTCGGAGACAGTAAGACTGGTAGGAGAATTGGGGAAGGGGAAGGGGATGGAGAGAGAGGGAAAGCAAGGGCTATTTGACTTAGAGAAGTCAATGTTCATACTGCTGGGGTGTAAGCTACCCAATCAAAATACTGTATGAGGTGCCAATGAGGTGTATGAGGTCCTAATGGAGGAGGCCAAGGACTGAAAGGCATAGCACTAACTCCCCCTCCCATTCCCAATCTGGCCTTTCTGTCCTGGGCCTCCTCCATTGCCAGAGTGAGGCCCAGCGCAAATTGGAGGAACAGCACCTCATATTTTGCTTGGGTAGCTTACACCCCAGCGGTATGAATATTGACTTAGTTAGTTAGAGAACTTCAATAACCCTTGCTTTCCATCTTTCTCTAACCCCTCCCCCTTCCCAGTTCTCCTACCAGTCTTACTGTCTCCGACTACATTCTAGCTCTGTCCCGCCCACTCCCCTGACATCAGTCTGAAGAAGAGTCTCGAACTGAAACGTCACCCATTCCTTTTCTCCGGACATGCTGCCTGTCCCGCTGAGTTACTCCAGCATCTTTGATTTAAGTCAGCATCTGCAGTTCTTTCCTACACATAATGATTTAGACTTGTGCATTACGAGCAATATAACGGAATATATAGCAAAACACAGAGAAATGCAGGGGTGCAAATGTAGTTGCATCTCACAATTGCAGGTATACAATAAAGCACACTTCACTGTGCAGTGCAGGACTGTACAGTAATACAGTCTGAAGACGGGTTCTGACCCGAAACGTTACCTATTTTTCTCCAGAGATGCTGCCGGACCCGCTGAGTTACTGTAGCATTTTGTGTCTATTCTTGATTACCATGCAGTCTTATTTGGCTTCTGTCTTGCTTCAGGTGAGAGTGTGGGAAAACTCGGCCTTCAAGCTGGGGACGATGCTGGTGCGGTGAAGTGGATGGACATCGTGAAGGAGCAGAATCTGTACGCCAGCCACACGCACTTTCTTCATCAGCTAGTAAAGGCGAAGAATGCTCACTGGTAACGCGAGGCCCTGAACATTTCCCACCCTGAGACAACCTCAGCAACCACAGCTAAAGCTTCTGTACGTGAAGTTAAAGGTGGTAACTTTCTATTCTTTACCAGACTCCAACACAATGAAGATCACTACAACTACAGGAGACTCCGAGCGAGCAGCTTTAATCCCGCTGTTTATGTTAAACTTTGGTCGGAGACATGGTTTTACATTTTGTACTTTTGCGTGACACAGATTATTTTTAGGTTCTGTTCCTCTTGTTGGGTATCCATCACATGGTGGCTCAGCGGTAGAGTTGCTGCCTTACAGCGCTAGGGACCCCGGGTTCATTGATTATGGGTGCTGTCCGTATGGAGTTTGTGCGTTCTCCCTGTGACCTGCGTGGGTTTTCTCTGCGTACTCCCACACTCCAAAGACGTACAGGTTTGTGCGCTAATTGGCTTGGTAAATTTGTAAATTGACCCTAGTGTGTGTAGGATAGTCCTAGTGTGTGGGGATAGCTGGTCGGCACGGACTCGGTGGGCTGAAGGGCCTGTTTCCGCGTTGTATCTCTAAACTGAAAACTAAACACACTCGCTCCCCATCCACAACTCCCACCGTAGCATACCCCAAAACTCTCCCCCACTCGGCCCCCTCCCCCACCGTGCAGAGGACAAAGCTAGCTCACAAGTTTCATCAGATCCAGGAGCTGAATTAGGCCATTTGGCCCATCAAGACTACTCTGCCATTCAATCATGGTTGATCTATCTTTGGCTTCTCCAGCAGATTGTTTCCACTTTGCAGACTGATACTGGCTCACCCTACGGGAGCATCAGTTTGAAATCAGTTGCTCAAATTGGAGATGAAATGGATATACCAGCATACTCCAAGCTGCAGTGTGTGCCGCAGACATCCAGCTTGAAGGCAAATTCAAGTTTTGCCTATTGGAGTCGTCGATTCCCTCGACAGTGCATCCTCCTTGGGAGGAGCAGGTCATTTGGACACGTGGCTCCCAACGGTCTCAAGCTTTCCTCGTCTTGGGTCTGCGTTTGTGAATGACTGGTTGTTGAAGATTGCTGGCAGCAGTGAATCAAAAGCTGTGTATTTTGTGACTACCAGGACAATAAACGTTCTCCCTGTGACTGTGTGCGAGCTTCCTCCAATCCCTCTGGTTTCTTCCCACATCCCAAAGATGTGCGGGTTTGTAAATCCCCCCCCCCCCCCGTGTGTAAATCTGCAAGGAGTGGCTGAGACGTGGGGGAATAAATGGAATTAGCGCAAGTTGATGAATGGCTTGGACTCAACTGGCTGAAGGGCCTGTTTCGTGCTGTCCGACTAACTGGGTGGAGTGAGGTTTTAATTGGTTTGATGTTGCCATGTTGCCCAGGTTCTTCCCGAACTCTGGGTACTTTCTGGCATCCGCAGTCACCACTTACCACCACTAGATGGTGATGCAGTCATGCACTCTCACTGTGGGGCAAAGATGGAAGTGGTCAGAGGAGCAGCAAATTCCTTCGCTCCATAGATGCTGCCTCACCCGCTGAGTTTCTCCAGCATTTTTGTCTACCTTCGATTTTTCCAGCATCTGCAGTTCTTTCTTAAAATTGAGGGAAACGTTTTAAAGATTGAAAATCTCCACATTGGGTTTTTGTCATTGAGGATCTGGCGTAGTCATACAGTACGGAAACAGGCCCTTCGGCCCAACTTGCCCATGCTAACCAAGGTGCCCCATCTACTGCTAGTCTCAACTGCCTGCATTTGCCTCTTAACGCTCTAAGCCGTTCCTATCCAAATGTTGTTATAGTACCTGCCTCAACTATTTCTTCTGGCAGTTCGTTCCATATACCCACCACCCTGAAAACGTTGCCCCTCGCGATCCCATTACATCTTTCCTCTGTCACCGTAAACCTATGTCCTCTGGATCTTGAGTCCACTACTCTGTGTGAGAGGCTCCGTTTTTCTCTGCTGATGTTTGGCGGCTCCCGGCAGAGGGTGCACTGTGCCACAAAGGCATCCCAGGATGAGCTGCTGCTGATCTCTGATTTATCTTTCTGACCCTCTCCGTCATTTTTGAAACCAATGTAAGCACCCTTGATTTAGTCAGGCTGAGAGAGAGAGTACTGACACCTCACAACATGTGCACCGTGCTTACTGTATCCACCAGCCGCAGTCCCAGAGGTCTCACTGTGTGACCTGCTGCACTGACTCACCTGAACCCAGTGGTGAGGATTCGGGGAACGGCTGCTGTCACCAGTGACTGGGGCAACACCTGACCGTGTCATTGTCCCCGGGCCCCTGTGTGGCTGAGCATGATACACAAGCACTTGTAGATCATCTGTGACTGCGGCACGGTGGCACAGCGGCGGAGTTGCTGCCTTACAGCACCAAGATCCTGGTTCGATCCTGACTACTGGTCCTGTCTATATGGAGTTTGTACGTTCTCCCCGTGACCTCTGTAGGTTTTCTCCAGGATTTCAGGTTTCCTCCCACACGCCAAAAACATACAGGTTTGTAGGATAATTGTAAATTGTCCCCAGTGTGTGTGTGTAGGATAGTGTTAGTGTGCGGGGAATCGCTGGTCGGGGCAGACTCGGAGAGCCGAAGGGCCTGTTTCTGCACTGTATCTGAAAACTAAACTAAAACTAAAAACCTTGAATAATGTGGGTTTGTCCTGCACTGATTGAACTACCAGCCAACTCTCAAACTGTAATGTTCTTTCATTTTCGTTACTGATTAAATAGTTCAACTTGCGTCGTCTCTGGTCTCTCGGACTATTCTAAACTATTGCTGTAGGTTTTGGCTTCAAGTCAAACCATGAATGTGAAGTAAATTAGCTGCATGATTCCTGGATTAGGAAAGAGAAGAATCACCCAGAGTCCATGCCTGCTGGATATTGTAAGGGAGAGGAGACCAGAAGGATCCAATAAGGATAATTGTGAATTACCTAAATATGATCTCCAAGCACCTTGTTGAACTGTAACCTATCAACTTCTGTCCTTTCTGTTGATCTGAAACCCACACATGTTAAGTAAATACCAAGGACTTGTTGTACAGAACAAACTAATAACTACATTTAGTCAGTTAAATGATTTACCAGGATGTTACCAGGACTCGAGAGTGATCTACAGGGAGAGGTTGAGCAGGCTAGGACTCTATTCCTTGGAGCGCAGGCAGATGAGGGGTGATCTTATAGAGGTGTACAAAATCATGAGAGGAATAGATCGGGTAGACGCAAAGAGTCTGGGCAAGAGATGGGGAATCGAGAACCAGTGGACGTAGGTTTACGGTGAGGGGGGAAAGATTTAATAGGAACTGAGGGGTAATCTTGTCACACAGAGGGTGGTGGGTGTACGGAATGAGCTGCCAGAGGAGGTAGTTGAGACAGGTTCTCTCGCAATGTTTAAGAAACATTTAGACTCTTGCATTGATAGGACCATTTTTATTTATTTATTTATTTATTTTTTCCATAGAAAATAGGTGCAGGAGTAGGCCATTCGGCCCTTCGAGCCTGCACCGCCATTCAATATGATCATGGCTGATCATCCAACTCAGTATCCCGTACCTGCCTTCTCTCCATACCCCCTGATCCCTTTAGCCACAAGGGCCACATCTAACTCCCTCTTAAATATAGCCAATGAACTGGCCTCAACTACCCTCTGTGGCAGAGAGTTCCAGAGATTCACCACTCTGTGTGAAAAGGTTTTTCCTCATCTCGGTCTTAAAGGATTTCCCGCTTATCCTTAAGCTGTGACCCCTTGTCCTGGACTTCCCCAACATCGGGAACAATCTTCCTGCATCTAGCCTGTCCAACCCCATAAGAATTTTGTACGTTTCTATAAGATCCCCTCTCAATCTCCTAAATTCTAGCGAGTATAAGCCAAGTCTATCCAGTCTTTCTTCATATGAAAGTCCTGACATCCCAGGAATCAGTCTGGTGAACCTTCTCTGCACTCCCTCTATGGCTATAATGTCCTTCCTCAGATTTGGAGACCAAAACTGTACGCAATACTCCAGGTGTGGTCTCACCAAGACCCTGTACAACTGCAGTAGAACCTCCCTGCTCCTATACTCAAATCCTCTTGCTATGAAGGCCAACATACCATTCGCTTTCTTCACTGCCTGCTGCACCTGCATGCCTACTTTCAATGACTGGTGTACCATGACACCCAGGTCTCGCTGCATCTCCCCATTTCCTAATCGGCCACCATTTAGATAATAGTCTGCCTTCCCGTTTTTGCCACCAAAGTGGATAACCTCACATTTATCCACATCATACTGCATCTGCCAAACATTTGCCCACTCACCCAGCCTATCCAAGTCACCTTGCAGTCTCCTAGCATCCTCCTCACAGCTAACACTGCCCCCCAGCTTAGTGTCATCCGCAAACTTGGAGATGTTGCTTTCAATTCCCTCGTCCAGATCATTAATATAAATTGTAAATAGCTGGGGTCCCAGCACTGAGCCTTGCGGTACCCCACTAGTCACTGCCTGCCATTGTGAAAAGGACCCGTTTACTCCTACTCTTTGCTTCCTGTTTGCCAGCTAGTTCTCTATCCACATCAATACTGAACCCCCAATACCGTGTGATTTAAGTTTGTATCCTAATCTCTTATGTGGTACCTTGTCGAAAGCCTTCTGAAAGTCAAGATACAACACATCCACTGGTTCTCCCCTATCCACTCTACTAGTTACATCCTCGAAAAATTCTATAAGATTCGTCAGACACGATTTACCTTTCGTAAATCCATGCTGACTTTGTCCAATGATTTCACCACTTTCCAAATGTGCTGCTATCCCATCTTTAATAACTGACTCTAGCAGTTTCCCCACTACCGATGTTAGACTAACTGGTCTGTAATTCCCCGTTTTCTCTCTCCCTCCCTTCTTAAAAAGTGGGGTTACGTTTGCTACCCTCCAATACTCAGGAACTACTCCAGAATCTAAAGAGTTTTGAAAAATTATCACTAATGCATCCACTATTTCTGGAGCTACTTCCTTAAGTACTCTGGGATGCAGCCTATCTGGCCCTGGTGATTTATCGGCCTTTAATCCATTCAATTTACCCAACACCACTTCCCGACTAACCTGGATTTCACTCAGTTCCTCCATCTCCTTTGACCCGCGGCCCCCTGCTATTTCCGGCAGATTATTTATGTCTTCCTTAGTGAAGACGGAACCAAAGTAGTTATTCAATTGGTCTGCCATATCCTTGTTCCCCATGATCAATTCACCTGTTTCTAACTGCAAGGGACCTACATTTGTTTTAACTAATCTCTTTCTCTTCACATATCTATAAAAACGTTTGCAGTCAGTTTTTATGTTCCCTGCCAGTTTCCTTTCATAATATATTTTCCCTTTCCTAATTAAGCCCTTTGTCCTCCTCTGCTGGTCTCTGAATTTCTCCCAGTCCTCTGGTATGCTGCTTTTTCTGGCTAATTTCTACGCATCATCTTTTGCTTTGATACTATCCCTGATTTCCCTTGTTATCCACGAATGCACTACCTTCCCTGATTTATTCTTTTGCCAAACTGGGATGAACAATGTTTGTAGTTCATCCATGCAGTCTTTAAATGCCTTCCATTGCATATCCACCGTCAACCCTTTTAGAACTAATTGCCAGTCAATCTTGGCCAATTCACGTCTCATACCCTCAAAGTTACCTTTCTTTAAGTTCAGAACCGTTGTTTCTGAATTAACAATGTCACTCTCCATCCTAATGAAGAACTCAACCATATTATGGTCACTCTTCCCCAAGGGGGCACGCACAACAAGTCTGCTAACTAACCCTTCCTCATTACTCAATACCCAGTCTAGAATAGCCTGCTCTCTCGTTGGTTCCTCTACATGTTGGTTTAGATAACTATCCCTCATACATTCCAAGAAATCCTCTTCCTCAGCACCCCTGCCAATTTGATTCACCCAATCTATATGTAGATTGAAGTCACCCATTATAACTGTTTTGCCTTTGTTGCACGCATTTCTAATTTCCTGTTTGATGCCATCCCCAACTTCACTACTACTGCTAGGTGGCCTGTACACAACACCCACCAGCGTTTTCTGCCCCTTAGTGTTTCGCAGCTCTACCCATACCGATTCCACATCCTCCAAGCTAATGTCCTTCCTTTCCACTGCGTTAATCTCCTCTCTAACCAGCAACGCTACCCCACCTCATTTTCCTTTCTCTCTATCCCTCCTGAATATTGAATATCCCTGGATGTTTAGCTCCCAGCCTTGGTCACCCTGGAGCCATGTCTCCGTGATCCCAACTATATCATAATCATTAATTGCTATCTGCACGTTCAACTCATCCACCTTATTACGAATGCTCCTTGCATTGAGACACAAAGCCTTCAGGCTTGTTTTTACAACGCTCTTACCCCTTATACAATTATGTTGAAAAGTGGCTCTTTTTGATTTTTGCCCTGGATTTGTCTGCCTGCCACTTTTACTTTTCACCTTGCTACCTATTGCTTCCGCCCGCATTTTACACCCCTCTGTTTCTCTGCTCACCCATTTAAGAACCCCACCACCTCTTATTCTCTGTTTATTATTGTTTTCTTCTTTCCCCCCTACATGTTGGGTCTGAGTGCTTTCCTTCTCTGCCTCTTGCCTCACACACTGTCTAATAGCATTCTCTATTTGAGTCCCTCCCCCCAACCATTCTAGTTTAAAGTCTCCCCAGTAGCCTTTGCAGATCTCCCCGCCAGGATATCGGTCCCCCTCAGGTTCAAATGCAACCCATCCGTTTAGAGGGATATTACAGACAGATGGGACTTATCTAGATGCGACCTGTTGGCCGGTGTGAGCAAGGGCCTGTTTCCACACTGTAAAACTATGACTATGATTGAAAATAATGTAACAGAAAAATGAGTGCAGCTGTAAAGGGTTACATCTGCTCCAGTCAGTATCCTGACAAGTAAAAGCTCCCACTTTCCCTCATTCCCATTAAATGGAATAATGTAATGCACCCATCCTCTTTATGCCACCCCTATTAGAGCACACACCCCATGTCTGAATACCATTAATATTATTACAGTGGAAGCCCATCCCTGTGAATACTGGTAACACACGTAGATAGAACAATAAAGGTATATGGAATGCTCGCCTACATCGGTCGAGGCACTGTGTATAAGAGTCCAGAAGTCATGTTGCTGCTTTATAAAACTTTGGCTATGCTGCATTTGGAGCATTGTGTGCCGTTCTGGTCACCCTATTACAGGAAGTATGTGGATGCTTTGGTGAGGGGGCAAAAAGAGGTTTACCAGAATTCTGCCTGGATTAAAGGGTATTAGTTATAAGGAGACGTGGGACAAACTCGGATTGTTTTCTCTAGATTGTTCGAGGCTGAAGGGAATCCTCATAGAAGTATACAAACTATAAGAGATATAGATAGGGTAGACAGTCACAACCTTATTTCCAGGAAGGAAAGGTCAAAGACTAAAAGGCATTGCTTTCAGGTAAGGCATGGAATGTTTAAAGGAGATGTGCGAGGCAAGTTTATACATTGAGTTTAAGAAGGAACTGCAGATACTGGAAAATAGAAGGTAGACAAAAATGCTGGAGAAACTCAGCGGGTGAGGCAGCATCTATGGTGCCTCCATAGATGCTGCCTCACCCACTGAGTTTCTCCAGCATTTTTGTCTACCTTTATACATTGAGTGTTGGTTGCTAAAGGTGGAGATGAAGGCAGATACGACAGCCGCATTAAAGAGGCTTTTATGATCGGCACATGGATATGCAGGGAAAGGTGGGATATGGACCATGTGCAGGAAGAGGAGAATAGTTTAAACAGCCATCATCTTCAGCACTGATATTATGGACCGAACGGCCTGTTCCTAGGCTGAACCGTTCTATTGTTCTGTGTTAATAATCAAATAGCAAAATGCTGCATTTGTGATAAATCTGCATTAATACAGCAATTGCCGGAAGCACTCAGCAGGTCAACCATCTCTTTGGAGATGGAGGATAAGACATAAAATGCTGGAGTAACTCGGTGGGCCAGGCAGCATCTCTGGAGAAAAGGAATAGGTGACGTCTCGGGTCGAAACCCTTCAGGATGAGAGTCGGGAGAGAGAATCTAGAGGTATGAAAAGGTTCGGAACAAATCAGAGCTGGCACCGACGACCAAGGAAAGGTGGAGCCCACAATGGTCCATTGTTGCCTGTGGAAGAGGGGATAACAAAGGAGGTCTCGACCCGAAACGTCACCCATTCCTTCTCTCCAGAGATGCTGCCGGTCCGCGGAGTTACTCCAGCATTTTGTGTCTGTAACAAAGGGATATATGAATGTGAACAGTGGAACTGGCAGGATGACTAGGTCTCCAGAGAGGGAATGCAGGGGTTACTTGAAATTAGGGAAATCAATATTCATGCTGCTGGGTTATAAGCGGCCCAAGCGAAATATCAGGTGCTCTTGCTCCAATTTGCATTTGGCCTTACTTTGACAGTGGAAGAGACCCAGGACAGAAAGGTCAGTATGGGAAGGGAAGTTAAAATGTTTGGCAACCGAGAGATCACGTAGACCAAGGCGGACTCTTCATCTTCTTGCGTAAAGTTGTAGGACAACTTGTTCTATTTGATCTTATTTGATTGTGCACGCCAGGTTGATTGCATTCGTTGAAACAGGGCGGACCACGTGAAGGTTGCAATCTCCCACCCCCAAGGCGGACTGAGCGTAGGTGTTCAGCGAAACGATCGTCCAGTCTACGTTTGGTCTCGCCGATATATAGGAGTCCACACCAAGAACAACACAGATGAGGTCTGAAGAAGGGTCTCGACCCGAAACATCACCCATTTCTTCTATCCAGAGGTGCTGCCTGTCCCGTTGATTTACTCCAGCATTTTGCGTCTATCTTAGGTTAGAGTAGGTGTAAGTGAACCTCTACTGAAAGGACTGTTGGGGTCCCTGGACTGAGTCGAGGGAGGAGGTATAGGGACAGGTGTTGCATCTCCTGCTGCTGCAGGGGAAAGTACCTGGGAAGATGGAGGTTTGGGTGGGAAGGGAGATAGAGGTGGTTAACATTCAGGTTGTTGACCTTTCATCAGAACTGTGTACAAGTTCTCTGGTGTGAATACCGTTATAGTAACCTGGACATGGTTACAGTAACAGCCTCCACTCTGAATACTGTGAAGAAAACCCACCGAGCTTGAATACTAAGTTTATCCTCACCCAGTCTGAATAGTTAAAGTGACCTCTAACTTACCGTAGTACACTTAAACTCCTCTGTTAGGCTAGACAATGGTGAATGGAGAATACCTTTCCCATAGAAAGCCACATCACTAGGACACTGTGGAACTCCCAACCATATCCTAACGTATGAACTAACCAATCTGTACCCTTTCCTCCTTAGAAATTGGCACCTCATACACTGTCAATGTCCACATCAACCGAAGGAGAATAGCCCAAACTGTAAACACCACAGCTTCAACTTGCCTGAAGGCTTGACTTCTCTATCCTTTCTAACCCGACAACAAGATGGACACAAAATGCTGGAGTAACTTTGCGAGACAGGCAGCATCTCTGGAGAGAAGAGATCGCTTTCAGAGATGCTGCCTCTGGGTCGAGACGTTGGTTTACAAGGTTAATTCCCGGGATGGCGAGACTGTCATATGCTGAGAGATGGAGCGGCTGGGCTTGTACACTCTGGAGTTTACAGGGCTCTCGCTTAACTTTTTTTCCCTGTTGCCAGCCGGGCAACCTCGGCAGCTTTTTAGGTTGCCAAATGACAGTTTAGGTGGTCATTTAAGACGACTTGCATGACGCGTGCGATAATGTGCTCGGACGAAGTGCGTAGTTACCAGTCGGAATTATGGTCAATGAAGCATTCACATATTATTTCTGCTTCAAATAAAGTCACAAACTAAACATATTCACCAATCAAGACATGATATATACTACAATGACATGCAGCAAAATTACAATACAGTATCTCATCTCTTTTTACACGTTGCAATGATTGCAATTTCTATTATCTCTTTCCACTTCCAAACAAAAATATGGTTATTCAGCGTATGATCAACCTCGGTGAGACCAAGCGCAGGCTTGGTCATCGCTTTGCCCAATACCTCCACTCAGTTCGCAATAACCAACCTGATCTCCCGGTGGCTCAACACTTCAACTCCCCATTCCGAAACCGACCTTTCTGTCCTGGGCCTGCCCCATGGCCAGAGTGAGGCCCACCGCAAATTGGAGGAACAGCACCTCATATTTTACTTGGGTAGTTTACACCCCAGCGGTATGAACATTGGCTTCTCCAATTTCAGGTAGTGCTTGCTTTCTCCCTCCTTCCCCTCCCATTCCCAGCTCTCCCACAGCCTACTGTCTCTGCCTCTTCCTTTCTTTTTCCCGCCCCCCACCCCTCCTGACATCAGTCTGAAGAAGGGTCTCGACCCGAAATGTCGCCTATTTCCTTCGCTCCATAGATGCTGCCTTATCTGCTGAGTTTCTCCAGCATTTTTGTCTACCCATTCACACAAGTTCTGTTATCCCACTTTCCTCACCCACTCCCTGCACATTAGGGGCAATTTTACAGAGACAAGTTAACCTACAGAGCCAATGCGTCTTTGGGATGTGGGAGGCAACCCACATGCTTGCAGGGAGAATGTGCAAATTCAACACAGACAGTGCCCGAGAACAGGATCAAACACAGATCTCTGGCGTGTGAGGCAGCAAGTCCACCAGCTGTGCCACTATATTTTATTTTCCAACACACAAAAAATTATACGTTGATAACTTTGGTTACTAAAAAAAAAGAAACTATCCATTTTCAGTCTTAAATCTCTAAGTGATGCTATGTCCCCCTTTACAGCTACTGTATGTTTTAATTCAAGGCTATTGGGGCAGTACATTGGCCATAAATTTGCTGCCTAAAATTGCCAGAGACCCGGAATTGATCCTGAATATGGGTGTTATCTGTATGGAGTTTTGTTTTCTCGTTTATAACATTGTTTACAGAGTACTATGTTTACATATTCTGTTGTGCTGCTGCAAGTAAGGATTTCATTGTTCTAACTGGGACGTGAGAGAATAAAACACTCTTGACTTACGTCGCTGACGTGTGGGATAGAACTAGAGTACGGGTGATCGGTGGTAGGCGTGGACTCGGTGGGCCGAAGGGCCTGTTTCCACGCTGTATCTTTAAATTAAACTGAAAACACTAAAACCAGAGGAAATGTAAAGGGTTTCTACCCGAAACGTCACCCAATTTTTTCTATCCAGTGATGCTGGCTGCTCCATGGAGTTCCCCCGCACAATTAAAGCATGGAATAGTCTTCACCCTACCATAGGTACCAACCAGACGCAACTAAATTTAAGGTAGCTTTTTTTTCCCCAAGAACCCTTTTTTGCTTAAGTCCAAGTCAAGAGTCGAGAGATTTTTATTGTCATGTGTCCCAGATAGGGCAATGAAATTCTTGCTTGCTGCAGCACAACAGAATATGTAAACATAATGCAGAACAGGAGATAAAAGTTCAGTGTGTCTATATACTATAGGCCATATATATACACAATAAATAAACAGATAAAATGCAATAGGCTGTTATTTTTCAGAGTTTGGAGTTTGGTAGTGGTGGGTCCATCAGTTTAAATTCCATTTGGAATATTTTTGGAGGACCAGGAAACCAAGAAGCAAGAGTTACTCCAGGGAGTTACTGCAGCTCCAGGGAGTGATTCTGCGTTGTTTTTCAGCGGTCGCGGTGAGGCAGCGACCGGACAGCAATGGCGGACAGAACTCCCACAATGCAAAGGGAGGAAGAAAGTGGCCGACGCCGATCAGTTGCCGTGGCAGTGCGCATGTAAAAGGCGGCCGGCCGTGCTGAGCGGAGACCCGAGACCCTAGCCGAGAGCCTAGCGCCGAGCGGAGAGCCGAGAGCCTAGCGTCGAGAGCTAGCGTCGAGAGCTAGCGCCGAGCGGAGAGCCGTGACCCGGACACGGATGGCGGGCGGGTGTCCTGGTTGCTTGCCAAGCCGGGCAAAATGGCATGGCTTTTAGGTTGCCCGGCGGGAGTGTAAGTTGCCATTGGCACCCGGGCAACCGCTAATTTCGAGCCCTGGTTTAGAAGGATGAGAGGGTATCTTATTGAAACATATAAGATTGTTAAGGGTTTGGACACGCTAGAGGCAGGAAACATGCTCCCAATGTTGGGGGGGTCCAGAACCAGGGGCCACAATTTCAGAATAAGGGGTAAGCCATTTAGAACGGAGACGAGGAAACACTTTTTCTCACAGAGAGTTGTGAGTCTGTGGAATTCTCTGCCTCAAAGGGCGGTGGAGGCGGGTTCTCTGGATACTTTCAAGAGAGAGCTAGATAGTGCTCTTAAAGATAGCGGAGTCAGGGGATATGGGGAGAAGGCAGGAACGGGGTACTGATTGTGGATGATCAGCCATGATCACATTGAATGGCGGTGCTGGCTCGAAGGGCCAAATGGCCTACTCCTGCACCCATTGTCTATTGTCCTGTTATATCACCTTCCCAAACTTTTAACTGTCTTCTCCATTATAGACGGGATATCTTTTTTTTTTCCCTCCATCGACTTTTTCTCTACTACATTTCTTCGTGCTTGTATTTCATTCTTGTGCCTGGGACATACGACAATGTCAGTCTGGGGCTCTGCACTCCGGCCCCAGTGATCGAGGCGCCGGTGTTCCGGGGAGCGCTTGTCTGGATGGACGGGGTCGGCCGCTTTGATTGGCGGACGGGGGAGGCGGTGTGCCGGTGAATAGTGTCCGGGGGAAGGAGTGGCGGCGGCGGGGGGTGTGAGGGTGAGTGAACGAACGAACGAACGTCCTTCAGGCGAAGCAGCCCGAGGTCGCCGGGCCCCGAACCCGCAGCGGGCGGGGGCTCCATGGCGGCGACTCCGGGCCGTGGGAGGGGAGGGGAGGGGAGGGGAGGGGCAGACGGTCCCGCTCCGCCGGCAACAACCCCCCCCCCCCGGACACTGTCTCCCCCACCCCCGCCCCACTCCCTCCCCCAGCCGCCGAGACACCGCCACCACCCCCCCCCCCCCCCCCAACACCCCCACACGGTATGGACCCTCCAGCCCCAATATGGTTTCCCCAAACACCCCCACGAAACTGCCCCCATCCCCATCCCCATCCCCTAGTTTCCACCTCCCTCCACCCCTCTCCCCTCTGGCTCCAAGATCCCCTTCTCCCTCCCCTCCCCTCCCATTCCCACACGACAAGGTATTTCCCCCCTCCCCCCTCCCCCCTCCCCCTTCCCCCTTCCCCCTCCCCCTCCCCCTTCCCCCTTCCCCCTCCCCCTCCCCCTTCCCCCTTCCCCCTCCCCCTCCCCCTCCCCCTCCCCCTCCCCCTCCCCCCTTCCCCTTCAGGCTGCGATCCCCTTCTCGCCCCTCCCATGACACTCTTTCCTCACCCCACCCTCACTCCACCCTCATCCCCACAACACTGTCTCCCCACACCCTCCTGCCCTCCACATTCTCTCTCCCCACCCCCCCCCCCCCACACGGTCTCCCCACCCCGTGACACTCTCCCCATTCACCCCCCCCCTTCCCCTGGACATGGTCCTCCCACCCTTGCCTGGTTTCATTTCCCTCCTCCCTCCACCATGTCTCCCCCCCCCCCCCTGTGGCCAAGTTCCCTTTACCCTCTTCACACCCTTCCCTCGTGCTCCATCATCCAACAGATAGATAGTTCTGCTATAACAAGTGTTGTCATAACACAAATTGGATACAATGCGAGTTATGAATTGAGGAATACTGTTGGCAATAAGTGGACCATATTGGTTTATTTTAGAGATACTGGCTGGCAGACAGGAAGCAAAGAGTAGGAGTTAACGGGTCCTTTTCAGAATGGCAGGCAGTGACTAGTGGGGTACCGCAAGGCTCAGTGCTGAGACCCCAGCTATTTACAATATATATTAATGATTTGGACGAGTGAATTGAATCCAACATCTCCAAGTTTGCGGATGACACGAAGCTGGGGGGCAGTGTTAGCTGTGAGGAGGATTCTAGGAGGCTGCAAGATTACTTGGATAGGCTGGGTGAGTGGGCAAATGCATGGCAGATGCAGTATAATGTGGATAAATGTGAGGTTATCCACTTTGCTGGCAAAAACAGGAAAGTAGACTATTACCTGAATGGTGGCCGATTAGGAAAAGGGGAGATGCAACGAGACCTGGGTGTCATGGTACACCAGTCATTGAAAATAGGCATGCAGGTGCAGCAGGCAATGAAGAAAGCGAATGGTATGCTAGCATTCATAGCAAAAGGATTTGAGTATAGGAGCAGGGAGGTTCTACTGCAGTTGTACAGGGTCTTGGTGAGACCACACCTGGAGTATTGCGTACAGTTTTGGTCTCCTAATCTGAGGAAGGACATTCTAGCCATTGAGGGAGTACAGAGAAGGTTCGCCAGACTGATTCCTGGGATGTCAGGACTTTCATATGAAGAAAGACTGGATAGACTCGGCTTGTACTCGCTAGAATTGAGAAGATTGAGGGGGGGATCTTATAGAAACTTACAAAATTCTTAAGGGGTTGGACAGGCTAGATGCAGGAAGATTCTTCCCGATGTTGGGGAAGTCCAGAACAAGGGGTCACAGTTTAAGGATAAAGGGGAAATCTTTTAGGACTGAGATGAGAAAAACATTTTTTACACAGAGAGTGGTGAATCTCTGGAATTCTCTGCCACAGAATGTAGTTGAGGTCAGTTCATTGGCTATATTTAAGAGGGAGTTAGATGTGGCCCTTGTGGCTAAAGGGATCAGGGGGTATGGAGAGAAAACAGGTACAGGATACTGAGTTGGATGATCAGCCATGATTATATTGAATGGCAGTGCAGGCTTGAAGTGCCGAATGGCCTACTCCTGCACCTATTTTCTATGTTTCTATGAAACAGGCACCTTGGCCCACAGAGTTCATGCTTATTATCGATCACCCGTTTATACTGGTTCTATATTATTCCACTTTCTCAACCATACCATACACACTAGGGGCAATTTTGTTCAGGCCAATTAACCTACAAGCCCACACGTGGTGCAATCTACTGGGTCACGGAGAACATGCAAACTCCACACAGACAGCACCCGAGGTCAAGATCAATCCCATGTCTCTGGCGCTGTGATGCAGCAACACCACTAGTTGCACCACTGCAGTTCTACAATGTGATAACATCATTTTAATTAGGAAGAACATCTTAGAAGTTAATTGAGAAGTTGACAAGTGAGGAGAAAAAAGCTGTTATGGATTAAAAAAAGATAGACAAAGTACAAATTCTTAAGACCATACAAAGCTTTAATTTAACATCTGACGGGTGTGGACCTAGAGACGTAGAGGCAACAGTTTTACATCTGAATCTCCAGCAGCACACACACAGAAATACCAGAAAACTCGAGTTTATATACGTACAGATATAAAACCAATTGCATGCGTAATGTACAAAAACCATCAGCCACCTCCAAATATGGAGTTGTTTTTCACTCTTTGCGAAAAGGCAGTCATCCCAAATGGCATCCTCTGGGCCCCTTCTTATCTGATTAACCTCTTCAACTTACATTAAAAAACCTTATAAGAGAGCTGTGAACTATTCAACTTAAGTTAAAAAAAAACCATTGTCATGATGGGTGTTGTCCAAATCCCATCATGCATTACAATTGGCTTTTTACAACAGGAAAGCTTAAATATGACAACAATCAATTAATAACTAACTCTTTCAGGGGGTGACTATTTCCATGTAACCTCCCTTAAGTAATCGGACATCAATGTCTCTTAAGAAAGCTGCTACTTTAACCATGTGTGACCATGAAAATTGACAAGCAATCACTTCATAAGTTCATAAGTTATAGGAGCAGATTTAGGCCATTCGGCCTGTCACGCCCACTCTGCCATTCAATCAGTTTATAGTTTAGAGATACAGTGCGGAAACAACCCCTTTGGCCCACCGAGTCCACACTGACCAGCGATCCCCGCACAGTAACACTCACCAACACACACTAGGGGCAAGTGTACATTGATATATTTATATCAAGCCAATTAACCTAAAAACCTGTGGATTGTGGGATTAAACCGACGATCTCGGAGAAAACCCACGCGGGTCATGGGGAGAAAGTACAAACACAGTACAGACAAGCATCCATAGTCAGGATCGAACCCGGGTCTCTGGCGCTGTAAGACAGTAGCTCTACCTCTGCTCCACCATGCCGCCCTGGCTGATGTATCTTTATCTCTCAACCCCATTCTCCTGCCTTCTCCCCATAAGCCCTGACATCTTTGACACTTGTCCAACGATTCTCTAGTTAACAATGCAACAAAAGTAAAGTTATTGTCATTGAAAGGATCTTTATTTTTGAAAAAATAGTGTGCGGAAAAATTGTGAGTCTGAAACTCTAGGCCCCTAAGTATTTTTATCTTTTAGACATGATTGCTTTTATAACACACTTTTCTATAACACAAGGTTTTTTAGGAATGCAGCTCTCATGTTATGACAGAACTTCCTGTATCTCTATTTTCTACCTTCACCAACCGTTCAGCTGCCTTTTTCCCCATTCGCACTTCACCTCGCTCCTTTTTCCACCCACAACATCCCCCTGAACGGAGACTAACCATAGAGTCATACAGCGCGGAAACAGGCCCTTCGACCCAACTTGTCCACGCCGACCAACATGTCCCAGCTATATTAGTCCCATCTGCCTGCATTTGGCCCATATATCCCTCTAAACCTGTCCTATCCATGTACCTAATCTAATGGTTCTTAAACATTGAGATAGTCCCTGCCTCAACTACCTCCTCTGGCAGCTCGATCCATACACCCACCACCCTTTGTGGGGGAAAAAACCGTACCCTTCTGGTTCCTATTAAATCTTTCCCCCTCACCGTAAACCTATGTCGTCAGGTTCTCAATTCCCCTACTTTAGGCAAGAGTGGGCGCGTCTAACTGATCTATTCCTCTCATAGTTTTTTGCACCTTGACCGATTGTAAGGCCGTTGGTGTTATGTAATTGAACTCGTGATCACCCTTGAAGGCTTCTCTTTTTGTGTGTATAAATATGCTGCTTAGCCACCCCATCAGTGAGTGGGTCTCCGAGAGACAAATAGTATGTAACCATACTGATTGTAACTCTCCCACTCCCGGTACCGTAATAAAGCTTGATTCTTTTAACGATAATTTGTCTTCTAGCGAACGTTTACACTGGCAACATCCCCGTAAATCTTCTCTGTACCCTTTCCAACTTGACAACATCTTTCCTATAACATGGTGACCAAAACTGAACACAATACTCTAAATGTGGCCACACCAACGTCTTACATAACTGCAGCAGGACCTTCCAACTTCTATACTCAATACTCTGATTGATGCAGGCCAACTTTCCGAAAGCCTTAGATAGACACAAAATGCTGGAGTAACTCAGTGGGACAGGCAGCATCTCTGGATAGAATGAATGGGTGACGTTTCGGGTCGAGACCCTTCTTCAGACTGAATGTCAGGGGAGAGAGAGACGCAGAGATAAGGAAGGGTAAGGTGTGAAAACGAGACATGAAAAGAGATGAGGTTCAAGGAAATTGTAGAATAGATAATTGTTAGCTAGGAGAAGGTGACAACAAAGCAAATAGAAATAACATGTAATTGGGGACAGTCAGACTGGTCGGAGAACTGGGAAGGGGGAGGGATGGAGAGAGAGGGAAAGCAAGGGTTACTTGAAGTTAAAGAAGTCAATGTTCATACCGCTGGGGTGTAAGCTGCCTGAGTGAAATATGTGGTGCTGTTCCTCCAATTTGCGCTGGGCCTCACTCTGGCAATGGAGGAGACCCTGGACAGAAAGGTCAGTGTGGGAATGGGAGGGAGAGTTAAAGTGTTGAGCAACCGGGAGATCAGGTTCATGCCGAAAGCCTTTTTCACCACCACTTTGCCCCTTTGTATTCTAGTGGACTTCACTAAACAGTTGAAGGATGGGCAATACAAGCAGCGAGCGAGCGGCGCTGGAGCGGCAGGGGGGACAGAAGACCCCTCGAAGAGACAGCACCGGCAGCGGCATTCACACCAAAGAGCACGACCGTCCGAAGATTCTGATGGACAGTCCTGAAGATGCGGACATCTTTCAAGCTGAGGAGATCAAAGAACTGGTATCTTCACAAAGGGTTTTAATGTTCGCCCCAACCTCACACTGTTCCCCGGGCTCCCTACTCTGCTTAACAACCTGCTACTTTCTAGAAGATAATATCCTTCCCCTGACTTGCACTAAGAGCGTTGATGGTGGAGGGTGGCAGGTTGGTCTACACTTAAGGGGCTGTCCCACTTGGGCGACCTAATCCGCGAGTTCTGGTGAGTTTGCCCTTGACTCATACTCGCAGCATGGTCGACATGAGGTCGTAGGAGGTCTTTGTAACTCTCCTTCATGCTCGACAGTAGTCCCCGTGTACTCGAGGCCTCAGCTAGGTCGCGGCGTATTTTTCAACATGTTGAAAAATGCCCGCGAGTAAATAAATGGTCGCCGTGGAAAAAATCGATACTTTTTTTACTCGTAGGTTTAGTCGTAGTAGGTCGGCATGTTAGTCGTAGGTAATCGAAGGTAGTCGAAGGTAGTCGTAGATAGTCTTCATCATAGTGGAAGGGAGGTCGAAGGAGATCGAAGGAGGTCGTCTTCACTCTCCACTATTCGGTGTCCAATTTTCCCGAAGCTAGTCTTAGCTAGTCTTCAACATAGTCGAAGGAGGTCTTCAACATGACATTTTTTCAAACTCTCCTAAACTCACCAATTAGGTCGCCCAAGTGGGACAGCCCCTTTAGCATGGGCATGGTGAGCAGCTATCAGCGGTCAGACAGCAACATTATTCATATTTCTCCATTACACAAAGCTGGATGGTATACTGATCAGATTGCAGATGGATGACTGTTCATAAATTCTAAGAGCAAAATTAGGCCATTCGGGCCCATCAAGTCTTCTCTGCCATTCCATCATGGCTGATCTACCTTCCCATCGAAACCACATTGCCCTGCCTTCTCTCCATAACCCCTGACACCCGTACTAATCAAGAATCTATCTATCTCTGCCGTAAAAATATCCATGGACTTGGCCTCCACAGCCTTCTGGGGAGGGAGGGGGGGGGGTAGAGATTGGAGACAAACTGCCCGTGATCTCCCAGTGATGGTGCCAGGGAATTGGAAAATGGCTGACTCGCAGAGCTGGAACATCCCTGGTTCTATCCATGCCCTGATCGCTAACAACACAAGAACGGAAGAAAACAGGAGTAGGAATAAACCACTCAGCCCTTCAAACCTACCCTCTAATTCAACATGGCTGGTCTGCCTCTAGCCTCCACTCCTGTACTATGTCAGTTCCCTATAGGCCTCAATTCCCTGATCTTTCAAATATTGATCTTTAAATAGGCTCCATAACCCTCCAGGATAAAGAATTGCAGGATCCTCACCCTCTGAGAAGTACCCGTGCACCTCTGACAGTTTACTCTCGTTATACTGTAGATTGTTCCGTTCCCTTTTCCATTACTGCTGATAATTATTCCCATATTGGCTTACCTGGAAATGAAAAACATCTCAAAGCTGAATTTGAAATAAGGTGGTGATTGAATTAATTTTAAAATTTGTCTTGTGCTTTCAAGGGCCCACTGGAGAAGGAAGAGTTCCTTGCCTGGCAACAGGACCTGGAAGTGAATGACAAGATTTCCAAGCAGGCTCGTCCGACGGTGTTCCGGTGGAAAGGGGGCGGGAAGGAAGTCTATATCTCCGGATCCTTCAACGGTTGGACCAACAAAATCCCACTCACCAGAAGGTAGGAACTCCTCCTTGTAGGTTTGGCAAGGGTGCAAGCTGTCCTCCACGATGTTCACCAGAGAACAGGGGTGGGACTGGGATAGGGACAGGGGACCGATACTCTGAACTGGAAGCGGCACGGTGGCGCAGCGGTAGAGTTGCTGCTTTACAGCACTCACAGCGCCGGAGACCCGGGGTCGATCCCGACTGCGAGTGCTGTCTGTACCGTGACCGCGTGGGCTTTCTCCGAGATCTTCGGTTTCTTCCCACACTCCAAAGACATACATGTTTGTGCTGGCTTGGTATAAATGTAAATTGTCCCGAGTGTGTGTAGGATTGTGTTAGTGTGCGGGGATCATTGGTCGGAGCGGACGTGGTGGGCCGAAGGGCCTGTTTCTGCGCTGTATCTCTAAAACTAAAGCTAAAACTATAAACTGGACTGAGAACTGGAATAGTATATGCAGGTAGGAAGGCATTATCCTGTGGCAAGTACGGGCAATAAGGCAAGACAATTTTCATTTGCATTAATGGTGATAGGCATAGAAACTGCTTAATGCAATTATGGGCAAAGGGGTACTTGAACTAGCGGTGATGCTACATGGTGCAGGCATTCCCAGACTTATGTAAGGGTTAATCCCCTTCTGCAAGTCAGATTTCACGTTAGACTTCACCAACTCTGTGTCTGTTTCTATCCCCTGAAAATATCTCTCTTAAGATTTCACATCTGCTATTTCTTTGTAGACATGGTCCAAGGGACAAATATACTCTTTGCTCTTCCAGTCGCATTTAACATCAGGGTCAGCTTCACTCGACCTTTTAACGAGTGCTGTGTGTCGTGGATGTCTATGTGACGTATCGTGGATCATGCAGAAATCCATCCAGCCCATTCTGGCACATTTCCCTGGAGCCCATCCTCTCTCACATTTCCAGAGATGCTGCCTATCCCGCTGAGTTGCTCCAGCATTTTGTGTCTATCTTCAGTGTAAACCAGCATCTGCATTTCCTTCCTACACATCCCCTGGTTCGCCTGCCATCCATTTTTCAGTCGCCAATTACCCTAACAGCCAGCAGGCCCTTGGGATGTGGGAGGAAACAGAGCACCTCGGGCAAACTCATGTGGTCACAGGGAGTAATGCCTACTCCACACTAGTTCACCACTGCACTGGAACTGTGAGGCAGCTCTTCTCCCCACTTCAATGGCAGGGATGATATTTACTCTCGGTGGTCTCGGCTGCATCAGATTCACGCGCTTACCTGCTCCTCTCCTCTTGTTTCCCACAGTCAGAATAACTTTGTGGCAATTCTGGATCTTCCTGAGGGTGAACATCAGTACAAGTTCTATGTGGATGGTCACTGGACTCACGATTCATCAGAGGTATGATTCATTAATGAAGGGGAACCAAGACGTGCAGCAAATATACATATGGTAGACACTCTGGTGGACTTGCATGTAGTACTGTTACAACTACCCATATTATGGGAACTCTAGGCTATTTTTGTGATGTGGGTAAGGTAGAGAATTTGTAGAAATGCTTCAAGCTGTCTCTTGTCATTGATTGTGGGAGAGAGTCCCAGGAGTATTTAATCTTGCAGTCGGCTACACCAGTTCAACAGAAAACCACCACTGAGTTCGTAGAGTCCTGCAGTGTGGAAACAGGCCCTTCGGCCCAACTTTCCCGCTTCCGACCCATCTACACTCGTCCCACCTGCCTGCTTTTGGCCCCTGTCCCTGGGTGGTTGGGTGGAGTTATGGCAACTGTGACCTTGGCCATGTAAGTCCTGTAAATGTGATTGTCCCAACAGCCCGTCACCACCAGCCAGCTCGGCACAATCAACAACGTCATCCAAGTGCGGCAGACTGACTTCGAGGTGTTTGATGCCCTGATGGTGGATTCGCAGAAATGTTCGGACATGTCCGGTGAGTCAGGCGTACGAGGGGATAAATGTGATGAGATGGGGAAGAGTCCTGCGCTGTGTGTCACGAAAGAAGTGGAGTGTTCGGAGTGTGTTTCAAGAGAGAGTTAGATTTAGCTCTTAGGGCTAATGGAATCAAGGGATATGGGGAAAAAGCAGGAACAGGGTACTGATTTTGGATGATCTGCCATGATCATATTGAATGGCCGTGCTGGCTCGAAGGGCCGGATGGCCTACTTTCTGTGTTTCTAAGAACGATGCAGCAGGAGCGATCTTCAGCTCAGGTTCTCTGGATACTTTCAAGAGAGAGCTAGATAGGGCTCTTAAAGAGCAGAGTCAGGGGATATGGGGAGAAGGCAGGAACGGGGTACTGATTGGAGATGATCAGCCATGATCACATTAAATGGCAGTGCTGGCTCGAAGGGCCGAATGGCCTACTTCTGCACCTATTTTCTGTGTTTCTAAGAACGATGCAGCAGGAGCGGACTCTTCAGCTCATTATCTCCTTGCTCCTTGCTCCTTGCTAAAGCCTTCCAATGCATTGCACACACCTGCTCTATCCCCACTTTGTCTTCATTCAATCCATTTCTTTTAACACTGCTTTGGAATCTGCTTCGGCAGCGCTTTCAGCAGCTGAGTCATGATAAATTGCTGTGTTATTAAAAACAGCTTCTCTGAGGAGGTTGGCAGAAGAACCAGAGTGGATGTAAAATTATATCCTCCAGTTGCCACATTTTCTTATTTGTTTCCTATCTTTTTGAATCAAATCTCCTCTGACCATTTTCTACTCTGAGGGTCTTGGGGCAGTACGGTAGCGCAACAGGAGAGTTGCTGCCTTACAGCGCCAAAGACCCGGGTTCGATCCTGACTAGGGGTGCTGTCTGTACGGAGTTTGTATGTTCTCCCTGTGTCCGCATGGGTTTTCTCCGGGTGCTCCAGTTTCCTCCCATGTTCCAAAGACGTACAGGTTTCTAGGTTAATTAGCTTCAGTAAAATTGTAAATTGTCCCTGGTGTGTAGGATAGAACTTGTGTACGGGTGATCACTGCACAGACTCAGTGGGCCGAAGGGCCTGTTTCCACGCTGTATCTCTAAAGTCAGCCCAACTCCCCCAGCCTCTCCACACAACTGAATTCCCACATACTTTGTACATTTCTAGAAAATCTCACTACTCTAAAGCCGTGACATTTCCCTAATGTAGCACAGCTCGTATAGCTTCTGCCTAAGATCTCCAGCAACCTGGATTTAATCCTGACCTCCGGTGCTGTCCGTGTGTAGTTTGCCTCTCATTGTGACCACATGGGTTTCTTCCAGGTGCTTCAGCTTCCACCCTCATCCCGAAGATGTGCGGGTTGAGAGGCTCAGAGCTCAATGCTTCGTTACGGACAAGCCATGACTGCCAATTAACCTACAAACCGACACCTCTTGGGAATGTGGGAGGAAACCGGAGCCCCCTGGGGAAACTCAAGCAGTCGTCTCCAAACTAAACTAAACACAAGTTCTTTTTTTTGTGTTGGTCTCCAACTGGCTTTGCTTTTCATTTGACTACATTTTTAATATTTTCAGTTTCTAAAGGTCTTTAGGAACTGAAAATATTAAAGTATCTTTAAATTTATATTATTTGTTAATCTATTCCAATTCCCTCCGTTTCTTAGAACACCTCTCCCTATCTCATTCATCAAAATATACACAATTCAGCACCACTTTATTCCTTATTGAACTGGAAATGAACGAATGAAAAGTTGTTCTTGAACTCGTTTTTGGAATCCCTGCACCCCCCCCCCCCTCCTCCATTGATCAGTTTCTGTTGCTACCCACCGCCCTGCATCTTGTTTTCTTTAAGGATTTTAGCTGCTGTTATCTTCCTTAATTGATCTCAATGCAGATGATGAATTTCTTCACAGATCTCTCGAGTTCTCCCCCTGGCCCATACCATCAGGATCCATATGTGTACAAACCCGAGGAGAAGATTAAAACGCCGCCGATACTGCCACCGCACCTCCTCCAGGTCATCCTCAACAAGGACACGGGCATTTCAGTGAGTTCACACCATCGCACGATCTATGATTTGCAGCAACTTGATGCGTGACACCAGTTGCTGTGGACTGTATGTGGGATAGGTTACGGTTTAGCGCACTGGGAGCAATGCTTATGTCCTCTGAATAACTGGGTGGCAAAGTGGCGCAGCGGGTGGAGCTGCTGCCTCACAGCACCAGAGCCCCGGGTTCGATCCTGACCTCGGGCGCTGTCTGTGTGGAGTTTGCGCGTTCTCCCTCCGGGTGCTTCGGTTTCCTCTCGCATCCTAAAGACGCGCGGGTTTGTAGGTTAACTGCCCCCACTGTGCGTGGGAAGTGGACGCGGACGTGTGACCACATAGAAGTATGAACAGGTGGTGAAGGGTTGGCATGGACACAAAGGGACAAAGGGACTGTTTCCACCCTGCACCTTTCAATCAGTTGAGTCAAATCAAACTGTAAACCCGATGAGTCCGTTTTCCATCAGAATATCGATACAAAATGCTGGTGGAACTCAGCGGGTCAGGCAGCATCTCTGGAGAAAAGAAATAGGTGACGTTTCGGGTCGGAACCCTTCTTCAGACCCTTCATTCGGAATATCTTGGTTAACTGTCATCATGGGCGGCACGGTGGCGCAGCGGTAGAGTTGCTGCCTCGCAGCGCCAGAGACCCAGGTTTAATCCCGACTACGGTTGCTGTCTGTACGGAGCTTGTACCTTCTCCCCGTGAGTGCATGGGTTTTTTCCGAAATCTTTGATTTCCTCCCGCACTCCAAAGACGTACAGGTTTGTAGGTTAATGGGCTTGGGTTTGTATACTTGGTATAAGTCTAAATTGTCCCAGGTGTGGGTCGGCTTGTGTTAATTTGTGGGGATTGCTGGTCGGTGCAGACTCGGTGGGCCGAAGGGCCTGTTTCCACGCTGTATCTCTAAACTAAACTATGAACTAAACTGATTTTGAGAGCTATTAAGCAGGGATTGTGATGGGATTTGAGTGCGTGTCTGTGGTAAATGGCCAAGTTAGTGGCAGAAAACTGCATCACTGTGTGCCAGGTCCTTGAAGTAACCCAGTTTTTGAGTAGGCCTAAGTTTTCTTTGCAGGGCCCAGAGGATCGCACTGCTCTCACACAGGAAGGTCAAGCACTTGCTGCTTCTGACCATTTATTCCCGATTGCCTTTCACCTGGTGAGGTAATGATAATAATAATGGATGGGATTTATATAGCGCCTTTCTAATACTCAAGGCGCTTTACATCGCATTATTCATTCACTCCTCAGTCACACTCGGTGGTGGTGAGCTACTTCTGTAGCCACAGCTGCCCTGGGGCAGACTGACGGAAGCGTGGCTGCTAATCTGCGCCTACGGCCCCTCCGACCACCACCAATCACTCACACACATTCACACACATTCACACGCAGGCATAGGTGGGTGAAGTGTCTTGCCCAAGGACACAACGACAGTATGCACTCCAAGCGGGATTCGAACCGGCTACCTTCCGGTTGCCAGCCGAACACCTAGCCCAATGCGCCATCTGTCGTCCCGAGGTGACTCAGGTATTCCTGCCCTTCCTCTGTCAGCCATGGGGGGGTTGCATACACTGTCATCCAAGTCTTTTACACAGAGTAGGGGAATCACGGACCAGGGGACATAGGTTTAAGGTGAGTGGGGCAAGATTTAACAGGAACCTGAGGGCAACATTATCACTGGGTGATGGATATATGGAACAAACTGCCAGAGGAGATAGTTGAGGCAGATACTATCACAGCATTTAAAAGACACTGGGACAGGTACATGGATAGGAAAGGTTTAGAAGGATATAGGCCAAAAGCGGGCGAAAGGGACTTGCTTAGATGGGGCATCTTGGTTGGCATGGACAAGTTGGGCCAAAGATGTTCTGGAATCATTTTGTTGTGCCTTAGCAAAAAATCTCTGCATCTCAATGTAAAATTGCCTACATCCATCTATTGTTTCATTTTGAAATCTGTTACCAAATGGATTCTTGGTCTGCGAAAAAGCCACAAACTTGTCAGTTTACACTCAACCATAGATGGTTTCACTCAACATTTATCTGCCCAGAATTGAGCAGATGACTCTCGTCCCCTCTTCTGACTGCTAGCCCGATGGCTTTCGAAAGTCAGCCAAGGAGCTTGGTATCAGTCTGAAGAAAGGTCTCGACCCGAAACGTCACCCATTCCTTTTCTCCAGAGATGCTGTCTGACCCGCTGAGTTGCTGCAGCATCGTCGAGCTTGGTTTGCCACTGGGTTGTGTGGTGCTGCAGACTGATGCCCACTGCAGCTCTGCAGTTTCTGGGTCCACGGCCATGGCTGACGGACATTAAAAGGCATTACAGAGGGAACCTTATCCTGATCCCGTCCTGTTTGCTCTTGTACTTAGTGTGACCCTGCATTGCTACCGGAGCCAAACCACGTCATGTTGAACCATCTGTACGCTCTGTCCATCAAGGTCAGTATTGCACACTTTCTTTTTGGGGTGAGGGGGGGGGGGGGGTGGGCACAGTTCCTTCTCTTTAATTTTTGCACTTTTCAGTTAAGCTGCTTAGCAAACACACCCTCCCAATAACAACCCATCCACTTATTCCACTGACTTTTTACTCCCTCTGGTCTACATCCCTTTTGCTTTCCGCTCCATCCTCCACTTGTAATTCCCTAAATCCTTATATTCCCTATAAGGAAGACCCGGTGTGGGGGGACTGCCATGAGGGGGGGGGGGGGTTGACCAGGCGAGCGATACTTTGTAACATTGTCAGTGCCCTTTACATGATGACTCTGCATTCCATGGATGTGCAAAACAAAGAATGTTACTGTGACTTGTCACATGTGACAATAAAGCATTCATCCATTCATTCCTTCCTTCACTCCTCCCTTCCTTCCTCCCTTCCTCCCTCCTTTCCTCCTTCCCTCCCTCCCTCCCTCCTTCCTTCCTTCCTTCCTTCCTTCCTTCCATCCCTCCTTCCTTCCTTCCTCCCTCTGCCTTCCTTCCTTCCTTCCTTCCTTCCTCCCTTCCTTCCTCCCTCCCTTCCTCCTTCCTTCCTTCCTTCCTTCCTTCCTTCCTTCCTTCCTTCCTTCCTTCCTTCTTTCCTTCCTTCCTTCCTTTTGATTTGTTTTCTTTATGGTTAGTGTTTTGGTGATTGGGGGATAGCAGAGAGAGTTTGTTATAGACTCACTGGAACAACTCAAAGTATTTCAAAGGATTTGTTTCTCAATTATTTTCAAGGTTTAAAAAAAATATTTTGTTCTTTTCAATTTAATAAAGCAAATAGGAAATTTGTGTTGGGTGTCGGCAAAGCGATGCCGTTTCTCTCTCATATCCCACTGCGATTTAGCTTCCCTCACATACCCGTGAGCTCCCCTTTGCCACGTGCCTCCACTGAGGGCAATTTGCAATGGCCAAATAACGTACTGTGGTATCTTTGAGATGTGGGAGCAAACCAGGGGAATCCCGGGGGAATCTTGTGTGGTCACAGGGAGAATGTGGATTCAGTGCACAAGCAGCACCTCAGGTCCGCATCGAGCCCAAGACATGGGAGCTGCAACCTGCTGCACCACTGTCTGAGCTATTGCATTCCCTGCGTTCTGGTGTAAAAAAATCACACAGAGTCTTGCCCAGAGTAGGGGAATCGAGATCAGAGGACATAGATATAAGGTGAAGGGGGAAAGATTTAATAGGAACCTGAAGGGTAACTTTTTCACACAATGGGTGATGGGTGTATGGAGGTAGTTGAGACAGGGACTATCGTAACTTTTAAGAAGCATGGAACATGGTACATGGATATGACAGGTTTAGAGGGATTTGGGCCAAACGCAGGCAGGCGGGACTAGTGTAGATGGGACATGTTGAGCGGGTGGGCAAGTTGGGCCAAAGGGCTGTTTCCACGCCGTACGACTCGATGACATTGTTTCCCCTATACTAATACGCAGTCCCGCATCAGAGATAGTGTAAACCCTTCTCATGTAGTTGAAGCACATTCTACTGTATAATTGTGCAGTGATGTTTAGTTTGCTCTTGTCAAGTATTTGTGATTGTTCACAGGATGGTGTTATGGTACTGAGCGCCACTCATCGCTACAAGAAGAAATATGTCACCACTCTCCTCTACAAACCCATATGATCTGCACAAAAGCCGCTTCATTCCCCCCCATCCGATCAGGAAGCTCCATTTTCCGCAGCAATAACTCATTTGCAGTCATTGTCCTGGACTTGATAAGAAGGATCTTGATGTGATTGAGTGGAACAGCAACTGCAGAGGTCCCGGTGAATCTGTCCCTGCAAAGCCTACGATCTGTCCCCCTTTCTGATTCAAAAAAGGGATATCCATAATCGACAGCCAGGTAAAGTGCCTCTGACTGTCCCTCAGACTGCCAAAGAGGCTCCAAAACGAATCCTCCGCCACAAAGCCATTCCTTGCTAAGGCACGTCCAACCCCATTCCATTAGTGTACAGATGTATTTGCATTGAGTTGAAGGGAGGGTGCTCTGTCTGCTTGTGACACAGACTGGAATCGGTGTGTGTCAGAGAATCACGGTGCTCACTCTCTTCCCCGCCTTCTTCTTCCGCAATTCCCACCAAGGAAACACTATCGGGGGGGGAACCAATATATAAACGGAGCTCTGATCAGATTGGGGAAATCCCCCGATAATGAAAATAAGGGATCAAAAAAAGAACACAAATTTCAATGTGGTTGAACACCGGCAGGAATATCACGCTTCTTTATGTCCGTGCCTCTTGCAATAATCGGCAGCTGCCCTCCGCAGTGGCCACTCTGCATGCCATTAGTATATGACAGCAACTAGATTTCTGTGGTGTTGGAATTTCGTGATCACCCTCTGTTCCCAGTGCTGAATGGACTGTCCTGGTGCCTGCAGTGAGGCGGGGATTCCATGGTCTTTGTTGCAGTGCTGCAGTGTTGATAATCAGTCTCCATACAATTGCTTTATTCACTACATCATGCTGAAACACCCCCAGTTCCTGGAAGTTGCCATAGAACATCAGCGGCCATCTTATTATCGTCTCCTAATTTTTATCAAATGCAAATTTCCACTCCGGTACTCCCACTTCTCTCTCTCATTGCCCTGGGATCTTGTCCAAGGGACCATCCATCATGTTTGCACCCAAGCAGCGAGTTGTCCCAGTCTCCTTGTACACCCCATTGATCCCAGTAAGGTCTGACCACCTCCTTGTACATCCATTCGTTCCAGTTGGCCTGATGCATCTCCTTCTACATCCCATTGATCCCAGCTGGCCTGCCCATCCCCTGTACATCCCATTGATCCCAGCAAGCCTGCCCATCTCATTCCACACCCCTTTGATCCCAACTGACCGGGCAATCTCCTTTACATCCCATTGATTCCATCTTACCTAACCATCTTCTTCTACACCCCATGATTCCATCTTACCTGCCCATCCCCTGTACATCCCATTGATCCCAGCAAGCCTGCCCATCTCCTGTACATCCCCATGGATTCCAGCTGGCCTGATCCAGTCTATGTTTGCATGGGTTCCAGGGATGCTAAAAGAAAATAAACAACTAACCGTTCTATTTTGATTTTCATATCCTCGGGAATCTCCAAATCGTTTTCCAGTTAATGAAGAACTTTTGAAGTGTAGTGACTGCAGAAATGTATGAAACTTTGGTCGGCTTGTGCACGGCTGAATCCCACGAACATCAATGAAACTATCCCTTTTTTCTGACTTTGATTAAAGGATAACAATAATCGAGCAGGGTCCAGGGTGTGCTGGTTTACAGGAGAGGATTGGGAACAATTACATCCTTCCCCCGAGAGCAGAATGAACAAAAGGTTTTTTAAAGCAGCGCTGGTTTCCTTTTGTAAATTGTAAATTGTCCCCAGTGTGTGGAGGACAATGTGAAGCAAAAGATCATTCATCTGTCGGGGCAGCACTCCCTCAGTGCCGACCGTCACAGAGCAGAATAGAACTTGTTCTTAAGCTGCTAGATGTCTCTGCACCTTTCTGGTCGAACGTACAGAGGAATAAATGACCCTGGCCCTTCCTTAGTGAGACTGGGACAAGCTTCTCCAGCCTTTGTCCACACATCTGCAATCAAAACGCCCCTCAGCTCTATCCACTTCCATCTGCCTGGCTTTGTCCCACCAACACCATTTTTCCAGCTTTCTCCCCACTGCTACGGTCTGATAGCATAGCGGTAGAGTTGCTGCCTCACAGCGCCAGAGACCCGGGTACTGTCTGTACGGAGTTTGTAGGTTCTCCCAGTGACCTGCGTGGGTTTTTATCCGGGGGCTCCGGTTTCCTCCCACACTCCAAAGATGTGCGGGTTTGTAGGATAATTGGCTTGGTAAAATTGTAAATTGGCCCCAGTGTGTAGGTCAGTGGTAAATTTCGTCGATCGCTGTTCGGCGTGGACTCTGTGAACCGAAGGCCCTGATTCCGCGCTGTATCTCTAAACTAAACTAAGCTACAATCGGTATGACGAAAGGTCTCGCCACAAAATGTCGCCTATCCGTGTCGTCCATAAATGCTAGCTGACCCGCAGCGTTACTCCCTGTGTCCAACACAAGGTTCCAGCATTCGCAGTTCCTTGTGTCTCCAAGTTTGGGGCCACCTGGGTCATCTTTGCTTCTTTATTGTGTTGAAGGAGGTGTCATTGCAGTTTTTTTCCCCTGTCCTTTTACATATTTCTGAGTTTGAACTCATCATAGTTCAGGTAAAGTGCATCCTAGCCTCTCCATGACAGTGACTGCACAGAGCCCTGGTCCCTCAGGAAGGGGAACCGGGCTTGGTCAATAGGGTCCCTCGGTTTTAATACTTTGTAAAATGAAGAATTGGGTATGATTCCGGGGGAAATGATTCCCTTGGAGATTAATGCGTCCGTCAACGCTTTTAGCAATTCCAGCTTTTAAGACAACTGGGTTTCCTCTTGATTAAGTCTCAGAAATATCATGTAAATTGAATTTGTATTGTCTGACAGCTCATTGATTGAACAGTCATGAATGGTGTACATGGTTAATCTGTATCTGTTGCACTTGATTGATAATGATGAACCTTTTTTATTGGGAGCAGATTCCCGTGGAGTTCTCTGTTTGCTGGTGTTCACCCGACAATCAATAAATATCCTGATGAGACCTTTCAGCCCAATTAAGTTTAGCGAACGTCACTATATATTTTGCATGCGTCATTGCTATTGTATGCTCACGCACTGTGCTGTTCTTCAAGCTTTGACTTTCCCGTCGAGGCCTTGCTCCCTCAAAGGTTGGGTGAAGATCTATGTTTCTCCACTGATAATGATCAAACAATATTCCGCTTGGGCAGCTTACAACCCAGCAGTATGAACGTTGATATCTCTAACTTTAAGTAACTCCTGCATTTCCCTCCCTTCTCCCCCCCCCCCTCCCCCCGCCCTTGTCATCCTACCAGTTCCACCGTTTGCATCCTTGTATCCCTCCTGTTATCACACCTTCCCCAGCCAACAATGGGCCATTGTGGGCTCCACCTTGAGATCATCTGTTGCCAGCACTGATTTCTTTCTGGCCTTCTCTCACCTCTAGTTTACTTTCAGCCTGAAGAAGGGTTCCGACCCGAAACGTCACCTTGTTTTCTCCAGAGATGCTGCCTGACCCGCTGAGTTACTCCAGCTTTCTGAGTCTACGGCATAAACCCAGCATCTGCAGTTCCTTCCAACACCGAAGGTTTTATTCGTTAAGTGTAGAGGGACATATTCTGACATGTAATGAAGGTAAAATAGATGCAGAATGATAATTCTCATACTTACGTACAATGATGTGGTAATGGGTGATTATAGGCCTAATCCAATTCAGTAATGTGTAATTGATTACAGTAATTTGGAAGTTTTGGGTTCTTTAGTTGTGTAAATGTTAACCACAAGAGGGCACTACACTAACTACACAGATTTTTATAGTTATCGGTACTATTATTATTGTCACATGTACTAAGATATAATTTAAAAACGTTGTTATCCGAGTATAAAAACATCCATACATAAGTACAATCAAAGCCAGACATGTGTACATCAGGTGAAAAGAGTGCAAAGAGAAAGGACAACCGTGCAGAATAATAGAAAGTGCAGGTGAAAAGAAAAGTACAAGTGCCACAATACAGTATATTGGGGGTGCAGGAATACATCTTCAGCTTCTGAGAGGTCATAAATGATGGTAGAATTAGGCCATTCGGCCCATCAAGTCTACTCCGCCATTCAGTCATGGCTGATCTATCTCTCCATCCTTACCCCATTCTCCTGCCTTCTCCACATAAGCACTGACACCTGTACTACTCGCGAATCTATCTATCTCTGCCATAATAATATCCACTGACGTCCTCCACACCCTTCTGTGGCAAAAAATTCCACAGATTCACCACCCTCTGGCTCTGTTCTAGAGTAAAAACGGGAAGAAGCTGTCCTTCAATCTGCTGGATGGTGCTGGATGGGAGAATAGGGAATGACTGGGGTATAAGTGGTCTTTATTCTTCCATGCTTGATTGACAATACTAAACTCTGCTGCACTGTCGTGTTGTTAGTGCCCAACAGGACATTATTTCCCACAATGGCCTGTTGTTGAGTTTTGGCAATTAAATGCTTTTCAAGCCACGTGGGCTTTGCTGTCAACGTCTCTACTTCCTTAGAAGGCTTAGTAAGTAAGTTCGCCCCCAACAACTTTCACCAACTTCTACACAAGCGCCATAGAAAGCATTTTATTGGGCGCATCATGGAATGATTTGGGAATAGCTTCATCACAAGAAACTGCAGAGAGTTGTGTGTGCAGCCCAGACCATCACACAAACCAACCTCCCTCCCATTCACCCATTTACACTTCACTCTGCCTCGGTAAGGCCACCAGCATAATCAAGGACGAGTTTCACCCTCTTCTCCCCTCTCTCATCTGGCAAGAGGTATAGAAGTGTGAAAATGCACGCCTCCAAATTCAGGGACAGTTTCTTCCCAGGCAATTGAACCACCCGACCAACAACTAGAGAGCAGTCCTGAGCTACTATCTACCTCTTTGGAAACCCTTGAATTATCTTTGATTGGTCTTTACTGTACTTTATCTTGCACTAAACGTTATTTAGCAATGTTACAAAATTTTGAGATTTTAAAAATCAAGTCTGTAATTTATCCCATCAGATAAAGCATAAAAAGAACTTTAATTTGACACCTAATTCACTTTCATATCTTCAGTATTAAAAAAGTTATGGCCATTTTCATACTCGGAAATTAGCATCTTCTTCCCTATTGCTTTTCCATCGACTTAACACAAAAGCTGTGATCGAGGACAGTCAAAAGCCCATAACTTTCTTAAAAATTAAGAGAACTGAAAGAAATGTTCAGTTATTATAGATTGAAGCATTCTGAAACAAATATGAAACAATCTTACTTAGACGACATGAAATTAAAGCATATAATTAGTTACCTAATTGTAGCTAATTACAAAATTCAATTACTAGATCTAAACATCTATCAATTTCTTAAGAATAGATTAACATTTTTAAAAAGCCTAAGTGTCCAAATAACATTCACACAAGAATTCACAATATAACATAATTTTTAAATCTCATTGTCATGGATTTATAGGCCAAATGGAAGGAATTTAATGTTTAATACCTGTAAATTAATGGCCATTTAAATAATCTTGCGAGTGATTTTTTCTGGAATGCGATCATTTGGAACGTTGCGGTTGCGGTGAATTTAAACCCGTATTGGCATGAAAAATACTGTTCGTACGGGAAAAAAATCACCGTTTCGCGACTTAAAATGTGAATTAAAGGCATCTTAAGGAGCACTTTTATACATAAAATAAACGGCTTTCGTTTACCTGTCCCGTGCGTGAAATCCGTCCCCGTTGTCGGCGTTGATGGCTTTAGAAGCTGATTTAAAAATTACTCCAGCGCTGAACTTGTCGGGCGATTTTTAAAACAAAATACACAGAACGCCCGTCGGAACGATTCTTCAGCAAAAGCTTGCACTCCAACGAAATATAATCCAGGACAAGGTAGGAGAAACCCGTGTTTTAACCCCCCCCCCCTCCCCCCCTCAAAGGCGCCAAAATCGCGCACACGGCCAGTGGCAGAATTGTAGCGCCGCTGAAGGTATTGTAACATACCTACGTTATTCATGTCATTCCCTTTATCCTTTATCTGTACACTGGGTGGCTCGATTGTAATCATGTATTGTCTTTCCGCTGACTGGTTAGCAAGCAACAAAAGCTTTTCACTGCACACGTGACAATAAACTATGCTCAAACCTATGTCAGCATTTTCTACTCATGCCTAGTTGCCTCGGAGAAGGTGGTGGGGAACCACTGCCTTGAGCTGCTTTTGTCTTCCCGGGCAAGGTACTCCCATGGTGGTACTGAGTGGGGAGTTGCAGGATTTAGATGCAATGGTGAAGAACAACTGCTGACATTTCCAAGTCTGGATAATGTGCAATTTGAAGGGGGAACCAGTGGGTGGTGGCATCAGACTGCACCTGAAACCTTTGACCATGATGGTGGAGATCTTTGGGATGTATAGTGGGAATGCAGTGCATTTTGTAGATAATGCAGCCACAGTAGGAGAGTAATGTTCCGTGCGGTGAATGGGGTGGCAGTCAAGCATGCTGCTTTGTCCTGTGTTGTATCGAGCTACTTGAATGATGCAGGTGCTTCACACATGTGGGCAGGAGGAGAGTATTCTATCATGCATCTGACGTTTTTTCAGAGACACAGTGTGGAAACAGACCCTTCGTCCCACCTAGTCCGCGCCGACCAGTGATCCCCGTACATTAGCACTATCCTACACACTAGGAACAATTTACAATCTACCAATTAACCTACAAACCTGTACGTCTTTGGAGTGTGGGAGGAAACCGCAGCACCCGGGGAAAACCCACGCGGTCACAGGGAGAACGTACAAACTCCTTACAGGCAATATCCGTAGTCAGGATTGAACCTGGGTCTCTGGCGCTGTAAAGCACCAACTCTACCGCTGTGCCACCATGGGCCCGACTTGGAGAAGAAAATTGGGTTGAGAGGGGATATGGGCCAAATGAGACTAGCTTAGAATGGGCATCTTGGAGTTTCCATGCCGTCTGATGTGACATACCTTTCAGATGGAAAGGCTTTGGGGGGGTGACTGGTGAGCCCCGCACCATGGACAGCCAGCCTCCCAGATCTTGTAGCCATGGCCAATCTAGTTGAATTTCTCATCACCTTTCATCCCCAGGATGTTGAAGGTGGGAAATGCATTGAGCCGAATAGCTTTAAATGTCAAGGATGGGTGTTCTGATTCTCTCATGGTCATCGCCTGACACCTCTAGGCACCAATGCCATTCATCGACCCATGGTTAAGCTATCCTAGACTTGCCGCGATTCAGGCATGGTTTGTTTCATTTACCGAAGATGTGTAGGAAGGAACTGCAGATGCTAGTTTACACCGGAGATAGACACAAAATGCTGGAGAAACTCAGCGGGCCAGACAGCATCTCCGGAGAGAAGGAATAGGTAACGTTTCGGGTCGAGACCCTTCTTCACCCATTCCTTCTCTCCCGAGATGCTGCCTGTCCCGCTGAGGTACTCCAGCAAATTTGTGTCTATCATTTACTGAAGAGTCGGGATTAGAACTGAATTCTGCACAATCGTCAACATCATCACCACTTCTGAGCTCCCAATGAAAGGAAGGCCATTGATGAAAGAGCGGAAGATGATTGAGCAGAAGTCACTACCCTACAGAACTTCCAGAGTGATATTCTCCAGCTGGGATGATTGAACTCCAACAACAAAGATTGTCACTGAATCACATCACATCAGGCATTCTTGAGATACTACACAGTCAGCAGCAAAAGAGAAAATGCCAGCTTGTTTCATGTGGTTCAATTGTAAATAATTCAGAAAATAATGTTGTGTCTAAATCCTTCTTCCTTCCAATTGTTGCAATTCAAAATGTTGTCCAATTTTTCAACTTTTACTGAATTTGCTAGATGCAGGAAAAATGTTCCCCGTGTTGGGGGAGTCAAGAACCAGGGGTCACAGTTTAAGAATAAGGGGTAGGACTGAGATGAGGAAAAACTTTTTCACCCAGGGAGTTGTGAATCTGTGGAATTCGCTGCCACAGAGAGCAGTGGAGGCCAATTCAGTGGATGTTTTCAGGAGAGAGTTAGATATAGCTCTTAGGGCTAACGGAATCAAGGGATATGGGGGGAAAAGCAGGAATGGAGTACTGATTCTGGATGATCAGCCATGATCATATTGAATTGAAGGCTCGAAGGGCCGAATGGCCTACTCCTGCATCCTATTTTCTATGTTTCTTTCGGGCAGTGTATGCCACATTACAACATTTTCATTTTGTTTATGAAGAATTGTTACCTCTGGTTATTTTGCCAATTATTTTAAATCTATGGGCTCTGGTTAATGTAACTTATTATTTTGTGTATGCAAAGCTATTGCAGAAATCTGATTCCATTCATGCATAATGGAAGCTTCAAGGCAAACGTATTTTTGTTGCTTCTTAATATTCTGAACAATTTATTTTGATAAATTAAATCCAAAGACGTCCAGGTTTGTAGGCTAATCGATGTGGTATAAATGTAAATAGTCCCTACTGTGTGTAGAATAGTGTTAATGTGCGCGTATCGCTGGTGGGCCAAAGGCCTGTTTCTGCGTTGCATCTCCAACTAATCAAAACTAAACCAACGAAAAAAAGCAATCTAATGGATAATGTCCAGCATTAGGGCGACACGGTGGCACAGCGATAGAGTTGCTGCCTTCGCTGGTCGGCGAGGACTAAGTGGGCTGAAGGGTCTGTTTCCGTGCTGTATCTCTAAACTAAACTAAACTCATTGCACATTGACTGAGACCAGCAGGTACTATATGTGACCAGCAACCACTGACCTACATAAAGTATAGAAAGTATCAGCTGAAATATCCATCAGAGAGAGAGAGGGTATATTTAGATATTATGGTAGGACGTCAAGCAATGGTGTTTTCAGATCTGAAGGGGTTATGGAGTTACATGATCCTAGCCCACAAATAACATCAGTGCACGAGAGTGAGCAGTGGACGGTGGGATCCAGAGCGCTCCCACCCTCTTTGAACTTTTCTCGCTCTATCTGTTGACCTTTTGACTGATAACGAAGCCCTTAATAGATTGATTAATTTGCGGAAAGCGCTCTGCATCCAACCTCCTGTGTTTAAGTGCACCTCTCAATCTCTCTGTACATCCCAGACCCTAGAAGGAGCTGGTTTATTTACTAATGGATGCCAGCATTTAAGTTAGTGACTGAAGATAGACACAAAATGTTGGAGTAACTCAGCGGGTCAGACAGCATCTCTGGAGAAAAGGAGTAGGGGACGTTTCAGGTCAAGACCCTACTTCAGACCCGAAACGTCACCTATTCCTTTTCACCAGAGATGCTGTCTGACCCGCTGAGTTACTCCAGCTTTTTGTGCCCATCTTTGGTTTAAATCAGCATCTGCAGTTCCTTCCTGCACATTTAAGTTGGTGGCTATTGATGTTGATATTCAGTTTATGAGTTGGGGACATTTTCTTCACTAGGGACACAGTTTGCTATAGTTAGTCGAGTCAATGATTGGGTTACATATCAAAGTACAGATTTTAATGTGTGCGTGTAAGCACCTGTCTCTCCCTCGATCTCTCGTCACTGACACCAGCACAAGAGCTGAGAGCCGCACTTCTGCATCTGTTCCTGCCATTAACAGGAGCGGACTTTGGACAGGAACACTTGCTGCTTCAACACCTAAAACCTGCAGACAGACACAAAAAACTGCAGTAACTCAGCGGGTCAGGGAGCATCTCTGGAGAAAAGGAATAGGTAATGTTTCGGGTGGAAACCCTTCTTCAGACTGAAGGAGGGTCTTGACCCGAAACGTCACCAATTCCTTTTCTCCAGAGATGCTGTCTGACCCGGTGAGGTACTGCAGCTTTTCGTCTCAATCTTCAGTTTAAACCAGCCTCTGCAGTTCCTTCCTTCACCAAAAACCTGCCAATTGATAAGCCACCACTGACCAACCCTATATATATATATATATATATATATATATATATATATATATATATATATATTCTCCCTACGCTGAATCACGCTGCATACTTATTTTGATAGACCTAGATAGCTAAGGCTCAAGTGGTATCAGTCTCACTCCTGAGTCAGAGGGTCATAAGTTCAGCTCCCAGTACAGAGAATCCAGATTCTTAGTCCTGTGGATCTTTTGATGTGTACTATAGAGGTAGTGTGAATGGGCGATTGATGGTCGGTGGGCTGAAGGGTTTGTTTCCATGCTGTGTTTTTTAGTCAATCAGTTAATTTCAAATAAAAACATGGTAGTTCTTCCAGGGCCGTCTTAACAGCATTCTAGGCCCCTGGGCAAAGCAGTGCATTGGGGCCCCTACTCTTCCAGTTTCTTTATGTCGAATCAAATATGCCGTCATGCACTTGCGATGTTCTTCTCCGTTTTCATGTTCTACAATAACATTCCACAATACATAGATTAGCATGGGGCCCTGGGCATCTGCCCAGCGTGCCCATGCGTTAAGACAGCCCTGAATTCTTCCACTTTCCCAGCCAGCATTTATCTCTTATTTAGATTATTTAGGTTTTAATTCATTTGTAACTGTGGAAACCTGTGTAAGTATGGCCTCGCACGCTTCCAATGTTATGACTTTATTTGCATTTGAAAAAATGTCTTTGGCCCAGGATAGGGGAATGGACAAGCAGAGGACATTGGTTTAAGGTGAGGGTTTAATGGGAACCTGAGGGGTAACTTTTTTACACAAAGGGTGGTGGGTGTATGGAACAAGCTTGGGGAGGTAGTTGAGGCAGGTACTATTGCAATTTTTAAGAAGTATTTAGCAAGTACATGGATAGGACAGGTTTAGAGAGACAAAAAATGCTGGAGAAACTCAGCGGGTGAGGCAGCATCTATGGAGAGAAGGAATTGGCAACGTTTTGGGTCGAGACCCTTCTTCAGACTGATCAGGTTTAGAGAGATATGCTCAAAAGCAGACAGGTGGGACTAGTGTAGATGGGGCGTGTTGGTTGGCATGGGCAAGTTGGGCCGAAGGGCCTGTTTATGCACTGTATGACTATGACTATTATTGAATTGAAGGAAGTGCTTTGGACATCTTGAAACAATGAAAGATGTTACTTAAATGTAAGATAGACACAAAAAGCTGGAGTAACTCAGCAGGTCAGATAGCATCTCTGGAGAAAGGAAGAGGTGACATTTCGGGTTGAGACCTTTCTTCAGACTGTCTCCCAAACGCAGGAAAGTGGGACTAGTGTAGATGGGACATGTTGGTCGGTGTGGGCAAGTTGAAGGGCCTGTTTCCACGCTGTATCACTCTATGACTATGGTGTGTAAGAGTGCTTATGCTGCCGAGTTGAAATCAAAGTAATTGTGAATATGTAGAGAAATGCAAAGAGTTGCTGGAATATCTACAACTTCTTGATTCAACTTCCTACGTGCACTGTGCATATGTGGTGTGTCACACACAGACAGCGCACATTTACACATACTATAGTGGGTTTCTTCTTTTTGAAATGAAAGACCTTGCATGCATTTTATTTACAAATTCAACAATTCATAGATTTTCTGAGGCTTTGGTCTTAACGTTCTTCCACTTTCCCTATACGAGTATATGTCGGATATTTGTATTTAACGATATTATAAGAAGTTCAATGGTACTTCATTGTTGCATGTGCCCAGGTACAGTGAGATTCCTTTTAGCATAGTCAATATCTTACTCTACAGAGGCACAATCAGACGTAAGTACAAGAGTGTAGGAATGTTAGATTATACTGAGACAGTACACGAGACTCGCCATATTTTGTATGATTAAAGTCAAAAGTTGTTAAAAAATGTAGGGTCTTAACTTGGCCTATAAGCCTGTTGTCTGCTTGAGAGTGTGCAGGCAGGTACTTGATTAGTACAGGTGTCAGAGGCTATGGGGAGAAGGCAGGAGAATGGGGTGAGGAGGGAGAGATAGATCAGCCACGATTGAATGGCGGAATAGACTTGATAGGCTGAATGGCCTCATTCTACCGATATTCCTTATGACCTTTTGACTCCACAGCATTTAAAAAAGTACCTGGATGAGCACTTGAGTTGCTAAGGCTTAGTAGATAGTGGAGCAGGTTCTGGTAAATGGGATTAATATGGATGGATACTTGATGGTTGGCATGGATATGATGGACCGAAGGGCCTGCTTTGTTGCTGTAAGACTCTGAGACTCTATTTAACCGTACCTCCGCCTTGAAACTATTCATTCTGCAGTTGCCACTGGCAGTGCAATATTAGCCTAATCCTCCATTGGCTTCAAGACTGTGGATGCCTGTGGCTTCTTGCCATCAACGCCTTCCCTTTGTGAAGAAATCGCTCGATGAGAATGTTAGGAACAAGGGACTGCGGATGCTGGTTAATACACAAAAGGAAGTGACGTGCTGGAGTTACTCAGCCGGTCAGGCAGCATCTCTGGAGAACATGGCCAGGTGACGATTTGGGTCGACACCCTTTTTCAGACTAACTGTAGTGGGGGAGAAGAAAGCTGGAAGAGGGGAAGAAAGGTGACAACATCTCCACAATAATTCTCAACCCCTGTGCCTTGCACGCATGCGTTCTCAGCCCCCTACTAAACTCTCTAATGGTCTCATGACTGCAGCCAAATCCTGATCTAACGCCATCTACAAGTTTGCACTTGACACCACTGTGGTGGGTCACTTGACATCACTGTGGTGGAACAAGGGCGAGATGGAATACACACAGAGAGCTTAGTAACATAGTGTCAAGACAACAACCTCCCCCTCAATGCCAACAAGACGAAGGAGCCAGTTATTGACTTCAGCAAGCGTGGTGGACTACATGCCTCAATTGGCTTCAATTGGCTGAGATCTTCAGGTTCCCAGGCACAAATATCACCAACAACCTACCCGGCACCAACCTCATCCAAGCTACAGCCAAAAGCACACTAATCCAGAGATGAAGGATTTGGCATTTCTCCAACAACTCGCACAAACCTTTACTGATGAACCACAGAGAGCATACAATCAGGTTGCATCGCAGCTCGACTTGGGGACAGCTCTGCCGATGACCCCAAGAAGTTACAGAGTTGTGGATGTAACCCAGTCCATCACACAACCCAGACTCCCCATCAATGACTCCACCTACACTTCACGTCATGGGAAAGCAGCCATCATGATCAAGGAACTTCTTCACCACAGTCTGTTGGGCAGAAGATACAAACATTTTGAAAGCACTTACCATCAGATTCAGGAACTGCTTCTTCTCTTCTGTTATCAGATGACTGAACCATCCTCCCATATACTCAGGTGTTGTCCGGATCTTCCAACCTACCTTATTGCAGACATTGCCCTTTTCTCTCTGGAACTGCAGCACTACAATGCTGTAAACCATATTCTGTACTCTGGCATTTTTCTCTAAGCACTACCTGGGCGGCATGGTTGTGCAGCGGTGGGGTTGCTGCCTCTCAGCGCCAGAGACCCGGGTTCAATCCCGATTACGGGTACTGTCTGTACGGAGTTTGTACGTTCTCCCCGTGACCTGCGTGGGTTTTCTCCGGGAGCCCTGGTTTTCTTCTACACTCCAAAGACGCACAGGTTTGTAAGGTTAATTGGCTTGGTAAAATGCCCCAAGTGTGTGTAGGATAGTGTTGGTGTGCGGGGATCGCTGGTCGGCTTGGACTCGGTGGGCCGAAGGGCCTGTTTCCGCACTGTTTCTCTGAACTAAACTAAACCTGTAGTGGTTGTGTATGGTATTCATGGATAGTATGATCTGAGTTAATTGGATAGCACTCAAACAGTCTGGGTAAAAGATTCTGGGGAAAAGGTGCCCCCTTCTGTCACAGGTAATCCTTGGCCTTGCATGTTTTACTGACAATGTTCATTTTTAAAGAAAGGACACGCCACTTAAAGTACCATCTTTATTTTCATATTACTAAACTGTACATTCTTCTTTGTAATATATACCAGCGTCACCAGATTATTTACAAGTAAGGCATGGAAAATATATGTAGTTACATCTCACCTCCACAGTACTGGGAGGGGAATTAAATCAATGTGTAAACATGAAGCAAGAATAACTCCCTGTATTTCCACTCCCTAATATAATTCTTTCTTGTTGCATCGTATGACTACTGGAGAAACTAGGTAAAAGGCACATATATATATATATATATAACGATATAAACTAAGAACAGTAGTTTCTTGTGTGTAGGCTGAACTTGCAGCTCATTCTGAACTTCCAGCTGTAATCACCAGCTGTTCAGACCTTTGAAACCATTACTTCTGAACTTTATCCTTCAAACGTTGAGTTATGGCTGGTAATATTTTATTTTTTGCACTGACATGCTGGGGTTTACAGACTAACTGATGGTACTGGGAGTCCATTCACCAAGGAGACTGTAGTCATCCAAACCGAGCTACCACCACCATCTTGTCACAAGTAACTGGGAATGCACGCTGCTGTCCTGCACATGTCCCCATTCCAAACACGAGTTTGTAAAATAATACCAAGAGCAATTTGAATGAAGACTTCCTCAAGGTGGCCACTACTAAGTTAAGGTGGGGGCAATGATTGAAGTTGGCATCTATGTGCCAATTAACAACACCGCACCTCATTAAGTCACAGAGATTAAACGTTAAACAATAAACAAGGAGTTCTTTAAAGCTGAATCTATGCACATAATCTTACATGTTCAACTTCTGAAATGTTTCATCGTCACAATGGCCCATTTATCTTAAAAAGGGCTTTCCACCTCTGCTAAATACAGACAGGAACTTTGTACAAACTTGCTAAACATAATGCTCTATTGTCGGAGGAGGAGTTCTCAAAGGATTAGTTTTATAAAATCATTAATATAACAGTTTTCAAGTACAATGAAAATATAGCTGTCATTAAATATGACAGTAAGACTCCAAGTGTTTTGATTACCTATACAGGGAAGTCCATCTCAGGTTAAGTATATAAGATCTAATATTTAAAATACAATATCCTCATATTTTGTTGTCGCTCGTGTGATTCTGTGTTATCCAGCTGCCAGGTTTGATGGAAAGTGTTTCCTGAGATTTCTGTTGTTACCAAGTACTGAAACAGAAGTTGTCTCGGGCTTTCTTCCTCTGACATTAGTAATTAACTCATTTTAAAACAAAGAAAATCTGACCTCAAACCAGCTGCATAAGAGAAATCCTATCAACGGCAATATACCGTACACGGTTGGCATGAATTACACACAATTCCGTTTTCTTTGGGCATTTGCTTGTGAGTTTCCAAATCATTCGATATTCTCAGTGCTGCTGCAGAGGGAAAACAAACAGATTAATTAAACAGAAAAAAATACACATGTTGGATCAGAAACTGTCAGAAATCCACAACTAGTCGGGCATGATGTGATGATGGGTCTGAAGAAGGGTCTCGACCCGAAACGTCAGCTATCCCTTTTCTCCAGAGCTGCTGTCTGACCGGCTGAGTTAAGGGCCTGTCCCACGAGCATGCGCCTTGCATGCGGCAAGCGCGACCAAACCGGAAGCGGTGGACGCGCGGAGGTCGAGTGATCCCCGTACAGGGCCGGTCCTACCAGCATGCGCCTGCATGTGGCGAGCGCGACCAAACCGGAAGCAGGGGCCGCGCGGAGGTCGAGTGAGTGACGTGAAGTTCGAGCGAAGTCCGCGGGAAGTTCGCACGTGACGTACGGCGTCAAGACGCTGTGTACGGTGTCGAGACGCTGCGCATGCCCATCGAGGTGGTGCGCACGGCGTCGAGGCGGCTGCGGGCCGGCAGGCCGTTGCCGCGCGGAATTTTTGAACACGGTCAGTTTTTCGGAGCCCCGTGCGATGTTGGGAGTCACAACTCCATATGGCTCCGGCGATCGAAGTGGGACTGGCCCCGCGAGGCCGTACAGCTCAAGCGACCATGTTAGGTCGCGCTTGCCGCATGGAGTCGCGTGCTCGTGGGACAGGCCCTTTACGCCAGCTTTTTGTGTCTCATTTGGTTTAAACCAGCATCCGCAGTTCCTTCCTGCACATGATGTGATGAGGGATTAGGACCAAGTCTTACTTGGACGAAGAGTCTGAAGAAGGGTCCCAACCCTAAAGATCAAATGTCCAACATGTGCCTCACCCGCTGAGTTCCTCCAGCACTTTGTGTTTTGCTCATTCTTGGACGGCTGTTTGCAGTACTTGGAAGATAGATGCAAAATGCTGGAGAATTCCACAGAATCACCACCCTCTGACTAAAGGCATCTCGTGGCACCAGTTGGAAGAAAGGAAGTGCAATCCTGATGGTGAAAATGTAGTTAACTGATCAACACTGACTGCCTCCTCTCAGTGTTAAAGCAACAGCTCTGCATAAAGTGAAGTCCAATGAATTGGCTGTAAATCCATTGGACTGAGGGCAGCACAGTGGCACAGCATCTTAGACCTGGGTTCAATCCTGACAGACTTTCTGTGCGGAGTTTGCATGTTCTTCCTGTGACCTGCCTGGGTTTTCTCCGGGTGCTCCGATTTCCTCCCACACACCAAAGACGTACAGATTTATACGCTAATTGGCTTGGTATAATTGTAAATTGTTCCTAGTGTGTGTAGGATAGTGTAAAGCCCCTGTCCCACTTAGGAGACCTAAACAGCAACCTCTGGTGACGTTGCCCGCCACACAAAAAAAAATCAAGGTTGAGGTGACCTGCAACCTCCTACCACCTCCCACGCATATGTTGAAAACCTTCCTCGACTATGAAGAAAACCGGCTTCGACTAGATCTGCGACAAAAAAATTATCGATTTTTAAAACGGCAACCTATTTTTAGTCAAGGCCGGTTTTAAACATGAAAAAATATCAGCAACCTAGATGAAGCCTCGACCACGCGGAAACCACTTTCGAACATTAGGGAGAGTGACCAAAACCTCCGATGACCTCATGGAAACCTTGGGTGGCGGGCAAGGTCACCAGAGGTTGCTGTTTAGGTCTCCTAAGTGGGACAGGGGCTTAAGTGGGACAGGGGCTTTAGTGTGCGGGGATCGCTGGTCGGTGTGGACTTGGTGGGCTCAAGGGTCTGTTTCTGTGCTGCATCTCTAAACTAAACTAAACACAGATACAATCAGAGAGAGAGAGAGAGAGAGAGAGAGAGAGAGATAGAAGCCATCAGCATCCCAGAATATAGATAGGTCAGTACCCATGTTCCAAGTGACTTGACCTCCTGCTGGACCTATTGCTCATACATCTCCAGCAAACCCACTCCTCTACTTCTCTAGAAGGCTGAGGAAGTTGGGCATGTCCCCAACAACTCTCACCAACTTCTACAGATGCGCCGTAGAAAGCATTTTATCAGGATGCATCACAGCATGGTTTGGGAACAGCTCCATCCAAGACCGCAAGAAATTGCAGCAAATTGTGGACGCAGCCCAGACCATCACACAAACCAACCTCCCTTCCATTGACTCCATTTAAACCTCATGCTGCCTCGGCAAGGCCAGCAGCATAATCAAGGACGGGTTGCACCCTGACCACTCCCTCTTCTCCCCTCTCACATCAGGTAAGAGGAATAGAAGTGTGAAAACGCACATCTCCAGATTCAGGGACAATTTCTTCCCAGCAGCCATCAGGCAACTTTAATCATCCTGCCAACAACTGGAGAGCAGTGCTGAATTACTATCTACCTCTTTGGTGACCTGGACTATCTTTGATCGGACTTTATGGGCTTTATCTTGAACTAAACGTTATTCCCTTATCGTGTATCTGGTTAGCACGTAAAAAAAAGCTTTTCACTGTACCTCATAGAAACATAGAAAACATAGAAAAATAGGTGTAGGAGTAGGCCATTTGGCCCTTTGAGCCAGCACCACCATTCAATATGATCATGGCTGATCATCTAAAATCAGTACCCCCGTTCCTGCTTTTTCCCCATATCCCTTGAATCCTTTAGCCCCAAGACCTAAATCTAACTCTCTCTTGAAGACATCCAGTCAATTGGCCTCCACTGCCTTCTGTGGCAGAGATTCCACAGATTCACAACTCTCTGGGTGAAAACGTTTTTCCTCATCTCAGTCCTAAATGGCCTACCTCTTATTCTTAAACTGTGACCCCTGGTTCTGGACTCCCCCAACATGTGGAACATTTTTCCTGAATCTAGCCTGTCCAATCCCCTAAGAATATTATATGTTTCTATAAGATCCCCTCTCATCCTTTTAAATTCCAGTGAATACAAGCCCAGTTGACCCATTGTCACCTTGGTACATGTGACAAGAACTAATGTATAAGCCCAGACAGCAGGTGTCGATGTAATGTGCAATGAGCCAACGTCACTGCAAACTTGGTGCTTTCATTATCATTATCCCGTCCAAGCTCATCACCAAATTCATGGAACTTGGAGCCAGCACTCACTCCCCTCTACAACTGGATCATCGACTTCCTGACCAACAGACCACAGTCAGTGAGGATGGGTGACAAACCATCCTCTCCGACAATCCTCAACACCTGTGCCTGGTACAAACGTGTTCTCAGCCCCCTCCTTTACCCTTGTACACCCACCACTGTGCAGCCAAGTACCAATCCAACTCAATTTGCAAATTCGCTGACCACACCACCATAGTGGGCCGGACATCAAATAATGACGAGACCGAGTGCCGGAAGGAGATTGAGAACTTCATAACCTGGTGCCAAAACAACAACCTCTCCCTCAATGTCAGCAAGACGAAGGAGATGATAGCCAGCTTCAGGAAGTGAAGCGGTACACAAACTCATTGTGGTGTACAAGCGGTACATACACACACGTACACACATATATATATATATACACACACACACACACACACACACACACACACACACACACACACACACACACACACACACACACACACACACACACACACACACACACACACACACACACACACACACACACACACACACACACACACACACACACACACACACACACACACACACACACACACACACTCACTCACTCACACACTCACACTCACACTCACACTCACACTCACACTCACACTCACACTCACACTCACACTCACACTCACACTCACACTCACACTCACACTCACACTCACACACACACTCACACACACACTCACACTCACACTCACACTCACACTCACACTCACACTCACACTCACACTCACACTCACACTCACACTCACACTGACACACACTGACACTGACACTGACAGTGCCAAAGTAGAGATGGTTGAAAGCTTCAAGTTCTCAGGAGTAAATATCACCAACAACTTTTTTTTCCGTTTAGTTTAGTTCAGAGATACGGCGCAGAAACAGGCCCTTTGGCCCACCGAATCCGTGCCGGCCAGTGATCCCCGCACATTAACACCATCCTACACACTGAGGACAATTTACAATTTTACCGAAGCCAATCAACCCACAAACCTGCACGTCTTTGGAGTGTGAGGCAGGAAACCGGAGACTCCGGAGTAAACCCATGCGGTCACAGGGAGAACGTACAAACTCCGCACCTGTCGCTCGGTCCCACATTTATGCACCGAGGAAGCAAATTCCGAACTTCCCAGAAATTACAATGGGATATGTTGGGAATGATCAACAGACGGGTCCTTGAGCAGCGGAAAGATCACCCTGATTTGTCCTTCCACACACCCCACAGTCTGCTGAGCGTATTCCAGCATTTCCAACTGCCGCCCACTGTATTGGACATTTGTATCTAACAGCTTGGCATTGTGGGGTTTGTTACTAACCATACATCACATGTGTAGGAAGGATAACTACAAATGCTGGTTTACACCGAGGATGGATACAAAATGCTGGAATAACTAGAGTCTAAAGAAGGGTTCCGACCCGAAACGACATTCATCCTTTTTAGAAACATAGAAACATAGACAATAGGTGCAGGAGTAGGCCATTCGGCCCTTCGAGCCGGCACCGCCATTCAATATGATCATGGCTGATCATCCAACTCAGTATCCCGTACCTGCCTTCTCTCCATACCCTCTGATCCCTTTAGCCACAAGGGCCACATCTAACTCCCTCTTAAATATAGCCAATGAACTGGCCTCAACTACCCTCTGTGGCAGAGAGTTCCAGAGATTCACCACTCTCTGTGTGAAAAATGTTTTTCTCATCTCGGTCCTAAAGGATTTCCCCTTTATCCTTAACTGTGACCCCTTGTCCTTTTCTGCCTGATCCGCTGAGTTACTCCAGCGCTTTGTGTCAACCTTACGTCACATCTCTGTTTCTGAACCATTTCATTATACCATCTATCTCCCTGTACACCCTCAGCCCTCAGAGAGCCATAGAGAAACAGGCCCTTCGGCCCACTCAACCAGTGCTAACCACCATTCACCCATTTACATAAGTCCGATGTAACGACCCAAAATACAGACCATCCCTTTACCTCCATGGATGCTGCTCGACCCACTGAGTACCCCTGTAGTTAGATGTTTCCTATATTGCACCTTCTTTGGGTTCTTTCTTATGGGAGTTAAGAAACCTTTAATGTGTTTAGACTACACTTTACACTTTAGAGATACAGCGTGGAAACAGGCCCTTCAGCCCACCGAGTCCGTGCCGACCAGCGATCCCCCCGTACACTAACACTATCCTACTATCCTACTAACACTATCCTAGGGACAATTTTACAAAAAATATTTTAACCGAAGCCAATTAACCTACAAACCCACACACACGTCTTTGGAGTGTGGGGGGGAACCGGAGCACTCGGAGAAAACCCACACGGTCACAGGGAGTAGGTACAAACCATGTAATCAGGATCCAACCCGGCAGCAACTCCACCACTGCACCACCACTTGTTGTAGAAAACATCATTGGCATGCAGCAGCATAGATGTGAATGTTTAACAAACAGTTTAACCAAAATTATCTTGCTGCGTTACCCATCCCTCAAACTTCCCAATATCAAATCTTGGCCAGTTTAATAAAAAAGACAAAAGTGAAAATTCCCTACCGTTGAAAAGTGAACAATGCAAAAGATGGCAATGACTATTAATCCAGCAATAATCGCTGCAATGGAGACCAGTGTGGCTATGTGTCCCAACTTCTTTCCTGTATCAGCATCTCCCTCATTGTAGCTGTTCAGAGCCTTAAGGACAGAAAACAATCGTTAGCATAAAATCTCACCGTTCCCTTTGTGATAAGACCGGTGTTCAACACTGAATTTGTAATAAAAAGACAAAATGAGGCAAGGCCTGGCCTCAGAACAAGAATAATTGAGAACATCAGGGTTTGATAAGTTGTAGAGAGATGGAGGGCTGTTGATACCGAGAGGGGCGGCAGGGTGGGGTGGGAGAAAAAAATAACGCGGGTGGTTAAGCAAATTGTTAAATTGTGTCTTCAGCATTGTAAGGCAGACAGTCGCAGGGGCAGAAATCGCTATCAAAACATGGGGGGACACCATTTTTTGGTGGCCACACACGCATGGCTTCAGAGGCTTCGGCCCTGGGCCCTGTGGACGGTAACATCAGGAGTTGACCTGGTTGGTGACCGACTCCGAACTCCAGCAACAGCAGCTTCGTCTGCCCCGAATCGTGGGGCTTCAATCGGCCAGTTCGCGGGGCCTTTCATCGCCTGGCGCGGTCAAAAACCGGCCGCGGGATCTTCCATCGCCCGGCGGCGGCTTCAACATCGGGAGCCTCAATCGCCTCGATGCAGCAATTTGATTGCGAGGCGATGGAAAATCCCGCGGCCGAGTTTAAGGCGCGCCGGGCGATGAAAGGCCCCGCGAACGGGTCCATTCAAGCTCCGCTCTATGATCTTTGCTCCACCAGGACGTCTCCCTCCTCCAATCATCGCGCTGAATCATCATGGTCCCCCCCCCCCCCCACTGCCTGCTGACCAACGTCTCTCTCGTCCAATCGGCGCCCTTGATCATCAGTCCCACCCCCACTGTGTCGCGGAAAGCGGAGATTTTTAATAGATTTTTTCTTCACCGAATCTCAAAATCAGGATTACAAAACGTAGGGGGATTGTCCCCCACCTCTCAAAACATGGGGGGGGGGGCGCGCCCCCCGTCCCCCCGGGATTTCCACCCATGGACAATCGGAAAATGAGTTTAATTAAGTTGGGCATCGTTGGAGAATGTAGGAGTGAGACAGAGCAGGGCGGCACGGTGGCGCAATGGTAGAGTTACTGCCTTACAGCGCCAGAGACCCGAGTCAATCCTGTACATCCTCCCCCTGTCTTTAACCCTGTCTGGGAGGAGTTGGGACCCAAGGTACTAGTCTATGGTGAAAACGTTGAAGCAAATATCGAGGTTAAAGCAAGGTAATAACAGTGCAGGTAGTTGCGACGGCAGGTCAGAGAGTGTGGATGGTCTAAGCTGCCCTCACTTTAATGCAAGAAGCCATCTTGATAGGTAAGGCAGACAAACTCTAAATCATAGAGTCATACAGCATGGAAACAGGCCCTTTAGCCCAATTTGCCCATGCCAGTCAAGATGCCCCGCTTACACTAGTCCCACCTACCCGCATTTGGCCCTTATCGGCCAAAGGAATCTCATGTCTCCTTTTTGCTTACCTAGATTTCCTTCTTAAGTATCCTCATACATCCCTTGTACTCTGCAAAGGTCTCATCTGGTCCCAGCTGCCTGTACCAGACATATGCCTCCTTCTGTGTAGGAAGGTTTGGAGGGATATGGTCCAAACGCAGGCAGGTGGGACTAGTGTAGCTGGGACATGTTGGCCAGTGTGGGCAAGTTGGGCCGAAGGGCCTGTTTCCACACTGTTTCATTCTATGACTCTATGACACTTAGCAACGTGTGTTGAATCTGATCCTAGAGCATTAAGGGAAAATGTAGGAATGATGCAGGGTCCCGACCCGTACAGTTACCTAATCATTTTCTCCAGAGATGCTGCCCAACCCACTGAGTTACTCTGGCTTTTTACAATTACTATTACAATCCTATAATCCCCACACTTACAGTATCTGTGATTTCCCTACGTTAGAGTTTGGAGACACAGCGAGGAAAACAGGACGTTCGGCCCAGCGGGCCCGCACCGACCTGCGACCCACAACCCGCACGCTTCCACTACACCCCACACTAGGGACAATTTACAATTTGCAGAAGCCAATTAACCTGCACATCTGCAAGTCTTTGGAGTGTGGAAGGAAACCGGAGCCCCCAGAGAAAACCCACGTTGTCACAGGAAGAACATGCAAACTCCGTACAGACTGCACCCATAGTCAGGATCGAACCCGGGTCTCTGGTGCTGTGAGGCAGCAACTCTACCACTTCACCACCGTGCTGCATGGAACAGCATGGACACAGGCCCTTCTGCACAACTTGCCCATGCCATCTATACCAACCCCAGCTACCCACATTTGGCTCATAAGCCCTCTTAAAGAACCTTAATGAAATTAGCAATAGAAACAAAAAAGGTGTTGGAGAAACCACTAGGACTGACAGATGATAGATCTGCAGTGATTTGCATCCCAGGGTTGTGAAACTGGTGGCGATGGCAACAGAGACAGGGGAGAGCAACAGGCCCATTGATCCATTGAGCCTGTGACCATCAAGCACCCACTCACACTAATCCTACACTAACCACCCATCAAGTGCCGCCCGATTCGATCACTCGCCTGTACATTGGGAGCAGCCGCAACGAAACTACCCACCCACATGTCTTTGGGATGGAGGAGGAAGCTGGAGCACCCGGTGGAAACCCACAAGGTCACAGAAAAACTTCAAACTCTGTGTGCAAACTCCACACTGACGCTACCCGAGGTTGGGATCGAACCCGGGTCTCTCTAAAGCCGTGAAGCAGCCGCAGCACCTGCTGCACCGCAGTCTGCACATGGATGCATTACTTGTCGTCTTCCACGCAGAATGATGAAGGATTAGAACATGTTGGTGTCCAGAGAGACATGGACGTTCGTGTACACGGACCACTGAATGTTATTGCTCATAAGGCACATGGTATGTTGGCCTTTATTTTGTAGAGAGACATCTTGCTTCCAATTATATAGCGTCCAGGTGAACCACGCCTGGAATGTCATGTGTAGGTCTGGTTTCCTGAAGCATGGAATGAGTTCCCTTTAGAAGGAGTGCAGTGAAGGTTTACCAGATGGTTCCAGGGTGATCCATGAATGGAAGTTTAGTTTAGATAGTTTCATTTAGTTAATTTAGTTTTGTTCAGTTTATTGTCACGTGTACCGAGGTGCAGTGAAAAGCTTTTGTTGCGTTCTAACTAGTCAGTGTACAGATACACGATAAAGGGGATAACGTGAATAGCGTTTGGTGCAAGATACAGCTGGTGAAGTCCGATCAAAGATAGTCCGAGGGTCTCCAATGAGGTAGATAGTAGTTCGGGACTGCTCGCTAGTTGTGGTAGGATGGTTCAGTTGCCTGATAACAGCTGGGAAGAAACTGTCCCTGAATCTGGAGGTGTGCGTTTTCACACTTCAGTATGCTCTCGAGTTCAGATAAGTGAGAAGTGATCTTGCTGAAAAGTACTAAATTCACACTGAGATTGAGATAGATAATGTTTCCCCTGCCGTGGTTTCAAGAACCAGGGTGTGGGAGGGGAGGGGGGGGGGTGAGTGGGCCTTCTGGGGTTGAGATGGGAAGAAATTTCTTCACCCAGCAGTCCGTAAATTCTTGGACATCCTTACCCAAGAATTTTGGTCTCCAAGAATATTCCTAGAATATGGAACAGTACAGCAGAGGAGGAGGCCCTTTGCCCCACAATATTCCTGACGAACATGATGCCGTTAATCTCCTCTGCCTGCACGATCCATATCTCTCCATTCCCTCGTTATCCATGTCCCCAGCTAAAAGCCACTTAAATGCCACTATCGTATCTGCCTCCATCACCACCCCTAGCAAGGCGTTCCAGGCACCCACCACACTCTGTTCCAAGCACCCACCACATTCTGTGTAAGAAACCTGCCCACACATCTCCTTTAAACATTGCCCCTTCTCCTTAAAACTAAGCGCTCTATTCTTTGACATTTCCGCCCTGGGAAAAAAATGTTCTGTCTATCTACGCTATCTATGTCTCTCTTAATATTAGATACTTCTACCAGGTCTCCCCCCACTCCCCCCCCCCCCCTTCCTCAATCTCTGACTCTCTAGAGAAAACTATTCTTTTGTTCAATATCTGCTTACAGTTCAGGCTTAGACCAATAACAGCTAAAATGAATCAAGTGATCATGGGCTAATGCAGGAAGGTGGATTCAGCCCCAAATGGCCACGAATAGGCAGAATTGCATCTGGGGTTACATTACATTTATCAGTTATACTTCGGAAAATAAATTTAAATTTCTCACCAAGCTCGACATGCAAAAATGCTGCCTACCATCACTGTAAAAGCCCTGTTCTTTCACTCACCCTCTCAACTACAAAATCTTTCTCTCTAACCACATCATTGGTTTGCATTCGAAGATAGACACAAAGTGCTGGATTAACTCCTTCTTTGGCTTTCGACGTCACCGGTCCATGTTCTCCAGAAATGCTGCCTGACCCGCTGAGTTACTCCAGCATTTTGTGTCTATCTTTGGAGTGGACCAGTATCTGCAGTTCCTTCCGACATTGGTTTGCATTCACTGGCGATTAATCTGGCTTTGACTACAGCCAGATAGAGTCAGATAGTCATAGAGTGATACAGTGTGGAAACAGGCCCTTCAGCCCAACTTGCCCACACCGGCCAACATGCCCCAGCTACACTAGTCCCACCTGCTTACGTTTGGTCCATATCCCTCCAAACCAAATAGAGTCCCAGCCTACTCAACCTCTCCCAATAGCTCAGACCCTCAAGTATTGGCAACATCCTTGTAAAGATTCTCTGCACCCTTACCAACATCTTTCCTATAACATGACGCCCAGAACTGATATAATACTCTAAATGTGACCTCACCAACATCTTATACAACTGCAACATGACCTCCCAACATCAATACTCAGATGAGCCGAAGGGCCTGTTTCCATGATAAAACACCTACTCAGCCTACTCAACCTCTGCCTATAGCTCAGACCTTCTGGTCCTGGCAAGATCATCGTAGATCCACTCAGTAGCATCTCCATGCAGCTTGGGTCAGTCTAGTAGAACTACACAAGCTGAGCTTCTCAAGCAACACAGTCTACAGTTCTACAGCACATTTCTACAGTTTAATCGTTACGGTGAGCTTATGCAGAGCTTATAATCAGAAGTGTGGGACAGGTATTTCCAGAAAAGGGCTGGGAACAGGGAAGTAGCTAAAATGGAGGCCGTAGACGGCAGTGGAGACCAAGTCAATGGATACTTTTAAGGCGGAGATTGGCAGATTCTTGATTAGTTAGACACAAAATGCTGGAGTAACTCAGCGGGTGAGGCAGCATCTATGGAGAGAAGGAATGAGCGACGTTGTCTGGGGAGGGGGCGGGACAAAGATAGAATGTAGGCGGAGACAGTAAGACTAGTGGGATAACTAGGAAGGGGAAGGGGAAGGAGAGAGAAAGCAAGGGCTATCTGAAGTTAGAGAAGTCAATGTTCATACCGCTGGGGTGTAAACTACCAAGCGAAATATGAGGTGCTGTTCCTCCAATTTGCACTGCCACCCAGCTTTGTGTCATCTGCAAATTTGCTAATGTTAATTATAGATTCTTACTTATAGATTCTTGATTAGTACGGGTGTCAGGGATTATGGGGAGAAGGCAGGAGAATGGGGTTGAGAGAGAAAGATAGATCCAGCCGCTGGATGGCGGAGTGCACTTGCTGGGCTGAACGGCCCAATTCTGCTCCTATAACCTATGAACTCATTAGCCTGATGCCAGTTGTTAGCAAAGTGCTGGAATTTATTATTAAATGTGTGATGACGGGGCAGCAAACAAAAACGATTAATAGAGTCAACAGGATTTTATCAACAGGATGGGCCGAATGGTCTAATTCGGCTCCTAGAACTTATGAGGTAGTTGGATTTCAAGATCTTTTCTTTCTCTTACCAACTGGGCAGATTGAAAGGAAGGTCTGCATTGAGAGCAGCAGGTGAGGAGAGGATGGTCCCACTAGTGGGAGAGCCTAGTCTCGGAATAAAAGGACGTCCTTTTAGAAAGGGGATGAGGAGGAATTTCTTTAGTCAGAGGGTGGTGAATCTGTGGAATTCACTGCCACAGACGGCTGTGGATGCGGGGCAGGTTGGAGGGTATGTTCTGGAGGTGATGTGTTGATGCTGGATCAGAGGTGAGACCACGGCTCGATTATGAGTGTGAAATATGTCCAGTGTTGTAGAGGGGAGTGCAGTCGCCAATCAACTGGACTCTGACAACTTGCATTCATTTTCCGGATGCACTTTATTTACTGTTGCACAAGGAGACGAGCACAGTCCTAGTCACTGTACTTCTCTGAAATCCTGTCAACTTGTACACAGATTTTGACCCTTGCAATGTGCGGCACGGTGGTGCAGCTGTAGAGTTGCTGCCAGAGACCGGGGTTCGATCCCGACTACGGGTGCTGTCTGTACGGAGTTTGTACATTCTCCCCTTGATCGGATGGGTTTTCTCCAAGATCTTCAAAGACGTACAGGTTTGTACGTTAATCGGTTTTGGTATAAATGTAAATTGTCCCTAGTGGTACGAAGGATCATGCTAGTGTACAGGGATCACTAGTTGGTGTGGACCTGGTGGGCCAAAGGGCCTGTTTCCGCACTGTATCAGAAGAACAGAGGGGGCAGACATACCCCCATCCATATAAACGGGACTGAGGTGGAGCGCGTCTCCAACTACAAATTCCTCGGGCTACACATCTCGGAGGATCTGTCCTGGTCCTCAATACCTCCAAACTGATCAAAAAGGCGCAGCAGCGCCTTTACTTCCTGAGCAGGCTCAAGAAAGCTCACCTGTCCCCCCAGATCCTGACCAACTTTTACCGCTGTACCATCGAAAGCATCCTGACCACCTGCATCACGGTATGGTACAGCAGTTGCACGGTAGCTGACAGGAAGGCACTACAACGGGTGGTGAAGTATATCATCGGTGCCCCGCTCCCTGCAATGGATGCCCTCCACCGAAAACGGTGTCTGAGACGGGCCAGGAAGATCATCAAGGACCCCTCCCACCCTAACCATGGACTGTTTGCCCTCCTCCCATCAGGGAGGCGGTACTGAAGCCTCAGGTCTCGTACAAGTAGGATGAGGAACAGCTTCTTCAACAACACTATCACATTGCTGAACTCGGAGTCCCGCCGATAGACTTCTCCAGTCTCTCCGTCCACATTGTTTGCTTATTCTGTATTTTTATTCTGTATATTATTCTTATTCTGTATTTTTATTTCTATATTGCAATATTACTACGAACAGACGCTAGACTGCATTTCGTTGTACCCATACTTGTATCTGTGCAATGACAATAAAGTTGAATTGAATTGAATTGAATTGAATCTCGGAACTAAATTAAAATTGTGCGCACTCTCTAATTTATTATCACCGATCACAACACATTCTCGAAAAAAACAAATACAAATGCAATAACTCTAATACAAATAAAACGACATGTAATTGAATCCATTACTTGTATTCAATTTTAGTAAGGATGACATTCATGAACCTTGTGCTAGATGTCAAAGGGTGAACTTTGTACAGCTATCTTATCCCTTGTCAGACTGAAGCTTCCACAGGAGGAGTTGAAGAAGGTGTGGGATGGACTGCATCAAAGGGCGGGAAAGAGGTTAGTTCGGGGCTACAGGAGCTATTTCTCCATCAACACCCAGCGGGAACAGCGCTGGGAAAACACATCTCTGGCCCCTTCCTTCCCTTCAGACACTGGGTTTCCTGAGCCCACAGTTATTCAATCCAAGAGTCTGTTAAAGGCTGAGACACCACAGAGACAAGCAGGGTTATTGTCCTGAATTCCAGGTTTGATCGTGTGGCCATGTAAGTAGGAACCTGTAAATAGACACAAAATGCTGGAGTAACTCAGCGGGGCAGGCACCGTCTCTGGGTAGAAGGAATGGGTGACGTTTCGGGTCGAGACCCTTCTTCAGAAGAAGTCACCCACTCCTGCTTGATGCTGCCTGAACCGACCAGTTACTCCAGAATGTTGTGTCTATCTTCGGTGTAAACCAGCATCTGCAGTTGCTTCCTACACCCCAGTAGAGAGACCCGGGCTGTGGCAGGGTTGAAGAGATGTAAGCAAGTTTCCCCTGGCCACAAGTCAATCAACTTTCAGCCCTTATCGGCACCCACTCTCCCGGGAATTGTCCTGGGCATGACATTGCTCACGTTCTCAATCACACTGGGCACTCGAATACCATGTGGCACTTCCCATATTGGTATTAACACGCCAGTCCTCGCATACAACACATGGTCATGCCACTGTAAAGTTCATAAGTGATAGGAGCAGAATTAGGACCATTCAGCCCATCAATACTACTCCGCATTCAAACATGACTGATGTATCTTTCCCTCTTAACCCCATCCTCCTGCCCTCTCCCCATTACCCCGATACCCTTACTAATCAAGAATCTATCAATCTCCACCTTAAAAATACCCATTGACATCCTCCACGGCCTTCTGTGGCAGAATCCCACAGATTCATCACCCTCTGACGAAAACAATTGCTCCTCATCTCATTTCTAAAGGTACGTCCTTTTATAGACAATGGACAATAGACAACAGGTGCAGGAGTAGGCCATTCGGCCCTTTGAGCCAGCACCGCCATTCAATGTGATCATGGCTGATCATCCCCAATCAGTACCCTGTTCCTGCCTTCTCCCCATATGCCCTGACTCCGCAATTTTTAAGAGCCCTATCTAGCTCTCTCTTGCAAGCATCCAGAGAACCTGCCTCCACCGCCCCCTGAGGCAGAGAATTCCACAGACTCACCACTCTCTGTGAGAAAAAGTGTTTCCTCGTCTCCGTTCTAAATGGCTTACTCCTTATTCTTAAACTGTGGCCCCTGGTTCTGGACTCCCCCAACATCGGGAACATGTTTCCTGCCTCTAGCGTATCCAAACCCTTAACAATCTTATATGTTTCAATAAGATAACCTCTCATCCTTCTAAACTCCAGAGTGTACAAGCCCAGCTGCTCCATTCTCTCAGCATATGACAGTCCCGCCATCCCGGGAATTAACCTTGTAAACCTACGCTGCACTCCCTCAATAGCAAGAATG
>CM075980.1:8157026-8195438 GCA_038087875.1 Malacoraja senta | reverse complement strand
TAACTGGGAATGCACGCTGCTGTCCTGCACATGTCCCCATTCCAAACACGAGTTTGTAAAATAATACCAAGAGCAATTTGAATGAAGACTTCCTCAAGGTGGCCACTACTAAGTTAAGGTGGGGGCAATGATTGAAGTTGGCATCTATGTGCCAATTAACAACACCGCACCTCATTAAGTCACAGAGATTAAACGTTAAACAATAAACAAGGAGTTCTTTAAAGCTGAATCTATGCACATAATCTTACATGTTCAACTTCTGAAATGTTTCATCGTCACAATGGCCCATTTATCTTAAAAAGGGCTTTCCACCTCTGCTAAATACAGACAGGAACTTTGTACAAACTTGCTAAACATAATGCTCTATTGTCGGAGGAGGAGTTCTCAAAGGATTAGTTTTATAAAATCATTAATATAACAGTTTTCAAGTACAATGAAAATATAGCTGTCATTAAATATGACAGTAAGACTCCAAGTGTTTTGATTACCTATACAGGGAAGTCCATCTCAGGTTAAGTATATAAGATCTAATATTTAAAATACAATATCCTCATATTTTGTTGTCGCTCGTGTGATTCTGTGTTATCCAGCTGCCAGGTTTGATGGAAAGTGTTTCCTGAGATTTCTGTTGTTACCAAGTACTGAAACAGAAGTTGTCTCGGGCTTTCTTCCTCTGACATTAGTAATTAACTCATTTTAAAACAAAGAAAATCTGACCTCAAACCAGCTGCATAAGAGAAATCCTATCAACGGCAATATACCGTACACGGTTGGCATGAATTACACACAATTCCGTTTTCTTTGGGCATTTGCTTGTGAGTTTACAAATCATTCGATATTCTCAGTGCTGCTGCAGAGGGAAAACAAACAGATTAATTAAACAGAAAAAAATACACATGTTGGATCAGAAACTGTCAGAAATCCACAACTAGTCGGGCATGATGTGATGATGGGTCTGAAGAAGGGTCTCGACCCGAAACGTCAGCTATCCCTTTTCTCCAGAGCTGCTGTCTGACCGGCTGAGTTAAGGGCCTGTCCCACGAGCATGCGCCTTGCATGCGGCAAGCGCGACCAAACCGGAAGCGGTGGACGCGCGGAGGTCGAGTGATCCCCGTACAGGGCCGGTCCTACCAGCATGCGCCTGCATGTGGCGAGCGCGACCAAACCGGAAGCAGGGGCCGCGCGGAGGTCGAGTGAGTGACGTGAAGTTCGAGCGAAGTCCGTGGGAAGTTCGCACGTGACGTACGGCGTCAAGACGCTGTGTACGGTGTCGAGACGCTGCGCATGCCCATCGAGGTGGTGCGCACGGCGTCGAGGCGGCTGCGGGCCGGCAGGCCGTTGCCGCGCGGAATTTTTGAACACGGTCAGTTTTTCAGAGCCCCGTGCGATGTTGGGAGTCACAACTCCATACGGCTCCGGCGATCGAAGTGGGACTGGCCCCGCGAGGCCGTACAGCTCAAGCGACCATGTTAGGTCGCGCTTGCCGCATGGAGTCGCGTGCTCGTGGGACAGGCCCTTTACGCCAGCTTTTTGTGTCTCATTTGGTTTAAACCAGCATCCGCAGTTCCTTCCTGCACATGATGTGATGAGGGATTAGGACCAAGTCTTACTTGGACGAAGAGTCTGAAGAAGGGTCCCAACCCTAAAGATCAAATGTCCAACATGTGCCTGACCCGCTGAGTTCCTCCAGCACTTTGTGTTTTGCTCATTCTTGGACGGCTGTTTGCAGTACTTGGAAGATAGATGCAAAATGCTGGAGAATTCCACAGAATCACCACCCTCTGACTAAAGGCATCTCGTGGCACCAGTTGGAAGAAAGGAAGTGCAATCCTGATGGTGAAAATGTAGTTAACTGATCAACACTGACTGCCTCCTCTCAGTGTTAAAGCAACAGCTCTGCATAAAGTGAAGTCCAATGAATTGGCTGTAAATCCATTGGACTGAGGGCAGCACAGTGGCACAGCATCTTAGACCTGGGTTCAATCCTGACAGACTTTCTGTGCGGAGTTTGCATGTTCTTCCTGTGACCTGCCTGGGTTTTCTCCGGGTGCTCCGATTTCCTCCCACACACCAAAGACGTACAGATTTATACGCTAATTGGCTTGGTATAATTGTAAATTGTTCCTAGTGTGTGTAGGATAGTGTAAAGCCCCTGTCCCACTTAGGAGACCTAAACAGCAACCTCTGGTGACGTTGCCCGCCACACAAAAAAAAATCAAGGTTGAGGTGACCTGCAACCTCCTACCACCTCCCACGCATATGTTGAAAACCTTCCTCGACTATGAAGAAAACCGGCTTCGACTAGATCTGCGACAAAAAAATTATCGATTTTTAAAACGGCAACCTATTTTTAGTCAAGGCCGGTTTTAAACATGAAAAAATATCAGCAACCTAGATGAAGCCTCGACCACGCGGAAACCACTTTCGAACATTAGGGAGAGTGACCAAAACCTCCGATGACCTCATGGAAACCTTGGGTGGCGGGCAAGGTCACCAGAGGTTGCTGTTTAGGTCTCCTAAGTGGGACAGGGGCTTAAGTGGGACAGGGGCTTTAGTGTGCGGGGATCGCTGGTCGGTGTGGACTTGGTGGGCTCAAGGGTCTGTTTCTGTGCTGCATCTCTAAACTAAACTAAACACAGATACAATCAGAGAGAGAGAGAGAGAGAGAGAGAGAGAGAGATAGAAGCCATCAGCATCCCAGAATATAGATAGGTCAGTACCCATGTTCCAAGTGACTTGACCTCCTGCTGGACCTATTGCTCATACATCTCCAGCAAACCCACTCCTCTACTTCTCTAGAAGGCTGAGGAAGTTGGGCATGTCCCCAACAACTCTCACCAACTTCTACAGATGCGCCGTAGAAAGCATTTTATCAGGATGCATCACAGCATGGTTTGGGAACAGCTCCATCCAAGACCGCAAGAAATTGCAGCAAATTGTGGACGCAGCCCAGACCATCACACAAACCAACCTCCCTTCCATTGACTCCATTTAAACCTCATGCTGCCTCGGCAAGGCCAGCAGCATAATCAAGGACGGGTTGCACCCTGACCACTCCCTCTTCTCCCCTCTCACATCAGGTAAGAGGAATAGAAGTGTGAAAACGCACATCTCCAGATTCAGGGACAATTTCTTCCCAGCAGCCATCAGGCAACTTTAATCATCCTGCCAACAACTGGAGAGCAGTGCTGAATTACTATCTACCTCTTTGGTGACCTGGACTATCTTTGATCGGACTTTATGGGCTTTATCTTGAACTAAACGTTATTCCCTTATCGTGTATCTGGTTAGCACGTAAAAAAAAGCTTTTCACTGTACCTCATAGAAACATAGAAAACATAGAAAAATAGGTGTAGGAGTAGGCCATTTGGCCCTTTGAGCCAGCACCACCATTCAATATGATCATGGCTGATCATCTAAAATCAGTACCCCGTTCCTGCTTTTTCCCCATATCCCTTGAATCCTTTAGCCCCAAGACCTAAATCTAACTCTCTCTTGAAGACATCCAGTCAATTGGCCTCCACTGCCTTCTGTGGCAGAGAATTCCACAGATTCACAACTCTCTGGGTGAAAACGTTTTTCCTCATCTCAGTCCTAAATGGCCTACCTCTTATTCTTAAACTGTGACCCCTGGTTCTGGACTCCCCCAACATGTGGAACATTTTTCCTGAATCTAGCCTGTCCAATCCCCTAAGAATATTATATGTTTCTATAAGATTCCCTCTCATCCTTTTAAATTCCAGTGAATACAAGCCCAGTTGACCCATTGTCACCTTGGTACATGTGACAAGAACTAATGTATAAGCCCAGACAGCAGGTGTCGATGTAATGTGCAATGAGCCAACGTCACTGCAAACTTGGTGCTTTCATTATCATTATCCCGTCCAAGCTCATCACCAAATTCATGGAACTTGGAGCCAGCACTCACTCCCCTCTACAACTGGATCATCGACTTCCTGACCAACAGACCACAGTCAGTGAGGATGGGTGACAAACCATCCTCTCCGACAATCCTCAACACCTGTGCCTGGTACAAACGTGTTCTCAGCCCCCTCCTTTACCCTTGTACACCCACCACTGTGCAGCCAAGTACCAATCCAACTCAATTTGCAAATTCGCTGACCACACCACCATAGTGGGCCGGACATCAAATAATGACGAGACCGAGTGCCGGAAGGAGATTGAGAACTTCATAACCTGGTGCCAAAACAACAACCTCTCCCTCAATGTCAGCAAGACGAAGGAGATGATAGCCAGCTTCAGGAAGTGAAGCGGTACACAAACTCATTGTGGTGTACAAGCGGTACATACACACACGTACACACATATACACACACACACACATATACACACACACACACACACACACACACACACACACACACACACACACACACACACACACACACACACACACACACACACACACACACACACACACACACACACACTCTCTCTCTCTCTCACACTCTCACACTCTCACACTCTCACACTCTCACACTCTCACACTCTCACACTCTCACACTCTCACACTGACACACACTGACACTGACACTGACAGTGCCAAAGTAGAGATGGTTGAAAGCTTCAAGTTCTCAGGAGTAAATATCACCAACAACTTTTTTTTCCGTTTAGTTTAGTTCAGAGATACGGCGCAGAAACAGGCCCTTTGGCCCACCGAATCCGTGCCGGCCAGTGATCCCCGCACATTAACACCATCCTACACACTGAGGACAATTTACAATTTTACCGAAGCCAATCAACCCACAAACCTGCACGTCTTTGGAGTGTGAGGCAGGAAACCGGAGACTCCGGAGTAAACCCATGCGGTCACAGGGAGAACGTACAAACTCCGCACCTGTCGCTCGGTCCCACATTTATGCACCGAGGAAGCAAATTCCGAACTTCCCAGAAATTACAATGGGATATGTTGGGAATGATCAACAGACGGGTCCTTGAGCAGCGGAAAGATCACCCTGATTTGTCCTTCCACACACCCCACAGTCTGCTGAGCGTATTCCAGCATTTCCAACTGCCGCCCACTGTATTGGACATTTGTATCTAACAGCTTGGCATTGTGGGGTTTGTTACTAACCATACATCACATGTGTAGGAAGGATAACTACAAATGCTGGTTTACACCGAGGATGGATACAAAATGCTGGAATAACTAGAGTCTAAAGAAGGGTTCCGACCCGAAACGACATTCATCCTTTTTAGAAACATAGAAACATAGAAAATAGGTGCAGGAGTAGGCCATTCGGCCCTTCGAGCCTGCACCGCCATTCAATATGATCATGGCTGATCATCCAACTCAGTATCCCGTACCTACCTTCTCTCCATACCCCCGATCCCTTTAGCCACAAGGGCCACATCTAACTCCCTCTTAAATATAGCCAATGAACTGGCCTCAACTACCTTCTGTGGCAGAGAGTTCCAGAGATTCACCACTCTCGGTGTGAAAAATGTTTTTCTCATCTCGGTCCTAAAGGATTTCCCCTTTATCCTTAAACTGTGACCCCTTGTCCTTTTCTGCCTGATCCGCTGAGTTACTCCAGCGCTTTGTGTCAACCTTACGTCACACCTCTGTTTCTGAACCATTTCATTATACCATCTATCTCCCTGTACACCCTCAGCCCTCAGAGAGCCATAGAGAAACAGGCCCTTCGGCCCACTCAACCAGTGCTAACCACCATTCACCTATTTACATAAGTCCGATGTAACGACCCAAAATACAGACCATCCCTTTACCTCCATGGATGCTGCTCGACCCACTGAGTACCCCTGTAGTTAGATGTTTCCTATATTGCACCTTCTTTGGGTTCTTTCTTATGGGAGTTAAGAAACCTTTAATGTGTTTAGACTACACTTTACACTTTAGAGATACAGCGTGGAAACAGGCCCTTCGGCCCACCGAGTCCGTGCCGACCAGCGATCCCCCCGTACACTAACACTATCCTACTATCCTACTAACAGTATCCTAGGGACAATTTTACAAAAAATATTTTAACCGAAGCCAATTAACCTACAAACCCACACACACGTCTTTGGAGTGTGGGGGGGAACCGGAGCACTCGGAGAAAACCCACACGGTCACAGGGAGTAGGTACAAACCATGTAATCAGGATCCAACCCGGCAGCAACTCCACCACTGCACCACCACTTGTTGTAGAAAACATCATTGGCATGCAGCAGCATAGATGTGAATGTTTAACAAACAGTTTAACCAAAATTATCTTGCTGCGTTACCCATCCCTCAAACTTCCCAATATCAAATCTTGGCCAGTTTAATAAAAAAGACAAAAGTGAAAATTCCCTACCGTTGAAAAGTGAACAATGCAAAAGATGGCAATGACTATTAATCCAGCAATAATCGCTGCAATGGAGACCAGTGTGGCTATGTGTCCCAACTTCTTTCCTGTATCAGCATCTCCCTCATTGTAGCTGTTCAGAGCCTTAAGGACAGAAAACAATCGTTAGCATAAAATCTCACCGTTCCCTTTGTTCAACACTGAATTTGTAATAAAAAGACAAAATGAGGCAAGGCCTGGCCTCAGAACAAGAATAATTGAGAACATCAGGGTTTGATAAGTTGTAGAGAGAGGGAGGGCTGTTGATACCGAGAGGGGCGGCAGGGTGGGGTGGGAGAAAAAAATAACGCGGGTGGTTAAGCAAATTGTTAAATTGTGTCTTCAGCATTGTAAGGCAGACAGTCGCAGGGGCAGAAATCGCTATCAAAACATGGGGGGACACCATTTTTTGGTGGCCACACACGCATGGCTTCAGAGGCTTCGGCCCTGGGCCCTGTGGACGGTAACATCAGGAGTTGACCTGGTTGGTGACCGACTCCGAACTCCAGCAACAGCAGCTTCGTCTGCCCCGAATCGTGGGGCTTCAATCGGCCAGTTCGCGGGGCCTTTCATCGCCTGGCGCGGTCTAAAACCGGCCGCGGGATCTTCCATCGCCCGGCGGCGGCTTCAACATCGGGAGCCTCAATCGCCTCGATGCAGCAATTTGATTGCGAGGCGATGAAAAATCCCGCGGCCGAGTTTAAGGCGCGCCGGGCGATGAAAGGCCCCGCGAACGGGTCCATTCAAGCTCCGCTCTATGATCTTTGCTCCACCAGGACGTCTCCCTCCTCCAATCATCGCGCTGAATCATCATGGTCCCCCCCCCACTGCCTGCTGACCAACGTCTCTCTCGTCCAATCGGCGCCCTTGATCATCAGTCCCACCCCCACTGTGTCGCGGAAAGCGGAGATTTTTAATAGATTTTTTCTTCACCGAATCTCAAAATCAGGATTACAAAACGTAGGGGGATTGTCCCCCACCTCTCAAAACATGGGGGGGGCGCGCCCCCCGTCCCCCCGGGATTTCCACCCATGGACAATCGGAAAATGAGTTTAATTAAGTTGGGCATCGTTGGAGAATGTAGGAGTGAGACAGAGCAGGGCGGCACGGTGGCGCAATGGTAGAGTTACTGCCTTACAGCGCCAGAGACCCGAGTCAATCCTGTACATCCTCCCCCTGTCTTTAACCCTGTCTGGGAGGAGTTGGGACCCAAGGTACTAGTCTATGGTGAAAACGTTGAAGCAAATATCAAGGTTAAAGCAAGGTAATAACAGTGCAGGTAGTTGCGACGGCAGGTCAGAGAGTGTGGATGGTCTAAGCTGCCCTCACTTTAATGCAAGAAGCCATCTTGATAGGTAAGGCAGACAAACTCTAAATCATAGAGTCATACAGCATGGAAACAGGCCCTTCAGCCCAATTTGCCCAAGCCAGTCAAGATGCCCCGCTTACACTAGTCCCACCTACCCGCATTTGGCCCTTATCGGCCAAAGGAATCTCATGTCTCCTTTTTGCTTACCTAGATTTCCTTCTTAAGTATCCTCATACATCCCTTGTACTCTGCAAAGGTCTCATCTGGTCCCAGCTGCCTGTACCAGACATATGCCTCCTTCTGTGTAGGAAGGTTTGGAGGGATATGGTCCAAACGCAGGCAGGTGGGACTAGTGTAGCTGGGACATGTTGGCCAGTGTGGGCAAGTTGGGCCGAAGGGCCTGTTTCCACACTGTTTCATTCTATGACTCTATGACACTTAGCAACGTGTGTTGAATCTGATCCTAGAGCATTAAGGGAAAATGTAGGAATGATGCAGGGTCCCGACCCGTACAGTTACCTAATCATTTTCTCCAGAGATGCTGCCCAACCCACTGAGTTACTCTGGCTTTTTACAATTACTATTACAATCCTATAATCCCCACACTTACAGTATCTGTGATTTCCCTACGTTAGAGTTTGGAGACACAGCGAGGAAAACAGGACGTTCGGCCCAGCGGGCCCGCACCGACCTGCGACCCACAACCCGCACGCTTCCACTACACCCCACACTAGGGACAATTTACAATTTGCAGAAGCCAATTAACCTGCACATCTGCAAGTCTTTGGAGTGTGGAAGGAAACCGGAGCCCCCAGAGAAAACCCACGTTGTCACAGGAAGAACATGCAAACTCCGTACAGACTGCACCCATAGTCAGGATCGAACCCGGGTCTCTGGTGCTGTGAGGCAGCAACTCTACCACTTCACCACCGTGCTGCATGGAACAGCATGGACACAGGCCCTTCTGCACAACTTGCCCATGCCATCTATACCAACCCCAGCTACCCACATTTGGCTCATAAGCCCTCTTAAAGAACCTTAATGAAATTAGCAATAGAAACAAAAAAGGTGTTGGAGAAACCACTAGGACTGACAGATGATAGATCTGCAGTGATTTGCATCCCAGGGTTGTGAAACTGGTGGCGATGGCAACAGAGACAGGGGAGAGCAACAGGCCCATTGATCCATTGAGCCTGTGACCATCAAGCACCCACTCACACTAATCCTACACTAACCACCCATCAAGTGCCGCCCGATTCGATCACTCGCCTGTACATTGGGAGCAGCCGCAACGAAACTACCCACCCACACGTCTTTGGGATGGAGGAGGAAGCTGGAGCACCCGGTGGAAACCCACAAGGTCACAGAAAAACTTCAAACTCTGTGTGCAAACTCCACACTGACGCTACCCGAGGTTGGGATCGAACCCGGGTCTCTCTAAAGCCGTGAAGCAGCCGCAGCACCTGCTGCACCGCAGTCTGCACATGGATGCATTACTTGTCGTCTTCCACGCAGAATGATGAAGGATTAGAACATGTTGGTGTCCAGAGAGACATGGACGTTCGTGTACACAGACCACTGAATGTTATTGCTCATAAGGCACATGGTATGTTGGCCTTTATTTTGTAGAGAGACATCTTGCTTCCAATTATATAGCGTCCAGGTGAACCACGCCTGGAATGTCATGTGTAGGTCTGGTTTCCTGAAGCATGGAATGAGTTCCCTTTAGAAGGAGTGCAGTGAAGGTTTACCAGATGGTTCCAGGGTGATCCATGAATGGAAGTTTAGTTTAGATAGTTTCATTTAGTTAATTTAGTTTTGTTCAGTTTATTGTCACGTGTACCGAGGTGCAGTGAAAAGCTTTTGTTGCGTTCTAACTAGTCAGTGTACAGATACACGATAAAGGGGATAACGTGAATAGCGTTTGGTGCAAGATACAGCCGGTGAAGTCCGATCAAAGATAGTCCGAGGGTCTCCAATGAGGTAGATAGTAGTTCGGGACTGCTCGCTAGTTGTGGTAGGATGGTTCAGTTGCCTGATAACAGCTGGGAAGAAACTGTCCCTGAATCTGGAGGTGTGCGTTTTCACACTTCAGTATGCTCTCGAGTTCAGATAAGTGAGAAGTGATCTTGCTGAAAAGTACTAAATTCACACTGAGATTGAGATAGATAATGTTTCCCCTGCCGTGGTTTCAAGAACCAGGGTGTGGGAGGGGAGGGGGGGGGGGTGAGTGGGCCTTCTGGGGTTGAGATGGGAAGAAATTTCTTCACCCAGCAGTCCGTAAATTCTTGGACATCCTTACCCAAGAATTTTGGTCTCCAAGAATATTCCTAGAATATGGAACAGTACAGCAGAGGAGGAGGCCCTTTGCCCCACAATATTCCTGACGAACATGATGCCGTTAATCTCCTCTGCCTGCACGATCCATATCTCTCCATTCCCTCGTTATCCATGTCCCCAGCTAAAAGCCACTTAAATGCCACTATCGTATCTGCCTCCATCACCACCCCTAGCAAGGCGTTCCAGGCACCCACCACACTCTGTTCCAAGCACCCACCACATTCTGTGTAAGAAACCTGCCCACACATCTCCTTTAAACATTGCCCCTTCTCCTTAAAACTAAGCGCTCTATTCTTTGACATTTCCGCCCTGGGAAAAAAATGTTCTGTCTATCTACGCTATCTATGTCTCTCTTAATATTAGATACTTCTACCAGGTCTCCCCCAACTCCCCCCCCCCCCCCCCCTTCCTCAATCTCTGACTCTCTAGAGAAAACTATTCTTTTGTTCAATATCTGCTTACAGTTCAGGCTTAGACCAATAACAGCTAAAATGAATCAAGTGATCATGGGCTAATGCAGGAAGGTGGATTCAGCCCCAAATGGCCACGAATAGGCAGAATTGCATCTGGGGTTACATTACATTTATCAGTTATACTTCGGAAAATAAATTTAAATTTCTCACCAAGCTCGACATGCAAAAATGCTGCCTACCATCACTGTAAAAGCCCTGTTCTTTCACTCACCCTCTCAACTACAAAATCTTTCTCTCTAACCACATCATTGGTTTGCATTCGAAGATAGACACAAAGTGCTGGATTAACTCCTTCTTTGGCTTTCGACTTGAAACGTCACCGGTCCATGTTCTCCAGAAATGCTGCCTGACCCGCTGAGTTACTCCAGCATTTTGTGTCTATCTTTGGAGTGGACCAGTATCTGCAGTTCCTTCCGACATTGGTTTGCATTCACTGGCGATTAATCTGGCTTTGACTACAGCCAGATAGAGTCAGATAGTCATAGAGTGATACAGTGTGGAAACAGGCCCTTCAGCCCAACTTGCCCACACCGGCCAACATGCCCCAGCTACACTAGTCCCACCTGCCTACGTTTGGTCCATATCCCTCCAAACCAAATAGAGTCCCAGCCTACTCAACCTCTCCCAATAGCTCAGACCCTCAAGTATTGGCAACATCCTTGTAAAGATTCTCTGCACCCTTACCAACATCTTTCCTATAACATGACACCCAGAACTGATATAATACTCTAAATGTGACCTCACCAACATCTTATACAACTGCAACATGACCTCCCAACTTCAATACTCAGATGAGCCGAAGGGCCTGTTTCCATGATAAAACACCTACTCAGCCTACTCAACCTCTGCCTATAGCTCAGACCTGGTCCTGGCAAGATCGTCGTAGAGCCTCTCAGTAGCATCTCCATGCAGCTTGGGTCAGTCTAGTAGAACTACACAAGCTGAGCTTCTCAAGCAACACAGTCTACAGTTCTACAGCACATTTCTACAGTGTAATCGTTACGGTGAGCTTATGCAGAGCTTATAATCAGAAGTGTGGGACAGGTATTTCCAGAAAAGGGCTGGGAACAGGGAAGTAGCTAAAATGGAGGCCGTAGACGGCAGTGGAGACCAAGTCAATGGATACTTTTAAGGCGGAGATTGGCAGATTCTTGATTAGCTAGACACAAAATGCTGGAGTAACTCAGCGGGTGAGGCAGCATCTATGGAGAAAAGGAATGAGCGACGTTGTCTGGGGAGGGGGCGGGACAAAGATAGAATGTAGGCGGAGACAGTAAGACTAGTGGGAGAACTAGGAAGGGGAAGGGGAAGGAGAGAGAAAGCAAGGGCTATCTGAAGTTAGAGAAGTCAATGTTCATACCGCTGGGGTGTAAACTACCCAAGCGAAATATGAGGTGCTGTTCCTCCAATTTGCACTGCCACCCAGCTTTGTGTCATCTGCAAATTTGCTAATGTTACTTATAGATTCTTACTTATAGATTCTTGATTAGTACGGGTGTCAGGGATTATGGGGAGAAGGCAGGAGAATGGGGTTGAGAGAGAAAGATAGATCCAGCCGTTGGATGGCGGAGTGCACTTGCTGGGCTGAACGGCCCAATTCTGCTCCTATAACCTATGAACTCATTAGCCTGATGCCAGTTGTTAGCAAAGTGCTGGAATTTATTATTAAATGTGTGATGACGGGGCAGCAAACAACAACGATTAATAGAGTCAACAGGATTTTATCAACAGGATGGGCCGAATGGTCTAAATCTGCTCCTAGAACTTATGAGGTAGTTGGATTTCAAGATCTTTTCTTTCTCTTACCAACTGGGCAGATTGAAAGGAAGGTCTGCATTGGAGAGCAGCAGGTGAGGAGAGGATGGTCCCACTAGTGGGAGAGCCTAGTCTCGGAATAAAGGGACGTCCTTTTAGAAAGGGGATGAGGAGGAATTTCTTTAGTCAGAGGGTGGTGAATCTGTGGAATTCACTGCCACAGACGGCTGTGGATGCGGGGCAGGTTGGAGGGTATGTTCTGGAGGTGATGTGTTGATGCTGGATCAGAGGTGAGACCACGGCTCGATTATGAGTGTGAAATATGTCCAGTGTTGTGGAGGGGAGTGCAGTCGCCAATCAACTGGACTCTGACAACTTGCATTCATTTTCCGGACGCACTTTATTTACTGTTGCACAAGGAGACGAGCACAGTCCTAGTCACTGTACTTCTCTGAAATCCAGTCAACTTGTACACAGATTTTGACCCTTGCAATGTGCGGCACGGTGGTGCAGCTGTAGAGTTGCTGCCAGAGACCGGGGTTCGATCCCGACTACGGGTGCTGTCTATACGGAGTTTGTACATTCTCCCCTTGATCGGATGGGTTTTCTCCAAGATCTTCAAAGACGTACAGGTTTGTACGTTAATCGGTTTGGTATAAATGTAAATTGTCCCTAGTGGTACGAAGGATCATGTTAGTGTGCAGGGATCACTAGTTGGTGTGGACTTGGTGGGCCAAAGGGCCTGTTTCCGCACTGTATCAGGAAGAACAGAGGGGGCAGACATACCCCCATCCATATAAACGGGACTGAGGTGGAGCGCGTCTCCAACTACAAATTCCTCGGGGTACACATCTCGGAGGATCTGTCCTGGTCCCTCAATACCTCCAAACTGATCAAAAAGGCACAGCAGCGCCTTTACTTCCTGAGGAGGCTCAAGAAGGCTTCCTGAGGAGGCCCAGTGTGTATATATTTATAGAATGCCTTGTAGTAAATGCCTACTATGTTCTGTTGTGCTCAAGCAAAGCAAGAATTTCATTGTCCTACCAGGGACACATGACAATAAACTCACTTGACTTGACTTGACTTGAAAGCTCACCTGTCCCCCCAGATCCTGACCAACTTTTACCGCTGTACGATCGAAAGCATCCTGACCACCTGCATCACGGTATGGTACAGCAGTTGGACGGTAGCTGACAGGAAGGCACTACAACGGGTGGTGAAGTATATCATCAGTGCCCCGCTCCCTGCAATGGATGCCCTCCACTGAAAACGGTGTCTGAGACGGGCCGGGAAGATCATCAAGGACCCCTCCCACCCTAACCATGGACTGTTTGCCCTCCTCCCATCAGGGAGGCGGTACTGAAGCCTCAGGTCTCGTACAAGTAGGATGAGGAACAGCTTCTTCAACAACACTATCACATTGCTGAACTCGGAGTCCCGCCGATAGATTTCTCCAGTCTCTCCGTCCACATTGTTTGCTCATTCTGTATTTTATTCTGTATATTATTCTTATTCTGTATTTCTATTTCTATATTGCAATATTACTACGAGCAGACGCTAGACTGCATTTCGTTGTACCCATACTTGTATCTGTGCAATGACAATAAAGTTGAATTGAATTGAATTGAATCTCGGAACTAAATTAAAATTGTGCGCACTCTCTAATTTATTATCACCGATCACAATACATTCTCGAAAAAAACAAATACAAATGCAATAACTCTAATACAAATAAAACGACATGTAATTGAATCCATTACTTGTATTCAATTTTAGTAAGGATGACATTCATGAACCTTGTGCTAGATGTCAAAGGGTGAACTTTGTACAGCTATCTTATCCCTTGTCAGACTGAAGCTTCCACAGGAGGAGTTGAAGAAGGTGTGGGATGGACTGCATCAAAGGGCGGGAACGAGGTTAGTTCGGGGCTACAGGAGCTATTTCTCCATCAACACCCAGCGGGAACAACGCTGGGAAAACACATCTCTGGCCCCTTCCTTCCCTTCAGACACTGGGTTTCCTGAGCCCACAGTTATTCAATCCAAGAGTCTGTTAAAGGCTGAGACACCACAGAGACAAGCAGGGTTATTGTCCTGAATTCCAGGTTTGATCGTGTGGCCATGTAAGTAGGAACCTGTAAATAGACACAAAATGCTGGAGTAACTCAGCGGGACAGGCACCGTCTCTGGGTAGAAGGAATGGGTGACGTTTCGGGTCGTGACCCACTCCTGCTTGATGCTGCCTGACCCGACCAGTTACTCCAGAATGTTGTGTCTATCTTCGGTGTAAACCAGCATCTGCAGTTCCTTCCTACACCCCAGTAGAGAGACCCGGGCTGTGGCAGGGTTGAAGAGATGTAAGCAAGTTTCCCCTGGCCACAAGTCAATCAACTTTCAGCCCTTATCGGCACCCACTCTCCCGGGAATTGTCCTGGGCATGACATTGCTCACGTTCTCAATCACACTGGGCACTCGAATACCATGTGGCACTTCCCATATTGGTATTAACACGTCAGTCCTCGCATACAACACATGGTCATGCCACTGTAAAGTTCATAAGTGATAGGAGCAGAATTAGGACCATTCAGCCCATCAAGACTACTCCATGACTGATGTATCTTTCCTCTTAACCCCATTCTCCTGCCCTCTCCCCATTACCCCGATACCCTTACTAATCAAGAATCTATCAATCTGCACCTTAAAAATACCCATTGACATCCTCCACAGCCTTCTGTGGCAGAATCCCACAGATTCATCACCCTCTGACGAAAACAATTGCTCCTCATCTCATTTCTAAAGGTACGTCCTTTTATAGACAATGGACAATAGACAACAGGTGCAGGAGTAGGCCATTCGGCCCTTTGAGCCAGCACCGCCATTCAATGTGATCATGGCTGATCATCCCCAATCAGTACCCTGTTCCTGCCTTCTCCCCATATCCCCTGACTCCGCTATTTTTAAGAGCCCTATCTAGCTCTCTCTTGCAAGCATCCAGAGAACCTGCCTCCACCGCCCTCTGAGGCAGAGAATTCCACAGACTCACCACTCTCTGTGAGAAAAAGTGTTTCCTCGTCTCCGTTCTAAATGGCTTACTCCTTATTCTTAAACTGTGGCCCCTGGTTCTGGACTCCCCCAACATCGGGAACATGTTTCCTGCCTCTAGCGTGTCCAAACCCTTAACAATCTTATATGTTTCAATAAGATAACCTCTCATCCTTCTAAACTCCAGAGTGTACAAGCCCAGCTGCTCCATTCTCTCAGCATATGACAGTCCCGCCATCCCGGGAATTAACCTTGTAAACCTACGCTGCACTCCCTCAATAGAAGAATGTCCTTCCTCAAATTAGGGGACCAAAACTGCGCACAATACTCCAGGTGTGATCTCACTAGGGCTCTGTACAACTGCAGAAGGACCTCTTTGCTCCTATATTCGATTCCTCTTGTTATAAAGGCCAACAGGCCATTCGCTTTCGTCACTGCCTGCTGTACCTGCATGCTTACTTTCATAGACTGAGGCGATGGCCTCTGGTCCTAGACTGTCCCACTAGTGGAACATGCTCTCCACACCCACTCTACCCAGGCCTTGCACTATTCGAGTCACCGTGGCCAGCTTTGGGGTGGCATTGGACACAGCCCAAGCCTTGCCAACCATGCCGGTACCCCCCTGTGGAGCGATCACCCCTCCCGCTAACTGTGAGAAACCAGTCGGGTAGTTTCCCGTCGTTTCTTGGTGTTCGTTTCCATTTTTCTTTATTGATAGACGGGGGCCGCCGACTTTTCGTGGCCATGCAACGGGTTTTACTGCGAGCCAAGATTAAAATAAAATCACACAGCTGCTTGTTGGACTCAGGAGGAACACGAGAATCCTTCACAGCCTTTATGGTCGGTGTAACACGCCAAGGCTGGTGAAACCCGTGGCAGCAACATAAGTTCATTGGTTCTAAGTGCCATTCGACCCCATTAAGTGCGGCACGGTGGCGCAGCGGTAGAGTTGCTGCCTTACAGCGGCAGAGACATGGGTTCGATCCTGACTACGGGTACTGTCTGTACGGAGTCTGTACATTCTCCCCGTGACATACGTGGTTTTTCTCCAGGATCGCCAGCCCACATTCCAAAAGACGCACAGGTTTGTAGGCTAATTGGTTTGGTATACATGTATAAATTGTTCCCAGTGTGTGTAGGGTAGTGTTTGTGTGCGGGGGTCGCTGGTCGGTGGGCCGAAGGGCCTGTTTCCGCGCTGTATCGCTAAACTAAACTAAACTAAGGTCTATTCCGCCATTCAATCACGGCTGATCTATCTTTCCCTCTCAACCCCATTCTCCTCCCTTCTCCCCATAGCCCCTGACACCCGTACTAATAAAGAAGCTGCCAATCTCTGCCTTGAAACTATCCATTGACACGTCCTCCACAGCCGTCTGTGGCAATGAAGTCCACAGATTCACCACCCATCTTCAACATCTCTGGACCATCGCCAGATAAAGGAAAACCTTGACAGTTCTATGTCACCCCCACCCCTTCCCCTTCCCCTATCCCTCCACCCCACTCCAGCTTGTTGCCCACCACCACCACAGACAAAATGGAGAAGAATTAGGCCATTCGCCCCATCGTCTACTCTACCATTCAATCATAGAAACATAGGTGCAGGAGTAGGCCATTCGGCCCTTTGATCCAGCACCGCCATTTAATATGGTTATGGGTGATCATCCAAAATCAGTACCCCGTTCCTGCTTTTCCCCCATATCCCTTGATTCCGTTAGCCCCAAGAGCTACATCTAACTCTCTCCTCTCTTGAAAACATCCAGTGAATTGGCCTCCACTGCCTTATGTGGCAGAGAATTCCACAGGTTCACAACTCTCCGAGTGAAAACGTTTTTCCTCTTGGCTGAACTATCTCTCCATCTCAACCCCATTCCCCCTGCCTTCTCCCCAGAACCTCTGACACTGGAACTAATCAAGAATCTCTCAATCACAACCTGCTGACGCCCGGTGTGACAAGCCCCGCCGCCCCCTCACCTACCATCATTGCAAACACGAACGCCACGATGTTGATGGGGTGGGACGGGCAGAAGCAGGAGAGTAAGGTGAGGATGAGGTATCTTTTCGGCGGCTTTGCCTCTTGCGCTTCATTGTCGGGGTCGCTGACTGCGATATCTATCTCCTCCAACGATTGCTTTAGATCCGACTTGTCGACCGCCTCAGACATTTGAGGGAAGCGAAGGGGCAACTCAGGGCGCTGGGCTCCGGCTCACACTGAGAGCTCGGCTGATCCACAAACTCGGAGCGAGTCAACACTGACCTAATCTTACCGGCACAGCCAGGCTGGCCAGCCTGACCCCATCCCCGCCCGGGCCAACATGACCACTGCCCATCTGATCATTACAAGTCACTGCAGTTCCGGATGCGCCAGGAGTTACACTGGCTTCTCATTTCTTTTCACGCAGGATGTGTGACAGCGCCTTAATTAATCTCTCGCCCTCTTAACTATTTATGTTAATCTACCACCTTACATTATTAATTGGTGTCAGCACCTGTAAATATTTTAAAATTTTCTTACAAATTTTCTTATTAATATTTATTCACACTTTGCCCTCTAACAAGTTAACTAAAGACTCACAAACTGTAACATATTTATTAACTTCTTCGTTTAATAACCTTCTCTGATTTTTTTCTGCTTTGATATCCGCTTATCTTCTGTTGCAGAAATGTCTAATACATCTTCCAAAATAGTGCACATCAAACTCTAATCTCTACAGTCAGTAGTTACTGATTTCCCACTCCTTGCTTCTCTTTCTTATCTTCACTTTGCCCTGGAACAGTGATTATTTATCCCGTATTGCCTGACTTTACCTCGCACCCCCAGCGATCTCACACACTCTGTAACCAGAGATTATTGGTCTCACTCTGTAGCCAGTGGTTATTGATCACATACACTTGATCACATTATTGATTACTCACACTGTAACCGGTAATTATTGATCTCTGTAGTCTGTGATTATTGATCACCTACACTGTAGCCAGTGATTATTGATTACCATCACTGTAACCAATGATTATTGATTACTATCATTGTAACAATTATTGATTTCTGACTGTAACCAGTGATTATTGATCTCCCGCACTATAACCAGTGATTATTGATGACTAATATTGTACCGATGATTATTGATTACTGATACTGTAACCAGTGAGTATTGAGCTCCCTATCTCTGTAATCAATGATTATTAATTACTAACTGCAACCAGTGATGATAGAACGTACTCTGTATCCAATGATTACTTATTATTAACACTGTAACGAGTGATTATTGATCTAGCTCATTCTTACCAACACTAACAGTGATTATTCATCTCTCTCACTGGAACCAGTGATTATTGATCACTCATACTATAACCAGTGATTATTGATCACCAGCACTAACCAGTGATTATTGATCACCAGCACTAACCAGTGATTATTGATCACTCATACTATAACCAGTGATTATTGATCACCAGCACTAACCAGTGATTATTGATCACCAGCACTAACCAGTGATTATTGATGACTAACACTATAACCAGTGATTGTTTATTTCTATAATACTCTGTAACCAGGGATTATTGATCTCTCACACCCTGTCACCCAGTGATGATTAACCTTTCACTCTCAGTAACGAGTGAGTCTGGATCTCACACCCTCAGTAGCGAGTGGTTATTGATCTGTTATCCTCAGCCGCTGTGGCAAGACTTTACAGTAACGGCCAACACAAAATAAACTCTTCCAAATCAAATGTTTAAATTAAAACATGTCCCCTGGCATGCGATTACCAGCCAGTCGGCCTGTGTGCTCCCTGAATCCGTGTCCATGTGTATTAGGCTGCACTGCTGTTGATGTGCATCCATTCCCAAGACTGCAGCTCAACCGTCGGGAAGCTTCTTGGGAACATTGGGTACAACCCGTCATGATGCCACCCAGGATATGTGGGTCTAGACGGTTCATGGCCGGAGTTAGCTACCAAGGTGTGGCGTCGGGTCAGCAGTGAACACACTGGCACTCGTGGTAGGGTGAACACACACAATAGGTTTTATTTCCAATATGGAACAACAGTGATAAGAAAGTAGACCCAAAATGCTGGAGTGACTCAGCGGGACAGGCTGCATCTCTAGAGAGAAGGAATGTGTGACGTTGCGGTCGAGACCCTTCTTCAGACGGTCCAGGTCGGCACGGGAGCAGAGATCTTCATCGTCACTGAGGAGGCACAATTAATAAGCGGTCTTCATCCGGCAAAAGGTAGAGAAGTGTGAAAACTCACACCTCCAGATTCAGGGACAGCTTCTTCCCAGCTGTTATCAGGCAACGTAATCATCCCATCAACAGCTGGAGAGCAGTCCTGAGCTACTGTCTACTTCATTGGAGACCCTCGGACTGTCTTTGATCGGACTTTACTGGCTTTACCTTGCACTAAACGTTATTCCCGTATCATGACTCCGTAAATGGCTCAATTATGTATTGTCTTTCCACTGACTGGTCAGCACGCAACAACAACTTTTCACTGTACTTCGGTACACGTGACAATAAACAAAACTGAACTCTTTCTTGCCCCTTCTTCCCGTCCCCCTTTTCTTCCTGCCCTGCTACCTCTCACTCTCCCCCCCTCCCCCCCACCACCCCCCCTTCCTCCCCGCCTGGACTCCTGGCTTTTATAAGGGGTCGGGCTGACTACAATCAGATTAATTGAACCAATCTTGAAAACTGTAGCTCGTCTGCCTTTAGACTTTGGAGACTTAGCATGGAAACAGGTCCTACAGCTCTCCGAGTCTGCACCCACACACTAGACTTAGTTTAGAGAAGCCAAACAAGCTACAAATCCGCACGTCTTTAGAGTGTGGGAGGAAACCGGAGCGCCCGGAGGAAACCCAGGCGGTCACGGGTAGAACGTACAGACAGCATCCGCGGTCAGGATCGAACCCGGAACTCTGGCGCTGTGAGGCAGCAACTCTACCGCTGCGCCAGTGGCTTCAGTTTACGCCGGTGTTTTCCAGCAGCCAGGCACTCTCAGCATGCTTCAGTGACAAGGATCGGAGAGGACTTTAGGGAGGACGTGTCGTCATATAGGATAGACGCTGAGATGTTTGCAAAGGTGTGAGACTCTCGACCGAGGGGGCAGAGCAACCAGATAAAGGATCGCTATTTAAAACTGAGTTGTGTAGTTATTTCTTTTCCTGGAGTGTGACAAATCTCTGGAATTCTCTTGCCCGGAGGTATGCAGAGGCTAGATTACCGGGAGACATTTAAAGAGGACAAAGATAACTCGTGGATAGGTCAGAGATTTGAGGGCCGAATGGATCTGGCACAGGGGAGGAGATGAGGCCCGGGACACATAGCGAACGGGTCTGAAGAAGGGTCTCCACCCGAACCGTCATCCATTCCTTCTCTCCAGAGATGCTGCCTGACCCACTGAGTTACTCCAGTTTGTTGTGTCTATCTTTGGTTTAAACCACCATCTGCAGTTCCTTCCTACACATAGCGGATGGTGGGACAGATTTGAATAGTCTAATCCCACCTTTATTTTATTTGTGTCCTTATGCTCTTTTGGTGTGAGATAGCATTGATAACAGTGTTAAAAAATATTGTTGATAAATAAATAAATAAATAAATAAATAACAAATCAGGACAGCTCAGTGGTGCAGGGGTAGATCGCAGAGACACCTCTCCCCCCCTCTCCCCCCCCCCCATACACACAATTCTTTCAAGCCAATTTATCTCCAACCCTGCAAGTCTTTGGAGTGTGGGAGGAAACTGGAACTCCCGGAGAAAATCCACGCGGTCACGGGGAGAACGTACAAACTGCGTACAGACAGCACCCACAGTCAGGATTGAACCCGGGTCACTGGCGCTGTAAGGCAACATCTCTACCATGAGATCTGTAGAGTCTTAGAAATTTAGGGAATGAACGAATATATCATGTTTCTGCAGGAAAATGGCATGGAGATAAAAGATCAGCCATGATCTCATTGCATGGATGAGCAGGCAGGGGGGGTCCAGAAAAGCTTCTCTAGAAGGGTCTCGACCCGAAACGTCCCCCATTCCTTCTCTCCAGAGGTGCTGTCTGACCCGCTGAGTTACTCCAGCATTTTGTGTCTACCTTCTATTTCTCGTATTCTCCCATTACCTGCTAATTCACTAATTGCCAAATTGTAGAATTATTGCACCAATCTATCAGCAAAAAGTGTATAAAATAATGAGAGGAATAGTTCGGGTAGATGCACAGAGTCTCTTGCCCAGAGTAGGTGAATCAAGGACCAGAGGACATGGGTTTAATAGAAACATAGAAAATAGGTGCAGATGTGGGCCATTCGGCCCTTCAAGCCAGCACCACCATTCAATATGATCATGGCTGTTCATTGAAAATCAGTACCCCGTTCCTGATTTTTCCCCATACCCCTTGATTCCGTTAGCCCTAAGAGCCATATCTAACTCTTGAGGTGAAGGGGAAAAGATTTAATAGGAATCTGAGGGGTAACTTTTTCACACAAAGGATGGTGGGTGTAAGGACAAGCTGCCAGAGGAGGTAGTTGAGGCAGGAACTATCCCAACATTTAATAAACAGAAAGACAGGCACATAGATAGAACAGGTTTGGAGGGATATGGACCAAACGCGGGCAGGTGGGACTAGTGTAGCTGGGACATGTTGGCCGGTGTGGGCAAGTTGGTCCGAAGGGCTTGTTTCCACACTGTATCACTCTATGACTCAACTACAAATAGTTGCTGGAGTTGGGATGATGCATTCCCCTTTCTGCTACTGAGAGGAACTTGGGTCAAGAATGTACATTGGGTAGATAGACACAAAAAGCTGGAGTAACTCAGCGGGTCAGGCAGCATCACTGGAGAAAAGGAACAGGTGACGTTTCAGGTCGAGACCCTTCTTCAGACTGAGAGTCAGGGGAGAGGGAAACGAGAAATATAGATGGTTATATGGAGAGATATAGAACAAATGAATGAAAGATATGCAAAAAGTAACAATGATCAAGGAAAGATGGAGCCCACAATGGTCCATTGTTTGCTGGGGGCTAGATGATAACGAGTTAATACAGACAGTGACTGGTACAACAACTAGGTGGGGGAGGGACAGAGAGTGGGGGTTTGCAAGGGTTATTTGAAGTTCGAGAAATCAATATTCATATCGCTAGGGAGTAAGCTGCCCAAGCGAAATATGAAGTACATTGGGTGTTCTCTGAGCATCTACTTGGCTGGCGCCTTGTGTTCTCTGACATTGTCCCCACTCATCCCTCCCCCACCTTCCCTCTTACTGAAAACGTAATTGCATCTTTCCAATCCTATATCTGATCTAAACCACTGAATGTTTCTCTTTCCACAGATGCTGCCTGACTTGCTGAATTTTTCCACGACGTTCTTTTTTTTGTGGCACCATGAGCATTATGGAGCTTAATTCACCATCAAGATATTCCTTTCATGTTTTCTTACCGTCTATTACATTTTGTATGTCTGCCTCTACAGGGTCTGTGTTTCCTTTTACTAAAGATAGACACAAAAAGCTGGAGGATCTCAGCAGGACAGGCAGCATCTCTGGAGAAAAGGCAGGAACGGGGTACTGATTGTGGATGATCAGCCAGTATCACATTGAATGGTGGTGCTGGCTCAAAGGGCTGAATGGCCTACTCCTGCACCTATTGTCTATTGTAGTAGGTGATGTTTCAGGTCAAGACCCTTCTTCAGACTGAGGAAGGGTCTCGACCCGAAACATCACCTATTCCTTTTCTCCAAAGATGTTTCCTGACCCGCTGAGTTACTCCAGCTTTTTGTGTCTATCTTTGGTTTAAACCAGCATCTGCAGTTGCTTCCTGCACATTTCCTTTTACTAATATCGTCCTTTCTACCTACCTGTGAAAGTTCTTACAAGTGCAGGTTGTAGGTTTGCTGCCATCTTCTGTCTCCTATAACTCATGCACACGGATTGACATCGTCGACCACAGCCCCTTACGTTGGTGACACGCAAACTCTTCTTGGTTGCCATCCAACAAGATAGCGCTGAACCAGGGAAATGTATTTCCGGCTGTTGAAGGCAGAGGTGATTCACACAAGATCCAGCTGCTGCCAGTCAATAGTCAGTGAGCCCCAAACACTGCATTAAAACATCGCTGCACATGAAAACAGGGCAGTGGACATCACTTTGAACAGCAAAAAAACCCTCAGTTGCTGGGATAAGAACAAAAAACGCTGGATACACAGAGGCTTGAGAAACTGCAAATACTGGTATCTTGTTAAGTTCTGGAGAAACTCAGTAGGTCAGGCAGCATCTATGGAGGAAATGGATAGGTGATGTTTCAAATGAACCCTTTTTCAGACTGATTGTTAGTAAGGGGGGGGGGGGGATAAAGCTGGAATAGAGTTTAAGAAGGAACTGCAGATGCTGGAAAATCGAAGGTAGACAAAAGTGCTGGAGAAACTCAGCGGGTGCAGCAGCATCTATGGAACGAAGGAAATACGCAACGTTTCGGGCCAAAACCCTTCTTCAGACTGATGTAGGGTGGGGGAGGGGGGGAGGGGGAGGGGGAGGGTGGGGGGGGGAGTAGAAGAAAGGAATATAGATTGGGATGGGACAAAGTCTGGTGAGTGATAGGTGGATACAAATTACAAGGTTTTGATTATCATATGGGCAGAAAATGGCTAGAGATGAAAAAGAGATGAAAGGATGACAGAAGGGGACAAAAGTAGGCAAGGAGCCAAAAGGGTGTCAGATAAGGAGAGGTGTAAAGGAGAAGTGAAATATAAATCCAGAGGGGATAAGGGGACAGAATAGTGGGAGAAACTGGTGCACACTGGGTTGGGTTTGGGGACAGGACACGGAGGGAGGAAAAAAGGAGTGTTACCCAAAAGTGGAGAATTTAATGTTCATACCATGGGGTTGTAAGCTGCTCAAGTTGAATATGAGGTGCAGTTCCTCCAGTTTGCGTATAGCCTCACTCTGGCAATAGAGGAGGCCCAGGATAGAAAAGTCAGTGTGGGAATGGGAAGGGAAGTTTAAATGGTTAGCAATCGGAAGATAGACACAAAGTGCTGGAATAACTTAGCGGGTCAGGCAGCATCTTTGGAGCAAAGAAACAGTTGATGTGTCAGACACTGAAATGAGACTTGTCTAAAGAAGGGTTCCGACCCAAACCATCACCTGTTCCTTTTCTCCAGAGATGCTGCCCGACCTGCTGAGTTTCTCCATCAATTTGTATCTGTATTCAGTATAAACCAGCTTCAGCAGTTCCTTCCTACAAATAGCAACCGGAACATCCAGCAGTCCCTGGATACACAGTGGCGTAGCTGGTAGAGCTGCCGCTTCATAACACCGGAGACCCGGGTTCAATGACGGCCTCTCGTGCTATCTGTGTGGAGTTTGCACGTTCTCTTCATGAGAGTGTGGATTTCCCCTGGGTGGTCTGGTTTCCTCCCAGATCCCAAAGACATGTGGTTCAGTTGGCTAACTGGCAACTGTAAATTGGCACAAGTGTGCAGGTGAGTGGTAGAATGCGGGAGGAGTTGATGGGATTGAGGAGACAATAAAATAAATGGGATTAGTATTTAAGTGGCTGTTTGATGGTTGGCACAGATTTGCTGTGCCAAAGGGCCTGATTCCATGCAGCATGACGCGATGCTTCAACAGTTTATCTTTCATCTGACATTCTGTGTGTGTCCAGCATTCCCTATGTTCATTTCAGGTTTCCAATATCTGCGGAATTTAATTTTTCATGGACTGTGATAAATAAAATAAAGTCCAGTGAAGGTAAACCATGTTCCCTGCCAGATGCTGCCTGACCTGCTGAGCATTTCTAGCATTGTCTAAATAAAAGGGAATTCTCCTATTTTGTAGAACCACAGCCAGTGGCTGAGTGGCGTCACTAAAACCTGTTCAAATAAATCAATGGTGACTCACTGTGAGGGACAGAGAGGTTGTTCCCACAAACTCATGAGAGGAATAGATTGGGTAGACGCAGTCTCTTGCCCACAGTAGGGGAATCGAGAACCAAAGGACATAGGTTTAAGGCGTGAGGGGTGGGGGGAAGATTTAATAGGAATCTGAGGAATAACGTTTTCAAACAAGGGATGGTGGGTGTGTGGAACGAGCTGCCAGAGAAGGTAGTCGAGGCAGTTACTATCGCAACGTTTAAAATATATCTGGCAGGTACATGGATAGGATGGGATAGAGGGATATGGGCCAAATGTAGGCAGGTTGGACTGGGGTAGATGGGACATGCTGGGTGGTGTGGGCAAGTTGGGCCAAAGGGCCTGTTTTATTCAGAGGGTGGTTGGTATATGGAATGAGTTAAGTCAAGTCAATTTTATTTCTATAGCACATTTAAAAACAACTCTCGTTGACCAAAGTGCTTTACATCAGTGCAGGTACTAACGTGCTACATACAATGGTACATAGATCTAACAATACATACATAAATACATACATGAGCTGCCAGAGGAGGTAGACACAAAATGCTGGAGTAACTCAGCGGGACAGGCAGCATCTCTGGAGAAAAGGAATCTCCAGAGATGCTGCCTGTCCCGCTGAGTTACTCCAGCATTTTGTGTCTACCTTTCATTTAAACCAGCATCTGCTGTTCTTTCCTACACATTTAGCCAGAGGAGGTAGTTGAGGCAGGTACTATCACAATGTTTAACAAATATTTAGACAGATACATGGATAGGACAGTTTTGGAGGGATATGGGGCAAACGCAGGCAGGTGGGACTAGTGTGGGGTGGGGATGGGACCAGGGGTGCAGTGAGTGAGCGCCGCTCCGGCACCTCTGTAAAAAATAAGCCAAAAAAAACCCAGCGGGAATTTTAGCTGGCGGGTTAACCTGGTTGAAAGAGAGGGATGGGGAAGGCCCATCACTACTGAGGTTACCTGTAGGAATGGAGGAGGAGGGGGGAGCAATAGGATCCAGCAAAGTCAGACCACGTGCTGTCTGCATCGTGGAGGTTGTGGGCCTGGTGCTGAGCCCGGAACTCTGGTGAGGTGATGGCTCCGGCCCGCTGGTGGCTGGTGGAGAGGCGAGGCCCGTGGAGAGGGTTGGTGGAGTCCCTCGCTGGTGGAGGCCCGTGGAGGGCTGGAGTTGGCGGCGGTGGCGGCGGCAGCATCGGTGGCCCCGGGGAGGCGGTGAGAGTCGGCGACAACAGCGGTGAGAGTCGGCAGCCACGGCAGTTTCGGTGATCCGGGCCTGGGTTTGCCCGGGAAGGCGGTGGATGTTGCTGCTCCTCGTGGGGGCCATCAGGCGGCACCGCGGTCCAGCTGTGGAGCTCCGGGCACTCGAGGATTGTCGGTGGAGGGACCGGTCTGGAGGCGGGCACGCTTGTGATCCTTGGTAGAGTCCAGATAGGCGAGAAAGCGTTTGTTGAGGGTGTGGATCTGGCGTCCAATGAAGTAGAGTTGTGGTCCATTGCAGGAGTTGGAGTGTGAGTGTGTGAGTGTGAGAATGTGTGTGAGAGAGTGTGAGTGTGTGAGAGTGTGAGGGAGTGAGTGTGAGAGTGTGTGTGTGTGTGAGAGTGTGAGTGAGAGTGTGAGTGAGAGAGTGTGTGTGTGTGTGTGTGTGAGTGTGAGAGTGTGAATGTGTATGTGTGTGTGAGTGTGAGTGTGAGTGAGAGAGTGTGTGTGTGAGAGTGTGAGTGTGTGAGTGTGTGTGAGAGAGTGTGTGTGTGTGAGAGTGTGAGAGTGTGAGTGAGAGAGTGTGTGAGTGTGTGTGTGTGAGTGAGAGAGTGTGTGAGTGTGAAGGCCCAGAACTGCGGGAGCGTCAGAGTGAGTTGGTGCCGGGCTCGACCCCTCTGTAAAATTACATGATTACCGTCTTTTTCTTTACTTGCTTGATAATTATATCTCATGATAATTAGTGAGTGCAACCGTGCAATATTTAGTCATGTTAAATTAAGTATTATACGTTTCATTGTACTAGTTATACACTGGGATGTAGTGACAGGCTATAGAAACATAGAAACATAGAAAATAGGTGCAGGAGTAGGCCATTCGGCCCTTCGAGCCTGCACCGCCATTCAATATGATCATGGCTGATCATCCAACTCAGTATCCCGTACCTGCCTTCTCTCCATACCCCCTGATCCCTTTAGCCACAAGGGCCACATCTAACTCCCTCTTAAATATAGCCAATGAACTGGCCTCAACTACCCTCTGTGGCAGAGAGTTCCAGAGATTCACCACTCTCTGTGTGAAAAAGTTTTTCCTCATCTCGGTCTTAAAGGATTTCCCCCTTATCCTTAAGCTGTGACCCCTTGTCCTGGACTTCCCCAACATCGGGAACAATCTTCCTGCATCTAGCCTGTCCAACCCCATAAGAATTTTGTACGTTTCCATAAGATCCCCTCTCAATCTCCTAAATTCTAGCGAGTATAAGCCAAGTCTATCCAGTCTTTCTTCATATGAAAGTCCTGACATCCCAGGAATCAGTCTGGTGAACCTTCTCTGCACTCCCTCTATGGCTATAATGTCCTTCCTCAGATTTGGAGACCAAAACTGTACGCAATACTCCAGGTGTGGTCTCACCAAGACCCTGTACAACTGCAGTAGAACCTCCCTGCTCCTATACTCAAATCCTCTTGCTATGAAGGCCAACATACCATTCGCTTTCTTCACTGCCTGCTGCACCTGCATGCCTACTTTCAATGACTGGTGTACCATGACACCCAGGTCTCGCTGCACCTCCCCATTTCTTAATCGGCCACCATTTAGATAATAGTCTGCCTTCCCGTTTTTGCCACCAAAGTGGATAACCTCACATTTATCCACATTATACTGCATCTGCCAAACATTTGCCCACTCACCCAGCCTATCCAAGTCACCTTGCAGCTTCCTAGCATCCTCCTCACAGCTAACACTGCCCCCCAGCTTAGTGTCATCCGCAAACTTGGAGATGTTGCTTTCAATTCCCTCGTCCAGATCATTAATATAAATTGTAAATAGCTGGGGTCCCAGCACTGAGCCTTGCGGTACCCCACTAGTCACTGCCTGCCATTGTGAAAAGGACCCGTTTACTCCTACTCTTTGCTTCCTGTTTGCCAGCCAGTTCTCTATCCACATCAATACTGAACCCCCAATACCGTGTGATTTAAGTTTGTATCCTAATCTCTTATGTGGTACCTTGTCGAAAGCCTTCTGAAAGTCCAGATACAACACATCCACTGGTTCTCCCCTATCCACTCTACTAGTTACATCCTCGAAAAATTCTATAAGATTCGTCAGACACGATTTACCTTTCGTAAATCGATGCTGACTTTGTCCAATGATTTCACCACTTTCCAAATGTGCTGCTATCCCATCTTTAATAACTGACTCTAGCAGTTTCCCCACTACCGATGTTAGACTAACTGGTCTGTAATTCCCCGTTTTCTCTCTCCCTCCCTTCTTAAAAAGTGGGGTTACGTTTGCTACCCTCCAATCCTCAGGAACTACTCCAGAATCTAAAGAATTTTGAAAAATTATCACTAATGCATCCACTATTTCTGGAGCTACTTCCTTAAGTACTCTGGGATGCAGCCTATCTGGCCCTGGTGATTTATCGGCCTTTAATCCATTCAATTTACCCAACACCACTTCCCGACTAACCCGGATTTCACTCAGTTCCTCCATCTCCTTTGACCCGCGGCCCCCTGCTATTTCCGGCAGATTATTTATGTCTTCCTTAGTGAAGACGGAACCAAAGTAGTTATTCAATTGGTCCGCCATATCCTTGTTCCCCATGATCAATTCACCTGTTTCTGACTGCAAGGGACCTACATTTGTTTTAACTAATCTCTTTCTCTTCACATATCTATAAAAACTTTTGCAGTCAGTTTTTATGTTCCCTGCCAGTTTCCTTTCATAATCTATTTTCCCTTTCCTAATTAAGCCCTTTGTCCTCCTCTGCTGGTCTCTGAATTTCTCCCAGTCCTCTGGTACGCTGCTTTTTCTGGCTAATTTGAACGCAACATCTTTTGCTTTGATACTATCCCTGATTTCCCTTGTTATCCACGGATGCACTACCTTCCCTGATTTATTCTTTTGCCAAACTGGGATGAACATTTTTTGTAGTTCATCCATGCAGTCTTTAAATGCCTTCCATTGCATATCCACCGTCAACCCTTTTAGAACTAATTGCCAGTCAATCTTGGCCAATTCACGTCTCATACCCTCAAAGTTACCTTTCTTTAAGTTCAGAACCGTTGTTTCTGAATTAACAATGTCACTCTCCATCCTAATGAAGAACTCAACCATATTATGGTCACTCTTGCCCAAGGGGGCATGCACAACAAGTCTGCTAACTAACCCTTCCTCATTACTCAATACCCAGTCTAGAATAGCCTGCTCTCTCGTTGGTTCCTCTACATGTTGGTTTCGATAACTATCCCTCATACATTCCAAGAAATCCTCTTCCTCAGCACCCCTGCCAATTTGATTCACCCAATCTATATGTAGATTGAAGTCACCCATTATAACTGTTTTGCCTTTGTTGCACGCATTTCTAATTTCCTGTTTGATGCCATCCCCAACTTCACTACTACTGCTAGGTGGCCTGTACACAACACCCACCAGCGTTTTCTGCCCCTTAGTGTTTCGTAGCTCTACCCATACCGATTCCACATCCTCCAAGTTAATGTCCTTCCTTTCCACTGCGTTAATCTCCTCTCTAACCAGCAACGCTACCCCACCTCCTTTTCCTTTCTCTCTATCCCTCCTGAATATTGAATATCCCTGGATGTTCAGCTCCCAGCCTTGGTCACCCTGGAGCCATGTCTCCGTGATCCCAACTATATCATAATCATTAATTGCTATCTGCACGTTCAACTCATCGACCTTATTACGAATGCTCCTTGCATTGAGACACAAAGCCTTCAGGCTTGTTTTTACAACGCTCTTACCCCTTATACAATTATGTTGGAAAGTGGCTCTTTTTGATTTTTGCCCTGGATTTGTCTGCCTGCCACTTTTACTTTTCACCTTGCTACCTATTGCTTCCGCCCGCATTTTGCACCCCTCTGTTTCTCTGCTCACCCATTTAAGAACCCCACCACCTCTTATTCTCTGTTTATTATTGTTTTCTTCTTTCCCCCCTACATGTTGGGTCTGAGTGCTTTCCTTCTCTGCCTCCTGCCTCACACACTGTCTAATAGCATTCTCTATTTGAGTCCCTCCCCCCAACCATTCTAGTTTAAACTATAATCTTGTTTGACCCTCTTGAGAGATTAGCTTGCCCCCTCCCCCCAAGCAAAACCTGAAATGACGCCCCTGTGTGACAGCTCCGGCACCTAAAAAATTAGCACTGCAACACTGGATGTGTTCTTCATGTTGTTCAGTGTGGTAAAGTTGGGCCGAAAGGCATGTAGGCGTCAACTGTAGCGCGAAACGCAAAGTGCTGGAGGAACTCGGAAGGCCAGGCATCATCTGTGGAGAGGTAGCGAGATTAGTTTTTGGAGATCATTCTTATCCAATCAGTAAAATGTTAAAAACAATTATAAAGGATTGTAAAAGGGAGAAATAATAAGCGGAGCATGGGAAACATTTCCTTTTCCACGCGGTGAGTCTCCTAACCCTTATTCGCATCAATTGTGAATTCTGTTGACAATTGCAGTCGTTGCTTTGAAAGTTATTAGCGGCGTTAAGCGCATTGGGAACTTTTGAAACGAGCGAAAATTGGATGCTAAATTCGGATATTGCACAGACTGCGTTGCTTCCATGTGTTTTCCCGTCACCAGTCTTATGTCCAACATTGAGTCCTGTGGAGTCGGCAACCATGATTCCCATTAATCCATCACACACACACACACAAAGGTGCGACTGCCTTACAGCGCCAGAGACCCGGGTTTGATCCTGACTGCAGGTTCTTATCTGTAACGGATTTGTACGTTCTCTGCGTGGGTTTTCTCCGAGATCTTCAGTTTATTCCCACATTCCAAAGATGTAGATTGTAGGTTAGTTGGCTTGGTCTAAAATATTAAATTGTCCCTCGTGTATCTTCAGTACCATCTTTCCCGTTTTTGGGACATGGTGTCACGGTAACATCCAACCTTGGAACCTTCTCCTTGTTATGCTCACCTGACATTTGTGTATCTTTGTTTAGTTTAGAGATACAGCGTGGAAACAGGCCCTTCAGCCCACGTCGACCATCCTACACACTGGGGACAATTTACAGAAGCCTACAAACCTGCAAGTCTTTGGCGTGCGGGAGGAAACCGGAGCAGCCAGAGAAAACCCACGCAGGTTGCGGGGAGAACGTGCAAACTCCGAACAGACAGCATCCGTACTCAGGATCGAACCCGGATCTCTGGCGCTGTGAGGCAACAACTCTACTGTGCCGCCCAATAACTTCCATCTCGGACCCCAGGCGCGTCGGAAAGGCATAGTTTACCCCCCACCTCGTGTCCCAACAAAGAAACCAGTTAATATCCGCATGGCATGTGAAATTGGCCTCACTCAAGCACTGCCCGTGCTCTCCATGAGTACCAGAAGCCTGGCAGGCTTAACACACTCTGATATACAATAGTGGGCTGAATGTTTGATGACCACGCCAAACTATTAGATGGCCCACCTACTTCTTTACCAGACACACAGGTTAAAAACATCCCACACGCTTCCCGTCTACATTCTTTTATTATTATTATTATTATTATTATTCCAGTGGTTCTGAGACAGATACACTTCATAGAAATAATCTGTTTAAAGAGCTTTCCACGCTCCGTACAAGACATAAAAAGGCAGCAGCGTTTTACTGAAAAATAAGCATTTGTATAGTGTGTTTCTCTTTTGTATACAAATTAACAGGAAACTATTTCATTTACAAATATTCTATACCGCTATGAAACATTTTCAATATAGAAAACAAATCCAGACTGTGTAATATACAGCGAATTGAAGCCACTCCGTTACATTCGTCGCTTCTCGGCAGCGAGGAGAGCGAGAATTTTAGTCACAACAGCAGCACTTAACTTAGGGACTGTGAACAGGAAAGCCCGCCCGCTCCTTTTAAATTGGGTGGACAAACCACTCTGTTTATCAATAGAGGTTTAAAGTGCGTGCGTGTAGTGGATTAAAGACTGCTTCGACACTATGTACACGCACCGTGATTAATTCAAATCCAGGTTGGGGGCGGCCTCTGGACAATGGCGAGGTCAGACTAACACTAGACATAACATTCAGCGGTACTCGGGTGCGTGCGCCTGGTGCTTCGGGGTGCAAAGGGAGTGAGTAGCATCCCGGTTTTTGGATTGCGACCCGATTCCCACCACAATTTCACAGTCAATAAATCTCGAAATATATCTGTTATTGCACAATCATAGTTGATGTCGTCAGTTTGTACTTGACTGCAGTATCAGCCACCCTGTGGAAACAGGTTCTTAACCCCTCAGAGCCAAAGCAGGGGAGCGAAGTGCTTGACGCGCTGCAGGAGAGCGGCCTGTGATCTACACACCCCCCTCGTTGTCCTTGCCCGGCCTAGACAGCTTGTTTAGATTGTCATTGTTAATGATGAGTTCGAGCCACTTTGGGCAGCATCAAATGGTATCCACGTTAAAATACCCCCTCAAAGGTTGTCATTCCTGATTAGTCTGGGTGTCAAGGGTTATGGGGAGAAGGCAGGAGAATGGGGTTGAGAGGGAAAGATAGATCAGCCATGATTGAATGGCAGAGTAGACTTGATGGGCCGAATGGCCTAAATCTTCTAGAACTTACGCATTTATTTCTAGCACAATTCACAGACAGATACTCTCTGTCCCCACTTCACTGCTGCCACGTGCTGCGGTACCGATTGATAGTGAATGGCTTCTCCTGAACAGTTTGCCCACACAGCCCGTGGGGCTGAAACCGCATCTTAACCATAAACTCGCTCCAACATTTCCAAAACGCAGTCTTTTCAAACTGCCCGACTCTTAGTCACTAACTCAGGAGTCCAAGAGGAAGCTAAAGAGACATTCGTTCAAGTGAACCAAAAAGATTGCAGATAATTCCGTTTAACCAGGCCTCGGAACAAACGCTAGGCAGAAGCGCAGGGAGGGCGACAGTGTGGCCCCCACACACATGCTGATGCATGAACCACTGGCATACGTAGTACCGACCGGTGGTGACACGCAACAGGCATTCTTTGCTGCAGGGTGACAAGGGGATAGTTTTTTTTTGTGTGGTTCTAATCCATTTGGACTGGGCCCCACATGGCTACCTGGGCTGTATCTCAACACATTTCTGTTGAAGAAACCGGGAGACACTGCCGAGGGGAGGATGGTAAACCGCAGTACAGCTACACCTCTGCACCAGCCCAGTACAACATTCACAACGCACTGTCCATCCACACCATACCAGACACTGCATCTGCAACATAAACTATGCAGCTTGTGTAAGAAGGAACTGCAGATGCTGGTTTATACCGAAGATAGACACAACAAGCTGGAGTAACTAAACGGGTCAGGGCAGCATCTCTGGAGAAAAGAACAACCCTTTTTCAGACCACGACCCGAAAATGTCAGCTATTCCATTTTTCCAGAGATGCTGCCTGACCCGCTGAGTTACTCCAGCTTGTTGTGTCTATGAGCTATGCAGGGCATAGCCACATCCTGGGGAAGACTACTCGTTCCTCCTGCTGCACCATACAGTAAGTGATGCTGCATGTTTCCTCCCACTGCATTTGCATGTAAACACCACTCAGGCGATACTATAGAGCCATCAGTGCGCAGAACGACATCTCAATTTCGGCTTACATTCGCTAATTTCACGTTATAACACAAAACTATATTTAGCAACACAAAAGGCCTCAATGTACATAATACACTTGCCCACACCATCATGGACATCTTTCTGGACATGCATACACACAGTGTATCATTCACACCACACACATGCACGCATACACACACACACAGACTGGAAAGGCACAAGGTACACAACATGGCACAGGTACAGAGTGCACTTTTCTATGTTGGCAAATGATACACAGAACCAGCAATAACTGCTCTTAGTGCTTTGCCCCACATCTATTGTAGGGAATGCTGTGGAGGTGTAATGTTATATACAGGCACACACGCATCACCCAGTAATGTCTTGTACAGATTTGCCATATTGCCTCTTATATGGTACAGAAAAGGTGCAATGACACCATATGTACCCAATGTGGATTGGGTTTCATTGCCACATAACACACAGCTCAGGACACTATCAACAATGCATCATTTATCCAAACTGTGATTTACAGGCACATGGTGCATAGTCACACAATCTATTGCAGCAGCAATAAGTTTACTATTAACATTTTGTACATACTATATTCTGCACAACTCTTTGCATTTTCACAGTTCCATATTATTAGTGTCTGTACATTATCCCACACTATTCTTCATACAAAAACAGGACTATCTCATTGTCAGGCACATAATTCATAGATCCAAGCCGTTGAAATGGGACACCAAATGCTACCTCCATCTTCAAGCCAAGGCATTATAGACATTACAAAGCTGCCAAATACAATTTGTACACAGCACTGTCGTACACTACAATAACCATTCTTGCTTCTTAACCTAAATCACACTCTCTAGATCATTCTGCACCACACAGGTCCACAAAGTTCCTTATGTTGTGCCATCCAAATATATATGTCGTGCACATCTCAAAATCTTCTTGCCCCATTCAACTGCATATTCTTATACGACACAAAGTCTGCCATCTCAGTCAACATCACACCTGGTATGATTTACACCATCCAGGCTGTCAGACGACCCCACTGGATATTGCCCTATGCCCCATGTTAAATATAAGAACACAAAGTGTAAATCAGTATCTGAAAGTAGAAGTTGACAATTGATTTTGCACTCAACTGCCACAAAGGCAATTATTCGGGAAATTATATGTAAACAGCCAGCGATTTTCAGTTTCTTCAACAAGTGGGTGTTCCAGATGAGAACGTTACGTTTCAGAATCATTCTTACTTTTCTGCCGGTGAACCTTCACTGGGTTTAATTGAGTTTCACCAGTCTAAGCACTAAGTTGTACTTTGTTCCTTTCAGATACTGGTAGACATACTGTGAACCCTTGACAATTCTGTGCTGATCAGATTCCCAGCATTCGTGATATATTTCGGACACATATGATCCCAAACTGTGTAGTAGCACATTATACTCATACACTGTATTTATCTACTGAAGTGGTGCCCAAAGCTGTTCTACTGAGCCCGAATTATTGAACACATTAAACACACACACACAGTTTAACACCGTACCGATGCAGAGTGCACCATCTTACATTATACCATACAGGCATGGTTACACAGACACTGGTACACGGTGTATATCCTACAGTGAGCTGCCTGCGTTACACATGCTCATGCTGCAATGGTCCATATGAATCTGCATAGGTGCACCGTACACAAAGTGCTGGATTGCTACTGACATTGAGACAGAGGTTCTGCTGCCTCATAGAATTCGTTCAAAGGCAAATAGTCCAACCTTCTCGAAGTAACACTTTGTACAAAACATTGCATCTTTCACAGATTGGGCATTCTTCAATCCCTATTTATCTTTTGTGAAAATAATAGGTCGGTATGATTTGTTTTAACCCGTTATATACAGCATGTTCGTGCAATATTCTACATACAAGAACCTTTGGCAAAGAAACTTGGACACAATTTACAGCAGAGAAAGTCTCCAGTAACAAGACGACCTGACTTGGGCTGAACACCTGGAGCTCTCTCCACTATACAATCCTGCTGCCTCTTTGCAGGCAAATGGAAGCATCACCTGAGTCTGGGCAGGAAGAGTTTCCTTCCTAATTCAACGAAACACTCTTGGTACAAAGAATCTCTTACAGCCCTCCCAACTCCATGTTCGCCCACTAATAATTACAAAGGGAATTAATTCTTCTTGAAAAATGCGAAGAGCCGTTTTCCTTCTGCCCCAATGACCTCTTCTCGATTACATTCCAGTCTCGCCGAGGAGCTGCCTTTGTGCCTCCTGCTGCATCTGTTCCAGTGGGAGAGTGCTGGCAGGTGACACTCATTCAGTTGTTTGTCCAGTAGCTGCTGGTCAATGACCCTGTGCATATCATCCTGTGGGTGAGGAAGAACCAGAGTTAAATTCAGTCACTTCTACGCGTCGAAACCGACCGCAGAGAAGGTGAATGGACAAAAGGAAATGTTTTCAATACTGTCACCTACGTGGACAAATACAGGGATGGGTAGGGCATTTATCATCATGGAACTCTTAAAAAAACAAAAAAACATTTACAGAACATCAGAGGATATAGGTTGAAGGGGAAAGGTTTAATAGGAACCCGAGGGTAACCATTTTCACACAAAGGGTGGTGGGTGCATGGAACGAGCTGCCGGAGGAGGTAGTTGGGGCAGGTACTATCACAACATTGAAGGAACATTTAGACAGGTACATGGACAGGATAGGTTTAGAGGGATACGGGCCAAATGCAGGCAGGCGAGACGGGGAATGTTGGTCGTCATGGGAAAGTTGTGTCAAAGGGCCTGTTTCCACACTGTATGATTCTGCGACTCTATGAGAAAGGCAACATCATGACAATGCCAGTATATACAGTGGCTTGCAAAAGTGTTCATACCCCTTGAACTTTTCCACATTTTGTCACGTTACAACCACAAACGTAAATGTATTTTATTGGGATTTTATGTGATAGACCAACACAAAGTGGTGCATAATTGTGAAGTGGAAGGAAAATGATACATAGTTTTCACATTTTTTTACAAATAAAAAACTGAAAAGTGTTGCGTGCAAAAGTATTCAGCCCCCCTGAGTCAATACTTTGTAGAACCACCTTTCGCTGCAATTACAGCTGCAAGTCTTTTGGGGTATGTCTCTACCAGCTTTGCACATCTAGAGACTGACATTTTTGCCCATTCTTCTTTGCAAAATAGCTCAAGCTCAGTCAGATTGGATGGAAAGCGTCTGTGAACAGCAATTTTCAAGTCTTGCCAGAGATTCTCAATTGGATTTAGGTCTGGACTTTGACTGGGCCATTCTAACACATAATAATAATAATAATAATGGATGGGATTTATATAGCGCCTTTCTAATACTCAAGGCGCTTTACATCGCATTATTCATTCACTCCTCAGTCACACTCGGTGGTGGTGAGCTACTTCTGTAGCCACAGCTGCCCTGGGGCAGACTGACGGAAGCGTGGCTGCTAATCTGCGCCTACGGCCCCTCCGACCACCACCAATCACTCACACACATTCACACACATTCACACGCAGGCAAAGGTGGGTGAAGTGTCTTGCCCAAGGACACAACTACAGTATGCACTCCAAGCGGGATTCGAACCGGCTACCTTCCGGTTGCCAGCCGAACACTTAGCCCATTGCGCCATTTGTCGAATATGCTTTGATCTAAACCATTCCATTGTAGCTCTGGTTGTAAGTTTAGGGTCGTTGTCCTGCTGGAAGGTGAACCTCCGCCCCAGTCTCAAGTCTTTTGCAGACTCTAACAGGTTTTCTTCCAAGATTGCCCTGTATTTGGCTCCATCCATCTTACCATCAACTCTGACCAGCTTCCCTGTCCCTGCTGAAGAAAAGCATCCCCTCAGCATGATGCTGCCACCACCATGTTTCACAGTGGGGATGGTGTGTTCAGGGTGATGTGCAGTGTTAGGTTTCCACCACACATAGCGTTTTGCATTTAGGCCAAAAACTTCAATTTTGGTCTCATCTGACCAGAGCACCTTCCTCCACATGTTTGCTGTGTCCCCCACATGACTTGTGGCAAACTGCAAACGGGACTTCTTATGGCTTTTTTTTCAACAATGGCTTTCTTCTTGCCACTCTTCCATAAAGGCCCGATTTGTGGAGTGCACGACTAATAGTTGTCCTGTGGACAGATTCTCCCACCTGAGCTGTGGATCTCTGCAGCTCCTCCAGAGTTACCATGGGCCTCTTGGCTGCTTCTCTGATCAATGCTCTCCTTGCCCGGCCTGTCAGTTTAGGTGGACGGCCATGTCTTGGTAGGTTTGCAGTTGTGCCATACTCTTTCCATTTTCGGATGATGGATTGAACAGTGCTCCGTGAGATGTTCAAAGCTTGGGATATTTGTTTATAACCTAACCCTGCTTTAAACTTCTCCACAACTTTATCCCTGACCTGTCTGGTGTGTTCCTTGGACTTCATGATGCTGTTTGTTCACTAATGTTCTCTAACAAACCTCTGAGGCCTTCACAGAACAGAT
>CM075980.1:8041295-8156826 GCA_038087875.1 Malacoraja senta | reverse complement strand
TGAGTGTTTAATGTGGTGGATAGGGTCCCAGTCGAGTTGGCTGCTTTATCCTGGATGGTGTCAGGATGTTACAGGAGTTGCACTCTCAGATGCAGAGTACTCAATCTCCTGGCATGCAATACAAATGGTGGAAAGGTTGGAGTTAGGAAAAGTCATTTTGGATTTTACTTTGGACTTTAGAGATACAGTGCAGAAACATGCCCTTCGGCTCGCCGAGCTTGTCGACCAGTGATCACCCCTTACACTAACACTATCCTACACGAGGGACAATTTACAATATTGCCAAGCAAATTAACCTACAAACCTGTATGTCTTTGGAGTGTGGGAGGAAACCGGAGCATTCGGGGAAATCGCACGCGGTCACAGGGAGAATGTACAAACTCCGCACAGACACAGGTCTCTGGCATTGCAAGGCAGCAACTCTACCACTATGCCACTGTGCCGCCCTTAAAGTGCCGCATTTACTGAAGAATATCCTGAATATCCAGGTTCTGAATACAAATGCTACAGCAAATCTTTCTTCCCATCTGCTTTCTTCGGATGCCATCTCCTCCCACATTTTCACTCTTTCATCTAATCTTCATCTCTCTGATCTGGGCGCATGGTGGAGTAGCAGTAGAGTTGCTGCCTTGCAGCGCCAGAGACCCAGGTTCAATCCTGACTATGGGTGCTGTCTGTACGGAGCTTGTGCGTTCTCTCTGTAACTGTGTGAGTTTTCTCTGGGTGCTCCGATTTTCTCCCACATGCCAAAGACTTACAGGTTTATAGGTTAATTGGCTTTGGTATAATTGGAAATCGTCCCGAGTGTGTGTAGGATAGTACTAGTGTATGGGGTAATCGCTGGCCGGCAGATTCAGTGGGCCGAAGGGCCTGTTTCCATGCTGTATCTCTAAAGTCTAAAGTCCCTCGGCATATCATTATTACAGGATTGTAACACCACTCCAGAGTCATCAGTACAATGCCCTGGGATAAGTAAAGAATTAAGGGGGGAAAATATACAGAAAATGGCCATTTAATTTCTTGTGGCTCAGTAGTAACTTCTACTCAGAATTTCTTGGTTTTGATAGGTTTTGAATTCCCAGTGGACAGTAATTCAGCACAATTAAAAAGCTTCCAGAGTCCATCTTGGAAATTATCACTGCTTCGGGTCCTTTTCAGAATGGCAGGCAGTGACTAGTGGGGTACCGCAAGGCTCACTGCTGGGACCCCAGCTATTTACAATATATATTAATGATTTGGACGAGGGAATTGAATGCAACATCTCCAAGTTTGCGGATGACACGAAGCTGGGGGGGCAGTGTTAGCTGTGAGGAGGGTGCTAGGAGGCTGCAAGATTACTTGGATAGGCTGGGTGAGTGGGCAAATGCATGGCAGATGCAGTATAATGTGGATACATGTGAGGTTATCCACTTTGGTGGCAAAAACAGGAAAGTTGACTATTACCTGAATGGTGGCCGATTAGGAAAAGGGGAGATGCAACGAGACCTGGGTGTCATGGTACACCAGTCATTGAAAGTAGGCATGCAGGTGCAGCAGGCAGTGAAGACAGCGAATGGTATGTTAGCATTCATAGCAAAAGGATTTGAGTATAGGAGCAGGGAGGTTCTACTGCAGTTGTACAGGGTCTTGGTGAGACCACACCTGGAGTATTGCGTACAGTTTTGGTCTCCTAATCTGAGGAAGGACATTCTTGCCATAGAGGGAGTACAGAGAAGGTTCACCAGACTGATTCCTGGGATGTCAGGACTTTCATATGAAGAAAGACTGGATAGACTCGGCTTGTACTCGCTAGAATTTAGAAGATTGAGGGGGGATCTTATAGAAACTTCCAAAATTCTTAAGGGGTTGGACAGGCTAGATGCAGGAAGATTCTTCCCGATGTTGGGGAAGTCCAGAACAAGGGGTCACAGTTTAAGGATAAAGGGGAAATCTTTTAGGACTGAGATGAGAAAAACATTTTTTACACAGAGAGTGGTGAATCTCTGGAATTCTCTGCCACAGAATGTAGTTGCGGCCAGTTCATTGGCTATATTTAAGAGGGAGTTAGATGTGGCCCTTGTGGCTAAAGGTATGGAGAGAAAGCAGGTACAGGATACTGAGTTGGATGATCAGCCATGATCATATTGAATGGCGGTGCAGGCTCGAAGGGCCGAATGGCCTACTCCTGCACCTATGTTTCTATGTTTCCAGCAGTGAAGGGAATCAAAAATGAATATCTGTTGCATGTGTTTCCTTGAAGGTGCATCTCCAAGGAAGTTTGGCTTGGTTTGTAAATGCAGCAGCAGTGTAATGTTTTTTTCTGAATTCTGGGTCAAACACATAATTTAAAAAAAACATGCTTGGAAGTGTGTAATTTTGTGCCTAACCCCTGCCACCCAGAACAAGGACTTATGGAAATATTGCACAGAAAGGGCTCATTGCAATAATTACTTTACATGGAGGTCCTTTGCAAATCAGAAGTGAACCGAATGGAATTGATTGCTGCAATCTCCCAGATAATTAGGCAGTTGTCCAAAGTAATGAATAACAATGGCATTATATGCTGGTGTTGTAATATTAAAGCTGAGCAGGTCAGAAAGTAAGAGCGATTGTTCTTTTGGGAGCATGCCAAGCAATCAGTTGACCTTCTGCACAGAACCTTCAAAGCCAAGATACACTCTGCCTTTGCATAGCATCTGTCTGTCATTGCATAGCTGAGAGCTTCATTAAATGACTCATTGGAAATGGCTGGTGAAGAACAAACACTACAAGAATGAGAAAAAAAAATAACTACTCAGGAACAACCAAAGGGGAAGGATGGATAGAATGCAGAGACCATATAATGAGTGGATGGGCGAGATGTTACAATTAAGGCTCACCTCAGAGGCAGGAGGGGGCTTACAATAGTCTGCTTGTACAGTAGCTGGGAGAAGCCACTAGATGAGAAACCAGAGGAGCCAGATAGTAAAAAGCCCTGAGGAAGCAAACTGTACCAGGAGAGAGGGAAGAAAACACAAGACTGAAGCAACAAGAACAAAAGCATACCTTTGTTGGACTACTTCTATTAATATGTTACTTGGATAGAATACCATAGATCAGATTGCACAAAACTCTCAGTATTCATTAGCTTAACTCCATCATAAATGCTCATTTCATATACCCATATCCACCCAGCCGATTTGCAATCCCGAGATTTTCTCTTCAGTTATTTTTTTAAGTGATCCCAAGTTGATGCCACCATATCCAGACTTTAGAGATACAGCATGGAAACAGGGCCTATGGCCCACCGAGTCCGTGCCAACCAGTGATCACCCCTTACACTAAGACTACCTACACACTAGGGACAATTTACGCAGAAGCGAATCGACCGACAAACCTGTACGTCTTTGGAGTGTGGGAGTAAACTGGAGCACCTGGAGAAAACCCACGCAGGTCACAGGGAGAACGTACAAACCCCGTACAGACAGCACCCGTGGCTAGGATGGAACCCGGGTCTCTGGCGCTGCAAGGCAGCAACTCTACTGCTGCGCCACCACGCCGCCCTCACACCTATTCTATTTCTGAATATATAACTGAAGCACCTACAAAATAACATCACGTTACTGACAACTCAAACATATCCCTTTAAAGAATCCAAACTCGTGATTTTTAACCATCCTTCAGAAAGGATTTATTTTTAAAGTATTTCCTCTACATTTACATAATTTATACTACTTTGTTCACAGGGAGCCTGAACTGCTATTCCTAGAAAAGTTCCAGGAATAAAAAATGCACGATCTGGAATTTAAATTAGGATACGAGCTGGTAGTGATTCATGTGATAATTATAAATTTATACATCACGGAAGAGTGTGATGATGTGGAACAAGCTTTGTCATAATAATTTCCCATTTTTACTAATTATTTATTCAGCAACAAGATTCAGTATCTTAGCATTATATTCAGCTCAAACATATTATAATTCAATAACTTTGAAAAATTAATATTTATGATTAAAACTTTAGATATTTTATTGTATATTCATTTTATTCTTGTAGTCTTTTTCCTCCCCCCATCATCCGAAATGTAATTTTGAGCTTTTCTTCATGTTCATAAGTTATAGTAGAATTAGACCATTCGGCCCATCAAGTCTACTCCACACCATTCAATCATGGCTGATCTATCTTTTCCCTCGCAACTCCATTCCCCTGCCTTCTGCCCACAACTGACACCCGTACTAATTAATATCTTAGGTATGCACATTTATTAAAAACATTAAACAAAAATACAGGATTCCTAACGAGAATATTTGGAACACATTTCTATCTTCATGTCTTTTGGGGTTTCTCAATCTAAGAGGGCGTGGAATGGATGGAGAACTGCCAGAGAAAGTGGAATTTAACAAAATAATTTCCAACTCTATCCTCACAATGCTCACTCATATGTTATCTAGAAGCTGCTGAACAGCAAGCAGAGGACAAAAACATCCTCCACCAAACCAACCAATGATTTTGCCAACTTGCCATTTCTAAAAATTATGTGTTCAAAATGGCAGCTATTTTTGAATGCTGCAATGGTATGCAGTGACAATACTATCCAACCAATATCTAATATCTTAAAACATCCTCACAATATTTGCTAAACAGCTAGCAATGATTAATCATATTGAGTATGCCTCAAGAATTGATTTTACTGAACCGTTCTCACAATTTTCATATCAGAGATTACAAAGGAGGAGGGGGAAGAGGAGATAATTTGGAATACAAGGAGCAAGGATGTCTTGCTGCAATTGTACAGCATCTTGACGAGGCCACACATTGTGCAGCTTGGGTATCTTTCCCCATGATACTTGTCAGAGAGGAAGTACAACCAGTCTGATTCTTGGCATGCCCGGACTGTTTTATGAGGAGAAATTGGGTGGATTAGGCTCATATTCACGAGAATTTAGAAGAATTCCTCACACCTTACTGATCATCCAGCTAATTGAACCCTATTTCAATAAGTAGGAAGGAAATGCAGATGCAGGTTTACACCAAAGTTAGACACAAAATGCTGGAGTAACTCAGTGGGACAGGCAGCATCTCTGGAGAGAAGGAATAGGTAACGGTTTGGCTCCAAACTGAATAAGGGTCTCGACTGAAACGTGACCCATTCCTTCTCTCCAGAGATGCTGCCTGTCCTACCGAGTTACTCCAGCATTTTGTGTCTAACTTTGGTGTAAACCAGCATCTGCATTTCCTACCTACTTATTGAAATAGGGTTCAATTAGCTGGATGATCAGTAAGGTGTGAGGTCTATTACCAAGGGTCACAATCTCAGGATATTTAGATGATTTTGGGTGGAGATGGGGAGAATGATCCAAATTATCTTCCCCCTTCCCCCTCCCCCCCTCCTCCTTTATAATCTCTGAGAAAAATTGTAGGAATGGTTCCGTAAAATCGATTCTTGAGGCATACTAAATAAGTTTAATAATTGCTAGCTGTTTAGTGAATATTATGAGAATGTTTTACCTCACATAGGTGGTAAACCCATGGAAATCTGCACCACGGAAGGATGTGAGGCCAAATTGCCAAATTGAAGGAAATAGATATATTTCTACACTCAAGGCATTGAGCGATTGGAGGAAAGTGCAGGAATAGAGCATTGAGATGATTCAGCCATTATTGTATTGGATGGTGGAACAGGCTAAAAAGCCAAATAGCCGACTCCTAGTCTTATTTATCATTGTGCCTCTGAAACTTCAGAATAACATTGGTAGGAATTAAAATTAATCTCTCTTAGTTATTTATAATACAGACCAGTCAAGCTCTTGGGTTTTGGTAAGAAAGTGAAGGGATTGGATTAACTATCCATTTTATACCCTGACAGTGGATCAATGAAAGTAAAACTGAATAGGATGGAATCTTGGGTGGTACAGTGGCGCGGCGGTAGGGTTGCTGCCTTACAGTGTGTGTGTGTGTGTGTGTGTGTTGGACAAACTTGGATTGTTTTCCCTGGAGCGCGAAAGGTCCTTGGACATAAATGTAAATAACTTTGCAAGTGACACCAAAATTGATGGAGTTCTGGACAATGAGGAAGATGTTCAAAGGACACAGTAGGATATAGATCAATTTCAGATATGGGCTGAGCAACGGCAGATGGCATTTAAACCGAGCAAGCGTCAGGGTGTGTAAGGGGAAAGAATACTGTGTAAGGGGAAAGAATGCCATTAATGGCATGACCCTTAGCTGCATTGATGTACAGAGGGATCTTGAGGGCCAAGTCCATCCCTGAAAGTAGCAACACATGTAGATGAGTGGTAAAGAAGTCCTTTGGTATGCCTGACTTCACCAGTTGTACAAGAGACAGGAAGCCATGCTGCAGCTTTATAAAACTTTTTTTAGGCTGCATTTGGAATTGTGTGTGCAGTTCTAGTCCCCCCATTGCAGGAAGGATGTGAAGGCTTTGGAGAGGGTGCGGATGAGGTTTATCAAAATGTTGCTTGGACTAGAGGGTATTAGCTATAAGGAGAGAGTGGACAAACTTGGATTGTTTTCTCTGCAGCGTCAGAGGTTGTGGGGAAACCTGATGGAAGTAGACAGGGTCGATGATCAGACCATTTTCCCCAGGGTGGAAAGGTCAAAGACTAAAGAGTCACCTATTCCTTTTCTCTAGAGATGCTGCCTGATCAGCTGAGTAACTCTAGCGTTTTGTGTCTATCTTCGGTGTAAACCAGCATCTGCAGTTCCTACACATAGTTTAGATACAACTATGGCATTGGGCTTGGGCTCAGATTTCTTGGTTGAGCACTTATCTTGGTGTTATAGCACATGCTTTGAGTTTTAAAAGTAATTCAAGCAATAATATAAATCAGTAAGAGTGGCATTCAGAATAAACCCCGTTAAGAGTAGGTACTGTATTTGACCAAAGGACTACTTTGATTTACCTGCCAGGCTTCCAGCTGCTGAGAGAGGTTGAGTTTCTGCTGGATGGCATCCAGGAGCTGGCTATTGAGTGACATCATGTCAATCTTACACTTGGCAAGTTCCATTTCCAGACTATTCTTCCTGAAAGAGAAATTCAACATTTAGCACCATTTTTAGCTTTTAGCAACATTTAACTTGACCGTATTTTGAATCCACCCATGTAACACATTGGAAAAAACATTTACTAACCGAAGCAATGCGCAAGACTTCATCCCACCGATTAGTTTGATCCAAAGTTTTATAATTGATATGGCAATTACTAGACTCAGGAGTGGGGTGGGATTGAGCTAGTGTTATTCCTGGTCAGTATTCAATATTGTCCAGTTATTGCAGATATGGCTATTGGACGAGGACCAGATCAATACTGCTACACCATTCACCTATCTCAATCAAAATGCCAACATCTATAATCACAAACAGTGACTGGCGTACCAAAGATGATTTGAAATAGAAGTCAGAACTTTTTAGAGAAAAGCAAAAATTAATTATAATAAGAAAAACGCTCCATACATGAAATAATGCGGACACCATTCGTTTACCTAAAAGTTGAATGACTAATCTGTAACCAATTTACAGATTTAATCCAATTATGGCACAAAGAAACTGATTTGAAATGACAATTTTGGACAATTGGTGTTATTTAAAGAATTAGGCAAGTGGAGCCTGTAGATTAAAATAGTTTGGTTTAGTTTATTGTCACCACGGGACAGGAAAAAACTTTTGTTGCATGCTAACCAGTCTGAAGAAGGGTTTCGGCCCGAAACGTTGCCTATTTCCTTCGCTCCATAGATGCTGCTGCACCCGCTGAGTTTCTCCAGCACTTGTGTGTACCAGCGGAAAGACGATACATGATTACAATTGAGCCATCCACAGTGTGCAGATACTTGATAAAGGGAATAACATTTATTGTGAGATAACATCAGGTAAAGTCTGATTAAAGATAGGTGGATAGTAGCTCAGGACAGCTCCCTAGTTGTTGATAGGATGATTCAGTTGCCTGACAACAGTTAGGAAGAAACTGTCCCTGAATCTGGAGGTGTGCATTTTCAAACTTCTGTATCTCTTGCTTGATGGGAGAAGAGGGAGTGACCAGGGTGAGACGAGTCCTTGATTATGGCGGTGGGAATATAATCCACATCTAGACCATTCCCTCCGATACACCTCAAAGTCCATTAAATGTCTACTCACTACATCCAATTCTTTAATCTCCCCCCCCAAGAAATGTGCCACTCTGATGAACTTATTCAATTTATCCCCTTCAACAACCTATCTTCAGGTAACACTTAAGGGCCTGTCCCACGGGCATGCGACTCCATGTGGCAAGTGCGACCTAACCGCAAGCGGGGGCCGCGCGGAGGTCGAGTGATCCCCGTACAGGGCCTGCCCCACCAGCATGCGGCTGCATGCGGCAAGCGCTACCAAATCGGAAGCCGCGCGGAGGTCGAGTGACGTCAAGACGGTGCGCACGGCCGTCGATGCGACTGTGGGGCGGCAGGCCGTTGCCGCACGGAATCTTTGAACAGTGTCAGTTTTTCGGAGCCCCGCGCGATGTCAGGACCAGCTCCGCACAACCCCATACGGCTCCGGCGATCGAAGTGGGACCGGCCCCACGACCTCCGCGCGGCCCCCGCTTGTGGTTAGGTCGCGCTTGCCGCATGGAGTCGCATGCCCGTGGGACAGGCCCTTTAGAGTTGGCATGTTTGGGTTTTTTTAAATGGTGTTCTAAAACTCAGTTACCTAGACAAGAAACTTCAAGCTCATTTGAAACGTGCAAATTACATTTATTCTAAAATGCAAAAGGAAGAGAAGATTAGTCGAGTAGAGAAGGCATTGTTTGAATGCTGCAATCCGGCGCTGTGCCGGAAGAAGAGTGTGTTCTTGTACAGCCTCAGGGTCAGCTTCAAAAGTGATCGAGGAATCTAGGATACATGTAAACTCACAACCAAATGTTTCACCTACTCACTTTGTGGTTGTGCACATGGCTCCAATAGTTGCCCTGCTGGCCAATGGGGACAGAAACAGCATTCTAGAACAACTTTAAGGATAGTACACTTGTTTTATTACTGGTATATGCTATGCAACTTATCATCTCTGGCAGGCACCCAAGGTGAGGATCTATCCCGGGTCTCTGGCACTGTAAGGCACCAACTCTACCACTGCGACACTGAGCTGCCCAAACTGTTATTTGGTGGTGGAGAAGGAATGTGGGGGGGGGGGGAAGCCAACCTCTGGTGGCGGGAGATCTGCAGAAGAGTGCCAGACAATCATTGGTTGAGGTAGAAGACAAGAAAAGTACTAAATTAAAAAGTGTCTGGTCTCTACAATGGAAGGGGGCTGCGGGGTTGCACAGGTGGGTTGGCGAAACGCGGTAAAGAGTGGAACGCAAGTCCAACCAATAAGTTATAATTCCAGGAATATCTTGGTACGGCCAAAATAATGTGATTCAAAGACCCAAAAGGAGCATTGCAGAAGAATTGACTGTATGCTGTACTCTCCTACTCTGAGAATGCATCACCATTACAAGGATGACGCAAAGCAATTGGGGAATGACTATGTTTCACTCCAGGTGGGGTAACAAAAATACATTTTCAATTAAGGACACTGAGGGGGGAAAAAAACCCATTATGCGATTGGATATCTTGGAAGTTATCTCTCAAAATTAATATTACACAGAAGTTCCATCTGCCTGCTCAGCTGGATGCTAAAGATCTACAGTTGCATTTAAAAAGCAGCACTAGTGTTCTCCCAATATCCTGGCCAATAATTTCAATGGTTTAATGGCTTCTTTATCGTCACGTGTACCAGGTACAGTGAAATACAGTTTTTGCATGCAGCTCAGCAAGACAACCCCTGTACACCGAGTCCTTATGCAAGAGGTGCCATTTTGGCTCCATTTTGCAGTCCCAGCTGCAACTGGCCACAATGGCCCATTGCAGCCGTCGCTTCCATTTTGGTTGTCCTGAGAACCGATGTCCCTCTCCTTGCCTGGCCCACATCAGCAATTGTTCCATGAGGTGGTGGTGGGGGTGGTGGACCAATAATTTACCCTCAACCAATATTGTCAGAACAGCTCATCTGTCAATGCCCTTCATTATAGTTTGTGGCACCCAGAAGTGCATAAAGTGTCCATCATACTGGCCGACATAGAACAGTGACTGCATATGAGAAGCACTGCATTGACTGTGATGTGGTTTGATCCATCCCTGTGCAACAACAAACAAAACAAAAAACTGCTGGGAATTCCAGTTCAGTTCTTTTTCCACATATCCATAGATCCATTACCACATCAGGCTGACCAAAGTGGATACACCTCAGAGAAGTGCATGAGTGAATTGAGGTCTAAGTGCAATTGGTAGGAGCAGAGCCTAATGCAAATTCACTTAAAACTGTTGTTGGTTGGTTCAGAACTAAAAAACAAATATTCCGTCATTTTCAATTTTTTGAATCCTTGAGTTATTTATGTTCCATTATACTTTAAATAAGTTACAAACCACCGCACAACCCAACAAATGTCAATATTCACCATCCTCTTTAAATGAATGGGAAAATAAAGCACCAGATCATTCAATTTCAATGATTTGAGGATTTTCCTCCATCACTATACATGTATAGCTCGCCTTGAGCATTTAGCTGCTCCAAAAGAGCTTTATTTTCAGCTTGCTCTGTCCAGATTTGTATTTCACTTTTTAAGTATCACAAATTAAGGAAATACTGTTCTTGGCTGAAATCTCTGCATCTGTGGGAACTCTCTGGGATAATTTAACCAGCTTCATCTCCCTTATTCCTTTAAGATTGAAAGCCAGCTGGCGTACATGTACAGGTTTGAGTTTGCACTTAAAGTCTGCCTCACAATTTTATTTGGACCTATTTTAGTTTGCCCGGATCTAAACTTCAGCATGGAAGAACACAGAATGATTAGAATGTAAAGTTGTGCCATATTTCTCCAGTTCTATTTCAGTTTTTGTTTCTTGTAGTACACTGTTGATTCCAAAAAGGTGTGCTCATTAAGAACAACATATGCAAGGCTTATTCCAATTATGTTCCAAATCAATTCTGATGTCATGTGGGCTTGATTAAGAATGAAACAGAATCCATATGACTGTGGATCTTGTACACATTAGAGGTCGAGCGTGGGAATTTACAGATCTGCATTGCATCTCCTCACTGTATCTTGAAATGTCTACATGCCCTGCTCTCCCCCTAGATCTCCTAATGCTCCAATCATATTAACAGAGGTTCAAGGATTAGTCCATTGAGCACCAAAAACAGACAGTTACTAACATTTATAGTGGATTAATTACTCAACACAAATAATAAGCCAATTTATAACATCACTGATTCCATTAGCTCCCCCCCTTAGGTTTTTATCCTTGCTGATAAATTGTTTTAAACCTTTTTGAATGTCAAAATTTACACAAAAAGGCAAGCAAAACAATTCTGAAGGCAGGCAAAACAAAGGTAAAAAGTATGTAAGTGCATGGCACGGTGGCGCAGTGGTAGACATGCTGCCTTGCAGCGTTTGCAGGGTTCGATCCTGGCTACGGGTTTTTGTCAGTATGGAGTTCGTATGTTCTCCCCGTGACCGCGTGGGATTTGTCCGAGATCTTTGGTTTCCTCCCACACCCCAAAGACATACAGGTTTGTAGGCTAATTGGCTTGGTATAAATGCAAATTGTCCCTAGTGTGTGTAAAGGGCCTGTTCCACTTGGGCGTCATTTGCACGTCATGCAGGTTTTGTGAATCTCAAAGTCCTGGGGCGCCGCATGTGACCGCGCGTCACTGCCAACATCACCACGCACCATGCGCGCATCACGTACGCGTAAATTATGTCGTGTAAATGACGTGCAAATGATGCCCAAGTGGGACCAGGCCTTAAGATAGTGTTGGGTACACAAAAATGCTGGAGAAACTCAGCGGGTGCAGCAGCATCTATGGAGCGAGGGAGATAGGCAACGTTTCGGGCCGAAACCCTTCTTCAGACTGATGGGGGGTAGTGTTAAGATAGTGTTAATGTGCAGGGATTTCTGGTTGGCGCGTGAAAAATATCCATCTTCTAGATGCGCTGGGACGCATCCTCAGTGATGTGACCCGGGGTCATTGGGTGTTTTGGGTCTCATAACATCAGACACCCTCGCCCAGGTTGATCAGGCCCCGACTTGTGTCCCAGCAGCAACCGCCCACGGATCAGCCACCTTAATAACTACTCTGCAGGGGTTGGGAGACTCTAGTGCGTGGAGGGACTGGGCTCTGTGGGGTGAGTCCTGGCCCGGCTCCTCCTGCGTCTCACCAGGTTCAAGGCCTGTGCGCTGCACCTCTTTCTCCTTCTCCGAGCATTTCATTCTCGCCTGATGGATTTTTAGGCCACGGTGGCTCATTGGGCCTTTCCGTAGCTTTATTGGGCGTCTTTCTCACGAAAGACTCAGTGTGCCAAAGGGCCTGCATCTGCGCAGTATCTCTAAACAAAACGGTGTATTGCAATGGAGTAATGATGGTGAAGCTAATGTTCTAGCCGGTGGCTTGTCAGTCATAGAGTGACACAGTGTGGAAACAGGCCCTTCGGCCCAACTTGCCCACAGTCTTTCAGTTTTCTTAAGAAAATAAGTTTCTTACTTTGCAATGGCTTCATCCCGGTCACTGAGAGCTTTCTGAAGCTGCCTGCCATGTTCCTTTTCTTCAGTTGTCTTCAGCGTGTCTCTCTCCTCTTTTACTGCATTCATTTCAACTCTCAGCATCACCACCTGCACGGAGGATTCATTTAGTAAGCTCGAGTTTTACAATTTGCTAAATCTTACACAGCGAGGTGGAAACATTTTCTCAATTGCCAGCACCAAAATAGAGCTGCACATTGTATTCTGCTTGTGAAATTAGGTATCGCCGACTTCAATGGAACTGCATTTCAGCACTGAAGTACAACACACACTTAAACAGAATAGATGGTGAGAGTTGGCAAGGTGCAGTGTAGTCAAGTTTAATAAGATTGTACTAGAATTGATTATGGTAAAAACAGGAAACAAATGCAGTATGCTCAATTTACTTTTATTGCTGAATTTGGAAGAAAAATTATTGCCCTCTACATGGCAAGAGTCAAGAGAATGATGAGGTGCTTTCCTAAATGGGTGCAACTTTAAAAATGGCCTTCTTGATTGACACCCTATCATTCATTCTCAATGTTCACCCACTCTACTAATGGTCTTGGGCCTCCTCCACTGTCAGAGTGAGGCCCAATGCAAATTGGAGGAACAATATCTCATATTTCACTTGGGCAGATTACACCACAGCAGTATGAATATTGACTTCTCTAACTTTGTAACCCTTGCTTTCCCTCTCTTTCTCCATCCCTCCCCATTCCCCTTGCTAACAATGATCTGTTCTACATTTTCCTTGATCTCATCCCTGATGTCTCGTTTTCACACCTTACACTTCCTTACCTATGACTCCTTCTCCCCTGACTTTGTCTGAAGGGTCTCGACCGGAGACAGCACCCATTCCTTCTATCCAGAGATGCTGCCTGTCCCATTGAATTACTCCAGCATTTTGTGTCCATCGTCAACTATAGCAACATTGTTTATCATTGACACTGTGCACTGGAGCAGTTTGATAAGGCTCCATCATGAGATCTCTTAAATTTGCAACCTCCGTCACTCTAAAAGAACATGGTGGCAGGATTATGGAAATGCCATTACCGACAAGATTCCTCATCACTATCAGGCCTTAATATTTGGAACTTCCCAACCAAATATGATTGTGGGAATATCTTCATTTCACACCTCCAAAAAACAATTAGAGCTGGGCTATAAATGCTCGCTTATCCTACTTTTTTGGAAATAAAATGTAAAAATCCTCTGATAATTCTTTAGCTTTCTGTAGACCTGTGTTATAGTTTTGTCTTGCTGCCACTTCATTTTTATTTATGTTTAGTGTTGCTGTTGCTGGCTGGCCCTTTTATACTTTTAACTGAACCAGGTTTGTCCTTTGCATGGACAATGGTAGAGTGAGCGACATTTTGGGCCACGAGGTAGAGGATTGTAGTGATACTCTATTTTACAGCACCATGTCAGCGCCATATTTTGTGCTGAAAAAACCCATTCTATTTAGCTTGATGATTGCATGACATAATATGATTATTATGCACGGTGGCGCAGCGGTAATAATAATAATAATACATTTTATTTATATAGCGCTTTTCAGGACTCAAAGTCGCTTGATAGTTGCTGCCTTACAGCGCTTGCAGGGTTCGATCCCGACTGCTGTCTGTACGGAGTTTGTGCGTTCTCCCCGTGACCGCGTGGGTTTTCTCCAAGATCTTCGGTTTCCTCCCACATGCCAAAGATGCACAGATCTATAGGTTAATTGGCTTGGTATTGTATGTGTAAATTGTCCCTAGTGTGTGTAGGATAGTGTTAATGTGCGGGGATTGCTGGTCGGCACAGACTCGTTGGGGTCGAAGGGCCAGTTTCTGCGCCGTATCTTTAAACTAAACTTGACTTCCCGATTTACCCGTTCTGATGAAGGATTTCTGACCTAAAATATTAATTCCACCTCTCTCCACAGATACTGCGTGATCTGCTGAGTGTTTCCAGCGTTTTATGTTTTTAGCTCAATACTTCATGCTGGCCTCACCACACCCTCCTTGAAAATGTGCCAGACTCTCTGATCCCAAAAACAGTCGGCCATGTGCTGTACTCTGGTTTCCCATCATCTGCTCTCAACTCAGCTACAAGTTCAGTCAAGCTTATGATCGGACTCCTCATCCCTACCTCAGGAAAGGACCAAGTACAGGTCCACCACAGATTTTCCTGCATCCTCGGCTCCAGAGCCTTTCTAGGTTATACGTTTTGCCGGACCAACAGAGCTCTCGGAGTCAGATCTTGGTACTCCGAGGGGACCAAGATACCGGCCCGCAAAGTCAACCACGGAGGTCAGCTATGGGAACAGATCTGCCAGCTCCGGCTGGGCCAGAGTTCCAAAGCCTAGGCCGCAGGGGGCAAATTTGACCTGTTGATCACCTGTGGAAGTTAGCTATGGGAACGGATATGTCGGATCCAGCCGGGCCGGAGTTCCAGAGCCTTGGCTGCAGGAGGCAAATATGACCTGCTGATCGGCACGGAATTCCTGATGAGGTTGACATCGGCTGCCTCACCCGGTGCGCTCTTGTAATTTTGTCCGGATTAAAGGACCACCAGTTGCCACAAAATTGGTGGTGGACCTGAAGCACATTTGCCAACTGAATTATTACGCCGTGGGACAATGACATGGTTGCTATTCCACTGCATCAACACCAATACAATGCTCCAATCCTTTCAGAGGGTAACGTACCGTAGATTCATTTCCATCGAGAATGTTTTGGATCAGGCGTTTAAGCTCATGCAGTGCTGTGTGTAGGCTCCCTGTAGGGATATCTTTGGCAGAGGAAGTGTCAGAAGAATCGTCCATGGAAGAGTCAGTGGAAAGTGCAGAGTCTGTGATGTCATTTCCTCTCAGGTGTGAGCAGAGTGAGCGCACCTGACTGTACGCCTCCCAGAGTTCCACTCTCAGCTGTGGGAAAAGAAGAACAATACTGTGAACCATATTAATGGAACATGCAGCAGAGAAAGACATCTGGAAAGTGCAGGAGTAACTCAGCGGGTCAGGCAGCATCTCTTGAGAACATGGATAGGTGATGTTTCAGGTCACGACCCTTCTTCAGACATCAGGATGTTTGATCTTAGACACAAAGCAAACTAATCCTCAAAAAAAATCTGAAGCAACGGACCAGGCTGGTCTCACATTGTAAAAAGGCCCAAGCAAGTCCCATATAGCTTAATGGACAGTGCCAGCCTTTGGAGCCCAATAGCTAGTAGCAGGCTCATAATAACAGGAGTAGGAATGAACTGCAGATGGAGTAACTCAGCGGGACAGGCAACATCTCTGAAGAGAAGGAATGGGTGACCTATTGACTCCGAGTCTGAAGAAGGGTCACGACCCAATACATCACCCATTCCTTCTCTCCAGAGTTGCTGCCCGTCCCGCTGAGTTACTCCAGCATTTTGTGTCAATTTCCCATGATAACAGCGTGAGTCAGCCCAATGAAGCTACACAATGAGAGATAGTCCACATCTTTGATAACAAGCTGAGCCGTGATCATACTTGACATCATCTCAAGATACTTTATACTTTATTAATTTCCATTCTTGACGCGGCTTTATAAATTACTGTACTTAGGGTGCTCATTCAGATACACTTCAAATGCGAATAGAAATTTCTGCCTCCACTGTTTGGCTACCAGTTCTTCTTTCAGATTGGGGCAGAAGGGTCCTGAACTGAAACGTCACCTATCCATTTTCTCCAGCGATGCTGCCTGACCTGCTGAGTTACTCCAGCCCTTTGTGTCTTTTATTCCCCAATTAATAGGGAACTTGCACCAGAGGGACTGTTCTGATGGGATGGATTTCACTTGAATGTGCTCGGACTGGTGAACTGAATAATGAAGGCTCAAGAAAAAGTAAGTGGGTGCCAAAATTCAATAGCCATTACAGAGACATGGTTGCAAAATGGACATGGGTCGGAATTAAATATTATAGAAGTTAGGCAAAATGGAAAAGGAAGTGGAATGGCTCTAATAATTTAAAAAATATGATAAAGGTTGTAGAAAGGAAGGATCGTAGCTCGAAAATCTCAAGAATATAGTCAGTTTGGATGAAGCTAAGAACATCAATGGATGGAAAACATTGGTAGGGGGAGCTGTTTATAAACCCTCACACAGCAATGATGATGCAGAGCACTGTAGAATTCAGCAAGTTAGAGATACATTAAACAAGGATAATGAGGAAGTCATGATGAGGAAGTTTAATCTACTGTACATTCATCAACTTGTGCAGGTCTCCCAGAATTTTATAAGCATCAATAAAATCTCCACTCAACCTGCTCTTTTCTAAAAGAAAGCCACTGTAGATCTAACCCATCATTATTGATAGCTGGATACTGTCCATGCAGAAAATATTCTCACCTTTTCTGCACGCTCTCAGTGGCAATATTCTTCCAAAGTACTGATTAGAATCATACAGTTGGAGAAACTCAGCGGGTGAGGCAGCATCTATGGAGCGAAGGATTAGGCGACGTTTTGGGTCGAGACCCTTCTTGCGAAGGAATAGGCGATGTTTTGGGTCGAGACCCTTCTTCAGAAGAAGGGCCTCGACCCGAAACGTTGCCTATTCCTTCGCTCCATAGGTGCTGCCTCACCCGCTGAGTTTCTCCAGCATTTTTGTCTACTTTTGATTTTTCCAGCATCTGCAGTTCTTTCTTAAACAGAATCATACAGTTAGCTGGTTATCTCAGGAAATCATGACTTCCATGCTCCAGTTTCCTACACATTGCAAAGGACGTGGGCTACAGGCTAATCATCTTCTCCAAGTTGCTGGGGAAAGTATCTGCTGGCCTAGGGTTGGTTAATGAGTATACGAGAGAATAAATTGCAGGGAATAAGATGAAGAATGAGATCAATGCCACTGCAATAGAACTCCCTCTATGTTTCAAGGAAATCCGAGAAGCATAAAATATGAAAAGGATTGTCATGCCACCGAACATGATGGAAGGTGTTCTTGTTGGAACAAACATGGAGATGACATGAAAGCCAGTACTGTTACACTCATGAGATCTTTCTGAATATTTCTTAGTACCTGTTCTCTCTCCTGCTCCAGTTCCTCTGCCTCCATGCTTTGCTCGATTTCAGACAGTAAGGATGTGCTTGTTAGACCCACATTACGCAGGCTCATCTCCTCATTCATTTCATCCACTTTCATTTGAAGCTGCCGGTGGGACATACGTACTTCGCGGAGTTCTAGTTGGTTCTGGTGTAGCTATAAAATCAAAATACAAGGCAGGGTATGAGACTTACTTCTGCATAAAAGGGCGAACAGGCTAATTCCGGTTAAGAGCCCAATTGCAATCTCGTTGATATTGGGCTTTCTCTTGGCAACAAAACCAGACCATCTATCAGAAAAAAATAAATTTTCAATTCTTTATCACATCTCTAACTATTACAGACAACGTTAAAAGTGTGTGAGATTTTAAATGGTTTAACATTTTAGAAATACCACTTTTAATATACTGCCATTTTGTAATTATTGTGCCTACGTGTTGTCAGAGGGAGTATGAGTGGGTGGATAGTAGATTCACCAAGATCCTCCCACTCATGCCCTACTTTCTCACAATATCTCACTCCCTTTCAACCAGCTTCTTCCCCACCCACTCCATCTGCCCAACACTCACTGTCCCTTCAGGTCTTCAACCCCCACTGTTCACCTTTGCCCACCGCTCTTCCCTTATTTGGTCCCATACTTTCCTTTCCCAACATGTTTCATCATCTGTAGCTCCTGTTTACCTCCACCGATCACGTCCCAGCTTCTGTTGTTATCCCCACCCGACTCCATCCATCAACATGCTACTCCTCACTAGATCCACCCATTCTGTGCCAGCTCTTGCTCTTCATCCTCATCTCTTTTTACTGGCCATCTCCCCTCCACTCCCTCTGTCCATTTCCCTCTGTATTATTTCTTGTTTAATTTAGTTTAGAGATAAAACGCGGGAGCAGGCCCTTCGGCCCACCAAGTCTGCACCGACCAGTGATTCCTGTACACTAGCACTGTCCCACCTACTGGGGACAATTTACAATCTTTACCAAAGCTCATTGACCTACAAACCTCAACGTCTTTGGAGTGGGAGGAAACCGTAGTACCAGGGGAAAACCCACGCAATCACGGGGAGAACGTACAAACTCCGTATAGACAGCACCCACAGTCAGGATCGAACCTGGGTCTCTGGCACTGGAAGGCAGCAGCTCTACCGTGCCGCCCTTGTTGTTAAAAAAATTACTAGCTATGTTAATCATTTGGTAAACACCAAAACAAAAAGTGTATTTCAACTTTCAGGGTAGTGTGGGTTTTCAGTATTGTGGAAATGCAGCAAAACCTGCTAAAAGGTTATGCAGTCCCTGACTTACAAAAATCCATCCAATATATGATGCTGTTGAACATTCACAAAACAGAGCTGAGCAATTTTCAAGTTCAAGTTCACATTTATTGTCACATTGTCACAATATTGTCATTTTGCTTATATTCCTGAGAATGTTAACGCTCATAATGAAATTTAATTCCTGGCCTTTTGTCAGGAATGAAAATTATTCATAATCATACTTTATTAGCCAAGTATGTTTTGCAACATACGAGGAATTTGATTTGCCATACAGTCATACCAATAAAAGACACACAAAATACATTTTAACAAAAACATCCACCACAGTGACTCCTCCACATTCCTCACTGTGATGGAAGGCGAAAAAAAGTTAAATCTCATCCCTTCTTTGTTCACCCGTGGTCGAGGGCCTCGAGCCTTCCGTTGACGGGGCGATCTTGGCTCCTGTCGCCAGCGGTCGGGCCCTCTGCATCGGAGTGATCAAGCTCCTGCATCGGGGGGATGTCAGCTCCCCATGATCGGACCCCGGGTCGGGGAAAGTTGAACCTTCTGTGTCGTGGTAGCTTCCCGACTCTGTCTCCACCCGAGACTGCAAGCTCCGTGACGTTGAAATCTGCAGGCCGCGGTTGGAGCGTCGATCCCAGGCAAGGGATCGGCTCCGATGGTAAGTCCACGCCCCCACCGTGGGGTCAAAGTCAGTCCCATACGCATCATCTTGTTTCATTTTAAAGATAACTGAAATCCTGTATGTTAGAAGTTATTGGTGATTCATCCATGACTCATTCACTGTTGCTGCAGATCTATTTTTACCCACTTCCTCTAAACCTCCTGATTTTTCTGAATAAACTAGGCATCCTTACCTCTAGACGTGACTATTCCAGTACACTCCTCAACCAATTTCCTTGTTCTAGGCTCTGTAAACGTGAACATATCCAAATTACCGCCATCCATATCCCAACTGTACAGTGGTGCAGCCTTACAGCGGTTGCAGCGCCAAAGACCCGGGTTCGATCCCGACTACGGGTGCTGTCTGTACAGACTTTGTACATTCTCCTCGTGACCTGTGTGGGTTTTCTCCGAGATCTTCAGTTTCCCCCCACACTCCAAAGACGTAGGTTAATTGGCTTGGTAAATGTAAAAATTGTACCCAGTGTGTGTAGGACACCTGTTTTCGCTTTTTTATTATGGAGTAATCAGCGTAGATTGATGATTAAAAAAAAAGAATTTAATCCATTTTAGAATAAGGCTGTAACGTAACAAAATGTGGAAAAGGTGAAGGGGTCTGAATACTTTCTGAATGCACTGTATATTCAAAATGGTTGGAGTGTACATAAATTGAGAACTTACACAGCACATGCACCATTGTCTATAACTTGTATACCAAGAGGAATGACTACAAGGAGCAGGGAGACGATGGTGGAGAGAGTCAAAAGCTTCCAATTCCTTGACGTGCATGTTTCTGAATCCAAGCCTTTCACTATTCATATTAATATGCTATATAATTGGCCCACATCAATGTCAGGCTAACGAGGAATGGGTACCATGCTTACTTTAAGACTATGATACGAAGCAACAGATTTAATTCAGGTTACAACATCTACACTTGCTTCTAGTGGTAACAAAATCCAATTGTCAATTGATATCTCTGAGGAATAGAGTAACGGCATCCATATTAAGCATATTCTCTGTATTCATTCCGCTTAGCATACAAGTTATCTGCAAGATGCATGTGCTGTGTAAATTCTCCATTTATATACATTTCTCATGTACATTCAGTACTGGGTTAACATATGATGAGCGTTTGAAGGCACTGGTCCTGCACTCGTTGGAGTTTAGAAGGATGAGGGGGGACCAGATTGAAACTTACTGAATAGTGATTGGCCTGGATAAAGTGGATGTGGAGAGGATGTTTCCACTAGTGGGAGAGTCTAGGACCAGAGGACATAGCCTCAGAATAAAAGGACATACCTTTGGAAAGGAGATGAGAAGGAATTTCTTTAGTCAGAAAGTGGTGAATCTGTGGAATTCTATGCCACAGATGGCTGTGAAGGCCAAGTCATTGGGTATTTTTAAGGCGCAGATTCTTGATCTGTAAGGACGTCTAGGGTTATGGGGAGAAGGCAGGAGAATGGGTTTGAGAGGGAAAGATAGATCAGCTATGATTGAATGGCAAAGTGGACTTGATGGGCCGAATAGCCTAATTCTTCTCCTATCCCTTATGAACTTATGAAGTACTTATGAAGCTCCTCACCTGTAGATCCTTGTCATGACTGTGTCGCTCAGCCATCAACACTCGTTCCTGAAGTTCCTCCATCGTGCCCTGCAATAGTTCGTTCTCTTCCATCACGACACTGCTGCGTCGCTCCAGTTCCCGCTTTCGTTCTGTTAGCACCTTTATCTGAGGTCAGGAGGTAAAATCAGGCATCAGAACATTGCGCACAGCACAGCAACACAATGGAAACAGTGTGATGGAAAAGGAGGCATAGGCCGTGGATATGGGGCAAATGACGGCACGGCAGGCAAGGAAAGGCTACAAAAATAGGATAAAGCAAGGTCAAGGGGAAGGAAAGATAAGCAAGAAACAGTAAGCAAAGCAGCTGAAGAGAGCATGGATCAGCCAGAACCGCTGAATATTCAACCCCCCAACTCAACACAATATTAGGAAGGAACATCTCTAATTTCAAGTAACCCCTGCATGCCCTCTCTCTCTCCGTCCTTTCCCACCCTAGTCATCCTGTTAATTTTTACTGTTTGTATCGCCTCGTTATCACCTCCTCCACAGCCAACAAAGGATCATTGTGGGCTCTTTTGTCCTCGGTGCTGATCTGTTCTGTACCTTTTCATACCTCTAGTTTCCCTCTCCCCCGACTGTCACTCCGAAGAAAGGTCTCGACCTGAACCGTCACCTATTCCTTTTCTCCAGAGATGGGGCCTGACCCGCTGAGTTATAGTCACAGAGTGATACAGTGTGGAAACAGGCCCTTCGGCCCAACTTGCCCACACTGGCCAACATGACCCAGCTACACTAGTCCCACCTGCCTGCGCTTGGTCCATATCCCTCCAAACCTGTCCTATCCATGTACCTGTCTAACTTAAACATTGGGGTAGTCCCAGCCTCAACTACCTCCTCTGGACACTTGTTCCATACACCCACCACCCTTTGTGCGAAAAGGTTACCCCTCAGGTTCGTATTAAATCTTTTCCCCTTCACCTTGAACCTTTGTCCTCTGGTCCTAGATCCCCTACCCTGGGCAAGAGACTCTGTGCATCTACCCAATCTATTCCCCTCATGATTTTGTACACTTCTATAAGATCATCTCTCATCCTCCTGCGCACCAAGGAATAGAGACCCAGCCTACTCAACTTTCCCTATAGCCCACACCGTCTAGTCCTGGCAACATCCTCGTAAATCTTCTCTGTACCCTTTCAAGCGATAATATCTTTCCTATAACATGGTGCCCAGAATTGAATACAGTATTCTAAATGCGGTCTCACCAACGTCTTATACAACTGCAACATGACCTCCCAACTTCTATACTCTGACTGATGAAGGCCAATGTGCCAAAAGCCTTTTTGACCACCTTATCTACCTGTGACTCGACCTTCAAGGAACCGTGCACCTCCACTCCTAGATCCCTCTGCTCCACAACACTCCCAAGAGGCCTACCATTCACTGTGTAGGTCCTGCCCTTGTTAGATGTCCCAAAATGCACCACCTCACACTTCTCTGTATTAAATTCCATCAACCATTCCTCAGCCCACCTAGCCAATCGATCCAGATCCTGCTGCAATCTTTCACAACCATTTTCACTACCTGCAAAACCACCCACTTTTGTATCATCAGCAAACTTGCTCATCTTTCCCTGTATGTTCTCATCCAAATCATTGATGTAGATGACAAAGAGTGACGGGCCCAGCACTGAACCCTGAGGCACACCACCAGTCACAGGCATCCAGTCCGAGAAGCAACCTTCCACCATCAGTCTGAAGACCCAAAACATCACCTATTCCTTCGCTCCATAGATGCTGCCTCATCCGCTGAGTTTCTCCAGCATTTTTGTCTACCTTGCACCGTCACGCTCTGCTTCCTTCTGTGGAGCCAATTTGCTATCCATTCAGCTATCTCTCCTTGGATCCCATGCGATCTAACCTTCCAGAGCAGCCTACCATGCAGAACCATGTCAAATGCCTTACTGAATTCCACGCATACAACATCTATAGCTCTGCTCACATCGACCTTTTTGGTCACGTCTTCAAAAAAATTCAGATTTGTGAGGCACGACTTCCCACGTACAAAACCATACTGACTATCCCAAATCAGCCCTTGCCTGCCCAAATGCCTGTTTAACTTATCCCTCAGAATACTCTCTAATAACTTTCCAACTACAGATGTTAAGCACACCGGCGTATAGTTCCCAGCATTTTCCCTGCAGCCCTTCTTGAAAAGAGGCACAACATTTGCCACTCTCCAAGTTCCTCCGTCCTACTGTCTTTCTCCTTGGTAAATACAGAGGAGAAATACTCATTGAGGACCTTGCCCATCTCCTGTGGCTCCACACAAAGGTGACCACTTTGATTCCTGAGAGGTCCCACTCTCTCTCTAGTTACCCTTTTCCCCCTTATGTATTTATAAAATCTTTTGAGATTGTCCTTAATGCTACTGGCCAGAGCTATCTTCTGGCCCCTTTATGCCCTTCTGATCTCCTTTTTCAGTTTACTCCTTAGTTCCTAAAACTCCTCCAGGGATGCACTTGATCCCAGCTGCCTATACCTGTCCCATGCATCCTTCGTGTTTTTTACCAGTGCCTCAATTTCCCACGTCAGCCAAGCTTCCTTACGTTTGTCTGCTTTGCCCTTCATTCTAACAGGGACGTACATATCCTGAGCTTTTGTCAGCACACGTTTAAAAATATCCCGTTTGGCCGATGTTCCTTTCCCCTCAAATAACCTGCTCCAGTCAACTTGAAAGAGACTTTCTACCCTCAAAGTTGGCCTTACCTCAATGAGCATTTTAACACGTGGGCCCTCTCTGTCCCTATTCATAACTATCTGAAACCTAATCGAACTGTGGTCACTGGTCCTGAAAGCCTCCTCCACAAACACTTCATTAACTTGCCCTTCCCAATTCCCCAATACTAGATTAGGTGTTGCCTTCTCATATGTGGGGGCCTCTGCATACTGCTTGAGAAAACTCTCCTGAACACATTTGAGGAATTGCACCCCATTTTAACCCTTCACACTATGATTTTCCCAGTCAATATTGGGAAAGTTCTGCAATCTCCTGGCATATTTGTTCTTCTAATTCCTGTTGATTATTCGGGGGTCTGTAGTACACCCCCAACAAGGTGATCATCCCTTTCTTGTTCCTCAGCTCCAACCATAGAACCTCACTAGATGAACCGTCCGTCATGTCACCTCTGACCACTGCCGTGACATCCTCCATAAGCAACAATGCAACCCCCCCCCCCTCCTCTTTTTCCCCTCACCCCTGTCTATCCTGTAGCTCCTGCAGCCCGGAACATTGAGCTGCCAGTCCTGCCCCTCCCTTAACCAGGTTTCAGTCATGGCTACAACGTCCCAGTAGTTCGTACCAATCAATGCCCTAAGCTCATCTGCCTTACCCATCAGGGCCCTTGCATTAAAATACGTGCAGTTTAAACCAATCTTCCTTCCTCGCTCTCCGCCTTTCATCTGCCTATTCTGTCCACTAACCTTTCCCTCACCACCATCCATACCAACATCTAACCTCTTACCTGCCTCTGTCCTGTATGAGATCCCACACTCCTGCATTACTCCAGCCTTTTGTGTCTATCTTTGGATACAATAGAAGCTACCAACTATGTAACCATATCAACGTTGGTTGGTTGCACTCAGTTGAATGCACACATACTTCTCAAGTATCAGCATCATAAATGGTCACATTCAGAGCAAATTTAGCTGTACACCGTGGGCAGGAGGGTTACTGTACATGCAGAATTATACGTCGCTGTGTTTCTATTTGGACAGGCAGCAGGTCACAAAATCCAGTGGAAGGGATAAAGGATTTGGTTAGGATGATGATTGACAAATGTTAACGAATCAGATACAAAGGAGTAAATACTTACTTCTAGAATCTGCTGCTCCACATCACCACACAGACCAAAAAAGGGGAAAGAAAACAAAAAATGCAACAGTAATGAGCAGAATTATTAACATTTTGGTATCGTCTTCATCAAGGGAAGACAATTATTCTGTAGACACAAAAAGCTGGAGTAACTCGGCGGATCAGACAGCATCTCTGGAGAAAAGGAATAGGTGACATTTCGGGTCAAGAACCTTCTTCAGAATGTCTCCAGAGATGTTGTCTAAACCGTTGAGTTACTCCAGCATTTTGTGTCTATCTTCGGTTTAAATCAGCATCTGCAGTTCCTTCCGACACAAGAAACGTATTCTGTTTTTTGTCCACAGAGTATCTAGCATAAATATCAGTGATCTGGTTATCCACATAGGCATTTTGCACAGCCAGTAGCTACTCACATTCGTAAATCCTATAGGAATCCAGTTCACTCTAACCCACTGTGCTGGGCACATCATTCCCACAACATTAATTGTAAGAGGAACCATTAAAGAACACTTGCACCCTATAGACAAAGAAACTTGCTCACCATCATACAAAGTAGGCAGGCTATTTTCTTCACATTCCCCCAGCACACAATGAAATCACCTCATGCATAATCACTCTATACGTAGCCAGGAGATCACCCTCGCCACTCTTACAACCTATACTATTTAAGAAGGAGCCTGAGATACATTCATACTCAGCATGCATTTGCCATATACCAGAACATAACAGTTCAACAACACATTTTCAATCCTTAGAACTGTTCACAGTACTCCGATTGTGATCGGTCTTGGACATATATACGCATTCTTCAGCCCAACTTGTCCCTGTAGAGCATGATGGCCACTACTAATCCTATTTGCCTGCATTAGACTTTAGATTTTAGAGATACAGTGGCGAATAAAAGGCCCTTCAGCCCACCAAGTCTGCGCCGATCAATGATCACCCCATACACTAACCCTACCCTACACACTAGGGACAATTTACAATTTTACCAAAGCCAATTAACCTACAAATCTGTACGTCCTTGGAGCGTGGGAGGAAACCGGAACATCTGGAGAAAAACCCACCTGGTAACAAGGAGAACGTACAACGTCCGTACAGACAGCACCATTGACAGGATCCACTCCGTACAGACAGCACCCATAGACAGGATCCACCCCAGGTCTCTTGCGCTGGAAGGCAGCAACTCTACTGCTGCGCCAATGTGCTGCCTCCATACCCTTTTACTTCTTCCACATCCAAGTACCTGTCCAAATGTCTTTTGAACATTGTGTTTGTATCTGCCTCCACCACCTTGTCTGCCAGCTTGTTCCATAAAACCACCACTCCTAGTGGAAAAAACTTGCCCTTTAGATCACATAAAATTCTCCCTTTTCACCTTGAATCTATGCCCTCTAGTGTTAGAGTGTCCCCTAGACTGGGCAAGAGGCACTTGCTACATTATCAATGCCTCTCATAATCTTATAAACTTTCTGATTCTAGCATAAATGCCATCATGTTATATCATGATCACCCGTTCATCACTGAAGTATCATAGATTTTGACATTTCTATTATAAGACATTGCTGACTTTTATATCAAAATTATTATAAAAGAAATGTCAAAATCTATGATACTTCAGTGATCTACGTATATTCCCTCCACTCTTTTTGAATGGGTGATCAATCTCACATTTGTTGACATTAAAGTTGATTTAGTTTGTTTGTTGAGAGACCCAGCATGGAAAGAGGCCTTATGGTCCACCGCGTACATTGATCACCCGTTCATGCTCGTTCTGTGTTATTCCACATTCTCATCTACTCCCTGCACATTAGGGACAATTTTGCACAAGCCAATTAACCTACAAACCCACACACCTTTGGGATATACAAGTTAGATTTAGTTCTTGGGGCTAACGGAATCAAGGGATGTGAGGAGAAAGCAGGAACGGGGTACTGATTTTGGATGATCAGCCATGATCATATTGAATGGCGGTGCTGGCTCGAAGGGCCGAATGGCCTACTCCTGCACCTATTTTCTATGTTTCTTTGTTTCTATATGGGAGGAACCTGGACCACCCAGAGGAAACCCATGCAGTCACAAGAACTTGCAAACTCCATGCAGACAACACCCAAGGTCAGGATTGAATTTAGATCTCCGATACTGTGAAGCAGCGGCTCTCCCAGCTGCACCATTGTGCTGCCCTTACAATAGTTTTACTCATTTGTTTAATCTATTAATCTCTTTCTTCCGAAGACAGACACAAAAAGCTGGAGTAACTCGGCGGAACAGGCCGCATCTCTGGAGAGAAGGAATAGGTGACGTTTCGGGTCAAGACCCTTCGTCAGGACCCTTCTCGACCCGAAACGTCACCTATTCCTTTTCTCCAGAGATGCTGCGTGTCCCGCTGAGTTCCTCCAGCTTTTTGTGTCTAACCAGTTTAAACCAGCGTCTGCAGTCCCTGCTTACAAATCTCTTTCTTCCCCTCTACACAATGCTTACATCGACACTGCTCATCTCCTGGTGCAACGGCTTTTTTAAAAGCCTCTGAAAAACAGTGTTACGTTTTTACACCTCCAATCCTTGTTCTTATTGTGCTATCCATGCAAATCAACCATGGCATTCATTACAGTTAATTTGTGCCTATAGGTTTTGGAACAATATGGGAAATGTACTCTAAAAGTCTAATGATTTTCTATCGCCCGTTGCTGGATTCCTGTTCTACATTCTAGTACTTATTTGTGTATGTTTAAATATTAGTGTTTTTTCTTCACTGGTCCAAGAGAACAGAGATAGATAGACAATAGACAATAGATGCAGGAGTATGCCATTCGGCACTTCGAGACAGCACCGTCATTCAATGTGATCATGGCTGATCATCCCCAATCAGTACCCCGTTCCTGCCTTCTCCACATATCCCCCGAGTCCACTATCTTTAAGAGCCCTGTCTAGCTCTCTCTTGAAAGTATCCAGAGAACCGGCCTCCACCGCTCTCCGAGTCAGAGAATTCCACAGACTCACATCTCTCTGTGTGAAAAAGTGTTTCCTCATCTCCGTTCTGAATGGCTTACCCCTTATTCTTAAACTGATATAATGAGATAAAAGGACAGCCAAGAGTACTGAAACCTGATGTCCAATTCAGGTCATGCCTTTGATTGCCCACTGCAGGTCACCAGAGGATAGTCGGTTCATGGAAACTTTAGTTCTAGCTGTATTTAAAATAATGGGAGAGCGCCTGAACCAGAACACCCCTTACATCAGAAACCCTCGTGCAATCACATCATCTCTACTTAGCTTGGCAGAAGCACAAAGAGCCTTCCGAGTATTTCAATGGTACAGCGTTAAATACGGAATAAACACACGGATGCAATCCCACTAGATCTCACCTCAGCTTGCAAGCTCTCTAGACGCACCACATGTTGATTTGTTGAGATGCTTTTTTCCCGGAACTCATCGCGGAGGTTATGAACTTGCATCGATAGCTGATGCTCCATCTCAGCTGTCTGTGGCAGAAGAAACAAAAATAAGGGACGTGTTATCAGAATTATACACTGCACAAGTGCAGATGACTGTAAACTAAAACAATTGGCTCAAGAGCTATATAATAAAGCTTTTCACTGTAACCTCGGTACACGTGACAATAAACTAAACTAAATTAAACTAATAAGCATCGCCTTGCTTTAGAAAGCCAAGACAAGGATGCAGGGACAGCATGACAGATAATCATGCAATGACCACATATCCTGGCTTTAAAATGTTGACATATGACCACGATAATCCTCGTCCACCACCAGCACACTAGCCACCACCCTAATCCTGTGCCCAGGAACAACACGGACAAAGAGACGAGCTTCCAAGGTGTGCAATCTTACACTTCGGGCTACTCAGTTCAACGTGCTAATTTTCCCTTAAAACCACAGTTGGGGTCGACCTGATGACTGTTTGGTCCTCAGGACACACTCCATCGGGCACCAGATGCCAGTCACCCAGGTATTATGTTGAGCCCCATCCACTGAGCCTGGTCCAGTTCCAGGTCCATGTCCAGATGCACTGTATTAAATTGTTGAGTATTAATGGTGGAGTAGCAAGATGGATTCAACAGTGGCTGAATGGGAGATGCCAGAGAGTAATGGTGGATGGCTGTTTGTCAGGTTGGAGGCCGGTGACTAGTGGGGTGCCTCAGCGGTCTGTGTTGGGTCCACTGTTGTTTGTCATGTACATCAATGATCTGGATGATGGTGTGGAAAATTGGATTAGTAAGTATGCAGATGATACTAAGTTAGGTGGTGTGGTGGATAATGAAGTAGATTTTCAAAGTCTACAGAGAGATTTAGGCCATTTGGAAGAGTGGGCTGAAAGATGGCAGATGGAGTTTAATGCTGATAAATGTGAGGTACTACATCTCGGCAGGACAAATCAAAATAGGACGTACATGGTAAACGGTAGAGAATTGAGGAATGCAGTTGAACAGAGGGATCTAGGAATAACTGTGCATAGTTCCCTGAAGGTGGAATCTCATGTAGATAGGGTGGTAAAGAAAGCTTTTGGTGTGCTGGTCTTTATAAATCAGAGCATTGAATATAGAAGTTGGGATGTAATGTTAAAATTGTACAAGGCATTGGTGAGGCCAATTCTGGAGTATGGAGTACAATTTTGGTCGCCTAATTATAGGAAGGATGTCAACAAAATAGAGAGAGTACAGAAGAGATTTACTAGAATGTTGCCTGGGTTTCAGCAACTAAGTTACAGAGAAAGGTTGAACAAGTTAGGTCTTTATTCTTTGGAGCGCAGAAGGTTAAGAGGGGACTTGATAGAGGTCTTTAAAATTATGAGCGGGTTAGACAGAGTTGACGTGGATAAGCTTTTTCCATTGAGAGTAGGGAAGATTCAAACAAGGGGACATGACTTGAGAATTAAGGGACAGAAGTTTAGGGGTAACATTAGGGGGAACTTCTTTACTCAGAGAGTGGTAGCTGTGTGGAATGAGCTTCCAGTGGAAGTGGTGGAGGCTGGTTCGATTTTATCCTTTAAAAATAGATTGGATGGGTATATGGACGGGAAAGGAATGGAGGGTTATGGTCTGAGTGCAGGTAGATGGGACTAGGGGGAAGTATTTATTTACAACAACAACAACAACAACAAAATGTTCGGCACGGACTTGAAGGGCCGAGATGGCCTGTTTCCGTGCTGTAATGGTTATATGGTTATATGGTATTAGAAGATAGACACAAAATGCTGGAGTAACTCAGCGGGTCAGGCAGCATCACTGGAGAAAAGGAATAGGTGGCGTTTCGGGTAGAGACCCTTCTTTATTAATCCTGAAGTAGGATCGCGACTCAAAATGTCGATATGTCCAATTTGCCTCCACAGATGTTATTTGACTTACTGATTTCTTCAAGCTTTTGTTTTGTTCCAGATCCAGGCACACTGGGGCCATACAGTGCCACAGTGTTAGCATTGCTGCCTCACAGTGACAGAGACACGAGTTTGATCCCGACTTCGCGTGCTGTCTGTACAAAGTTTATATGTACTCCCTGTGACCGCTTGAGTTTTCTCCGGGTGCTCCGATTTCCTCCCAGACTCCAAAGACGTGCGGGTTTGTAGGTTAATTGGCTTCTGTAAAATTGTAAATTGTCCCTATGTGTACTGGAGAGTGTGAATGTGCAGGGATTGCTGGTTGGCACGGACTCATTGGGCCGAAGGGCCTGTTCCCGCGCTGTATCTCTAAACTAATCTAAACTATGCACTTCTTTATAGGGACACAGAACAAGGTCAATTGCACAAGCAAAAAGTGACATGAAAACAAACTTTCTTCTTAATGCAGCAAGTGGTTATGGTCTGAAATGTACTGCCGGGATTAATAATGAGAAAGATGCAATTGCAGCATTCAAAAGGTAGCTGGAAGGAATGAATTTACAAAGCCATGAAGAGAGGATGAGGGTGCGGACTGACTGGATTGTTTAGTTTAGCTTACAGATACAGCGCGGAAACAGGCCCTTTGGCCCACCGAGTCCATACCAACCAGCATTCCCCGTACACTAGCAGAATCCTACACCCCCTCCCCCCCCCCCACATGGACAGTTGACAATCTTTACCAAAATCAATTAACCTATAAACCTGCATGTCTTTCGAATGTGGGAGGAAACCAGAGCACCCAGAGAAAACACACGGGGTCACGGGGAGAACGTACAAACTCCGTACAGATAGCACCCGTAGTCAGGATTGAACCCGGGTCCTGCCGCCCTGTTCTCATCTAGAGCCAGCATAGATTCAATAGAATGAATGGCTCTTTTCCACTTTTAACTTATTCCGTGAGTCTATAAATCCACAGGAAGTGTCTGTATAGCCTTGCAGAATCATCAATAATTCAGGTGATTCATTGTGCATCACACAAATCAATATCACTGGACCAGAAACATGTCCAGATGAAAAAGTGTGTTGAGACAAAGACAGGAATAAATTGGTGCAAGTCTGCTGGGTTCTCCAGGCCTTTGCGGATTGAGGTCTATCTATTCTAATCAGGCCAAGATAATAATCCATTCCAAAGATAATGTCCAGGACTAATGGGAGCAACAGTGAAGGGTATTCCAAAAACTACCTGTAATTAGGACACTAAGCAGCCCATCAAAGATCTGATACCAGAGGGAATTTCCCGTGAAATGTTGTTAGAATAGATCGGCTCTCCTTTCTTTCCCTCACTCAGATGATTCAGCTATTTTTCCTGCCTGTATCACAGAGAGCCAAGCACCTCATGATGTTCCCTTGTAAATTTAGACATTAAGAGTTCAAGCAACTTGGTCACTTTGAAAACAAATGATAAACGAGACGAAACACCAAAAACAACTTTGAAGATACTAACAAGTCTTTGCTAAAATCTACATGAATAATTGTGACACAATAAAGAATACATCATTCACTGAAAGGATGTTAAAGTATAGACATTAATTATTGGAGTAACTTAATGGGTCAGTCAGCATCCCTGGAAAACATGGATAGGTGACGTTTCAGTTATTGTTTGGGGGGGAGGGGGGGGGGAGGAGGAGGAGGGTGGGCGGAGGAGGAGGGTGGGCAGGAAGTTTAATGCGGATAAATGCGAGGTTATCCACTTTGGTATCAAAAACAGATAGGCAGATTACTATCTAAATGGCGTCAAGTTGGGAAAAGGGGAAGTACAACGGGATCTGGGGGTCCTTGTTCATCAGTCTATGAAAGTAAGCATGCAGGTATAGCAGGCAGTGAAGAAAGCGAATGGCATGTTGGCCTTTATAACAAGAGGAATCGAATATAGGAGCATAGAGGTCCTTCCGCAGTTGTACAGAGCCCTAGTGAGACCACACCTGAGGAAGGACATTCTTGCTATTGAGGGAGTGCAGCGTAGGTTTACAAGGTTAATTCCCGGGATGGCGGGACTGTCATATGCTGAGAGAATGGAGCGGCTGGGCTTGTACACTCTGGAGTTTAGGATGAGAGGGAACCTTATTGAAACATATAAGATTTTTAAGGGTTTGGACACGCTAGAGGCAGGAAACATGTTCCCGATGTTAGCGGGGTCCAGAACCAGGGGCCACAGTTTAAGAGTAAGGGATAAGCCATTTAGAACAGAGGCAAGGAAACACTTTTTCTCACAGAGAGTTGTGAGTCTGTGGAATTCTCTGCCTCAGAGGGTGGTGGAGGCTGGTTCTCTGGATGCTTTCAAGAGAGAGCTAGATAGGGCTCTTAAAGATAGTGGATTCGGGGGATATGGGGAGAAGGCAGGAACTGGGTACTGATTGGGGATGATCAGCGATGATCACATTGAATGGCGGTGCTGGCTCGAAGGGCTGAATGGCCTACTCCTGCACCTATTGTCTAAAACATGGCAGGTATTCAGATGTTTTAGTATATTTATCATCTTTAACAGTATGGATAGAAAAACAATGTTAATGTACACAAATGTATCCATAGAATGGACGGTCAACGGCGTTAGAGATAAAAGCATGAAATATTAGTGAGACCCTTCACTTTTAATTTAGTTTAGTTGAGAGATACAGCGTGGAACCAGGCCCTTCGGCCCACCGAGTCCACGCCGACCAGCGATCACCCGTACAATAGTTCTATCCTACACACTAGGGACAATTTACAGAAGCCAATTAACCTACAAACCTGCAGGTCTTTGGAATGAGAGGAATCAGAGCACCAGGAGAAAACCCACATAGTCACAGGAAATACAAACTCTACACAGATAGCACCCGTAGTCAGGATCGAGCCCAGGTCTCTGGTGCTGCAAGGCAGCAGCTCTACTATTGCACCACTGTGCCGTCCATATCCACATATAACCTGCCAGGATTTGCCCTGCCCCCAGGCTTCCCTCCCATCACAATTAGTCTAAAGTAGGGTTCTGTGTAAGAAGGAACTGCAGATACTGGTTTAAACCGAAGATAGACACAAAAAGCTGGAGTAACTCAGCGGGACATGCAGCATCTCTGAAGAGAAGGAATGGGTGACGTTTTGGGTCGAGACCCTTCTTCAGACTGGTTAGGGATAAGGGAAACGAGAGATATAGTCAGTGACGTGGAGAGATAAAGTACAATGAATGTAAGATATGCAAAAAAGTGACGATGATAAAGGAAACAGGCCCATTGTAAGTTGTTTGTGGGGTGAAAATGAGAAGCTCGTGCGACTTGGGTGGGTGAGGGATAGAGAGAGAGAGGGAATGCCGGGGCTACCTGAAGTGAGAGAAATCAATATTCATACCACTGGGCTGTAAGCTGCCCAAGCGAAATATGAGATGCTGTTCCCTCCAATTTGCGTTTAGCCTCACTCCGACAATGGAGGAGACAGAGGACAGAAAGGTCTGTGTAGGAATGGGAAGGAGAATTAAAGTATCCAGCAACCGGGAGATCAGGTTGGTTCACGAGGGCAGAACGAAACAATCGGCTAGTTTGCGTTTGGTCTCGCCGATGTTTAAGAATCCACATCTTGAACAACGGATACAGTAGATGAGATGGGTTCTGACCCGAAACATCACCTATCCAGGTTCTCCAGAGATGCTACCTGACCCTATGAGTTACTCCAGCATTTTGAGTGTATCTTCGGTGTAGGCTAGCATCTGCAGTTCCTTCCTACACATTAAATGATATATACTTTTGAGGGAAATTTGACATGGTGGGAGAAACAAAAGTTTCCACAAGTTTTATGATAATTTTGCATTTTGTCCTTTGTGGAACAAATGTTACAAGTAGGGTTGCCAACTGTCCCGTATTAGCCGGGACATCCCGTATATTGGGCTAAATTGGTTTGTCCCATACGGGACCACCCTTCTCCCGTATTTGACAGCTACGCGGGTCGAGGGGACTGTCGGGTCGGAGCGCCGCGTCCGGCCCCGCCTCACCCATCCCGACGTAGTGCAGCCCATGGAGTGCAGCAGCAGCGCCTCGCCCGTGACCCCGTCGGTCGGCAGGCCAGCCAGCTGTCCGACCTTCGGACCTTCGCTTACCGCCGACACCACCACCCCTCCTTCTCATGGCCGGTCATCGGTTCATGAGCTGGATGGGGTGCCGGACTCCTCAGCTGGCCCACCAGCTGGGCTTTGTGTGCAGTCCAGCACCCGGGCCAACTCATCATTCACCCAGCCACGGCCAAGTCGGTCAACGAATTGCCGTCGGGAATTTGTCCCTTATTTTGACATTTTGTCCCTTATTTGGGAGTGAGAAAGTTGGCAATTCTAGTTACAATGTTTGAAGGGAATAGCTGGATAAATCGGTAAGAGTGGAACAATTGAGAGTTTCGGTCGTCCTGGCAACTTACAATTAAAAAGTGCAGTGAGGGTGAGAGGCCAAAGGCAGGGATTCAGGTGGCTCAGCGACAGGTTCCATTGTATCGGGCTAATGGCACAGACCACAAGGTAATCAGTGAAGTCATGTTGAGGGTAGAAATGGGGAATTATGGAACTAAAGCATGTTATTGCAGACTGATCATTCAAGATTAGACCGTTAGACATTAGAGAAACAGGCCCCTAGGCCCACTGAGTCCGCGCCGACCAGCGATCACCCCTGCACCAGCAAAATCCTACACACTAGGGATGATTTACAATTTTTTTCCAAAGCAATTAACCTACAAACCTGTACGTCTTTGCAGTGTTGGAGGAAACCAGAGCACCCGGAGAAAACCCACGTGGTCACAGGGAGAATGTACAAACTCCATACAGACAGCACCCGTAGTCAGGATCGAACCTGGCTCTCTGGCGCTGCGAAGCAGCAAGTCTACCGCTGCTCCACCATGCGCCCAGACCAGGGAGATGAAGATTAGATGAAAGAGTGAACATGGGGGAGGAGATGGGATCAGAAGAAAGCAGATGGGAAGAAAGATTTGCCGTAGCATTTGTATTCAGAAGCTGTGGAAGGGTGCGATTCTTGACATTCAAAAGGAAGAATAAAGTCATTTGTTAAAGTGTCGAAGGTGGCGAAGGATGAAATAGAATTTCTGAGAGGGGAGCTTTAAGAGATTGAGTTAGTGGCACTAAAGAGACAGGTTAAGAGTTTGCATGTGCTAACACATAGAATTAAGTATAATAGAAATACTGCAAAGCCCATGGATGCTGTTCACCTGAAGCTTCCAAGAATGAAATTAATTAATTTGTATTAGGCAGAGTTGAAGGATAGACTAACCATGATCTTACTGAATGAGAAAACAGTTTGTGCTATGACAAGGCAGAGAACACAGTCTTCCAAATATTCCATTTAGTGGAGTCACAAAGCCCAGAATGAACTTTCTAATGAGGACATATCATCATCTAATTAAGTGCAAAAGCACGTTACTATTCTTATTTGGAAGTACCCTGGATAACTGTGGCTGACTAGCCAATTCAACAGCACAGCATAACCTAATGGTCACGCCAGATGGAGGAAAATAATTATAGCTAATAGATGTTAAAATTAGCCGTCATTTCAACAATGAGTTCAGCCTTCTTACTGCATTTTTCAAATCTGCTTTCCACGGGCTTAGATATTCTTTAAAATCAGCTCCTAGTTGTTCCATTCAGAACCTTTCTTTCAGGCTGGAAATATCAAAGACCAGTGGCATAAATTCAAGGCGAGAAGGGAAAAACCTAAAGGAGATAAGTAGGGCAAGTTTACTTTTCACACGGAGGGTGATGGGTGTCTGGAACACATTGCCAGGGGTGGCTGTGGAGACAGACACCACGGTGGCGCAGCGGTGTAGTTGCTGCCTTACAGCGCAAGTGGCCCGGGTTTGATCTTGACTACGGGTGCTGTCTTTACGGAGTTTGTACGTTCTCCCCATTTCCACAATGGTTTTTTCCGGGTGCTCCGGTTTCCTCCCACACTCCAAAAACATAGAGTTTTGTAGGTTAATTGGCTTGAGTAAAGATTGCAAATTGCCCCTCGTGTGTAGAATAATATTAGTGTACAGGGATCGCTGGTCGACGCAGTCTTGGTGAGACGCAGGGCCCGTTTCCACACTGTATCACTAAACTAAACTCAATATGATAGGGGAATTTGAGGGGCTTTTGGATAGGCACATGGATATGCCGGGAATGGAGGCATATGAGCAGGTGGATGAGAGACAATTATCGTGGTATAATGTTCTGCACAGACATTGTGGCACAAAAGGCCTGTCCCTGTGCTGTACTGTTCATAGTTCTGTTTTGTTTAAGTAAGTTTAGTTTAGAGATACAGCGCGGAAACAGGCCCTTCAGCACACCAAGTCCGCACTGACCAGCAATCCGCGCAAATTAACGCTCCTACACACACTAGGGACAATTTACACTTATACCGAGCCAATTAACCTACAAAGCTGCCAATTCTGCTAGCCCTTGCTGTCCCCTCCCCTTCATCAGCCATCCGGTTGTCTCCTCCCCTCCCCCAGCCCTCGGGCTCCTCCTCCGCCTTTTTCCTTTTTTCCTTTCTTCTCCCCACCCCCTATCAGTCTGAAGAAGGGTTTCGGCCCGAAACGTTACCCATTTCCTTCGCTCCATAGATGCTGCTGCACCCGCTGAGTTTCTCCAGCATTTTTGTGTACCTTCGATTTTCCAGCATCTGCAGTTCCTTCTTTAACACAACCTACAAAGCTGTACGTCTTTGGAGTGTGGGAGGAAACCGAAGATCTTGGAGAAAACACACGCGGTCACGGGGAGAGTGTACAAACTCCATGCAGTCAGCACCCGTAGTCGGGATCGAACCTGGGTCTCAGGCGCTGCAAGCGCTGTAAGGCAGCAACTATACCGCTGCGCCACCGTGCCGCCCTTCTATGTTCTGTGTTCTAATCAGTGACAGCAACAGCAAACAGTGTTTTGTTTGAGCACCTCTGTGACATTTCAGAAATATCTAACAAAATAGGCTCATTGTACAATATGCTTAAATGTAACTGCTGTATAAATTCCAATACAGAGTCCTAGTTTGTGCTACAGTAACAAGTCAGGTGGAGTATTTTTCTCCCCCTTACCAATTCATCCTTCAGCCTGTTATTTTACAGACACAGGTTGATTCAATCATGGACTTTTCACAATTTCAACAATAGTTTGTGGGAAATGAAATGTCCTCCCAATGAAGTAAAATTAGAGAATTTCCAAAAATCAGGAAAATAAATATACAAATGCAAGCTCTCTTTAAGTTTATGGATTCACATGATGGTAAATGTGGTTTTAAATGCAAGTCAATGTACTATTTTGTGCAGATTAATGCGAAGATGAAGTAATATTTTTTCATTAATAATCCTTACCCCACTTTCTTTCAAGAATTACACTGGAAACATTTTAGGGAGGTTCTGTCAATCCAAGGTAAATTGGAAAATAATACGATTCAATCCAAAAATTATAATACTAATTAAATACCCAGTCAAGCGTGAAAGGAAAATATTAAAAAACACTGCAAACGCACACCTGTGAAACAAAACAAAAAGCAACCAAATGAATGGATCCATATAATAAGAGTTTACGTGAGGAAAGGTTGGAAAAATAAGTCTATTGGTATATTAAGAGTGGCTGGGGAAAGAATAGGTTCCCTTAACGATCAACAAGACTGTCTTTGTGCAGAGCCACAAGAAACGGGGAAAGATATTAAATGAATATTTTTCATCCATTTTGCTGAGGAGAATGTCATGGAAACCAAGGAATTGCGACATCAGTGCTGTGATGCCTTTGCTTATATATGAATTACTAAAGGCGGTATGGGCAGTTTTAAACCATGTTAAAGTGGATCAATCCCTGGCCTGGCCAACCTCGGAGCTTGCAGAAAACTAGGGAGGAAATTGCAAAGGTCCTTACAAAGATATTTGCAACATCTTTAGTCACAAGTGAAGCCATTGGATGGTGGCTACTCTTATACTATTATTTAAGATGGGCAGCAAGGACATGCCTGGAACTACAGGTCAGTGGGCCTGATGTCAATGGTGGAAAGTTGTTGGAGGGGATTCTTAGTGACAGGATCTGACAACATTTGGATAGGCACAGATTATTATTGCTTGAAAGTGGTGTCACAGGTGGATAGGGTGGTCAAGAAGGCTTTCGACACACTGGCCTTCATCAGTCAGAGTATTAAGTATAGTTGGGAGGTTATGCTGCAGTTATATATGAGGCTGCATTTAGAGTATTGTGTTCAGTTTTGGTCACCATGTTATAGGAAAGTTGTTGCCAACATTGAAAGGGTTCAGAGAAGATTTACCAGGTCATCGCCAGGATTTGAGGGACTGAACGATACGGAGAGATTGAGCGGGTTAGGGCTTTATTTGGTGCTGGCTCGAAGGGCCGAATGGACTACTCCTGCACCTATTGTCTATTATTTCTTGGAGTGCAGGAGGATGAAGGGTGATCTTATAGTGGTGTACAAAATCATGAGAGGAATAGATCAGATAAACACACAGTCTTTAGCCCAGTAGGGGAATCGAGAACCAGAGGACATAGGTTTAAGGTGAGGGAGGAAAGATTTAATGGAAGCCTGAGGGGTTCAAATGGGTTGAGAGGGGTTTGCAGATGACACCAACATTTGTGGTATAGTAGACAGTGAGGAAGGATATCTAAGTTTACAACAGGATCTAGATCGGTTGGGAAGTTGAGCCAAGGAATGGCAAATAGAATTTAACTCTGACTAGTGAAAGGTGACAACTTTGCTACATCAAGTCAGGGCAGGATTTGCACAGTAAATGGCAGAGCCTTGGAGAGTGTCGCAGAAAAGACAGATCTGACAGTACAGATGAATGGTTCCATGAAAGTGGTGAGACAGGTGGACAGGGTGAAGAAGGTGTTTGACACACTTGCCTTCATTGGCAAGCAGACCGAGTACCAAAGTGCGGACATCATGATACAGCAGTGCAAATTGTTTGTGAGACCATACTTGGAAATCTGTATGCAGTTTTCATCACCCAGCTGTAGATGGATGTCATTAAGTTGGAAAAGGTGCAGAAGAGATTCACCAGGAAGTTACCTGGATTTGCGAGCTTGAGTTATAGCGAGAGGTTGTATAGGCTGGGACTTTTCTCTTCAGAATGCAGCAGGCTGAGAGGTGACCTTACTGAGGTGTACAAGATCATGAGGGCCATGGGTAAACTGAACATCAGAGTCTTTTTCTGGATGGAGGATCCAAAAACTAGAGTGCATCAGATTAAGGTGACAGAGAAGAGATTTAAGAGGGAGCTTAGGGGCAACCTTTTCACTCAGTGGGTAGTTCGTATCTGGAAAGAACTGCCGGAGGTAGCTGTAGAAGCCATACAATTATGACTTTCAAAAGACATTTGGATAGATAAATGGATAGGAACGGTTGGGAGGAACACAGGCCAAATGCAAGCAAATGGGATTGAATGCCAACTTGGTCAGCATGGACATGGTGAACTGGCGGAACAGTTTCTGTAGAAGCAAGGAACTGCAGATGCTGGTTTATACCAAACATAGACACAAAGTGCTGGAGTAACCCAGTGGGTCAGGCAGCATCTCTGGAGGAAAAGGATAGGTGATGTTTTGAGTCGGGTCCCAACTGTTTCTGAGCTCTATAGCTCCCTGACTCTAAGCTAAATGTATATTTACTAATAAAACTAGATTGCAACCATCATGTTTCAACGAATGCAATCAACCTGGCGTGCACAATCAAATAAGATCAAATAGACATTGTTCTACAACTTTAGGCTGTGCACACCATACGCAAGAAGAAGACGACTAATCAAACTAATTGGTAATCTTGCTTAAAATACACGTGGAATGGACCTGGTTGACTCCAGATTCCAATTTACCAACTTTTTCAGCAACTCTATGCCACATTGGTGTGCAATGGAACATTTTTCATTTGCTTGGCTCAACATTATCAAGGAGAAAAGCACGGCTGCCATCCATTATTCCAAACACTCATTCCCTTCATCACTGTCACACCATAGCTGCAGCGTGCGTACCATTTATAAAATACACTTCACCGACTACCCTGGGCTATTCTTCCAGCAACTCCCAAATTCATGATTCATAATAGCAACAAAGACAAGCAGGGCAGGTTCATGGTAACATTGAGTCTGAAGAAGTGTCTCGACCTGAAACGTCACCTATTCCTTTTCTCCAGAGATGCTGCCTGATCCACTGAATTACTCCAGCATTTTGTGTCTACCTTCAGTGTAATACAGCATCTGCAGTTCCTGACTACATACACATGGTAACACCTGCACGTTACCCTCCAATGTGAATACCATCCCAAATTGGAAAGATAGTGATATTGCTTCACTGTTGTTTAGTTCAGATCCTGGAAGCCCAAACTCAATATCTATGAGTGTATAGCTTCACTGGCTTATCACTCAAAAAGGGCTATTAATACAAGTCTCATCAGCGATGCCCACATTCCAATTAATTTTAAAAAATCACTTGTGAGAACACATGCTGACTAGTGTGAATCATTTTGACCTTTAAAGTTTTCCAATATTATCAGTATGTTCAGAGACTATTTAAATGGGTCTTTGAGTGAATTTCTTTTTTTTTAATAATATATATTTTTATTAGAAGCAAGCACATATCATAATAAAAAGTGAATTTCTAAACTCAGTTTGAAGGGCACTGGTGAGAGGAAATGGAGGCCATTATATTTCCGGCATCTAGTCTCAGCATCAAGCACTCCCAGTGCAGTTGCATCAGTGATTGCATACTCTGCCAGAACAATGTGTTTAACCCCAATCTTGATTGACCAGCATTTGCTTTCTTATTACCCGCAAATAAGATTGCGCTAATATTTTATTTAATAAAATAATAAATAATATATTTTTATTATTATTATTATTATTATATTATTAAATAATATTAATAAAAATTAATAAAATAAATACATACTGAAGTCCCACAGCGGTCAGTGTGGGCAAGTTGGGCCTGTTTCCACGCTGTATGACTCTGATTATATTGACCATTTGACTGGGCAAATACTTTCCAAAATGTTTGCAGTCAACTGTTCTTGTTCACTCAGAGTAGGTTCTAATAGCAAAAGGCAGAGCAATGGTCCTTAGCTCATGGAGAACTCTGAGGAGGCCATAATCAAAGGAACAGTTTTGTACATTGAATTGGGAGATTTCTACCTTCATTTAAAGGGATCTATGAGTATTGAAGATAGGTAAAAAATGGTGGAGTAACTCAATGGGCCAGGCAGCATCTCTGGAGAAAAGGAATAGGTGATGTTTTGGGTCTGATCCTCTTTTCAAACACCTATGGGTATTGATTCTGAATTCCTCTCAGCAAATTAAAATGGTGCAGTAAACATATATGTGTAAAACATATGCAATCTAAAATGAATAGGGCACCAATGTAATATTATTTTGTACTCTATAACTTATAGATCTGTTACATATGAAAGACAATTTTGGTCCAGATATTTGCCAGTTTGGTGCCAGAAAAGCAGCAACGCATAGATTAAAATTGCGTTAACCAATTTTGCGGGGAAGTTTAATGCGAAGTATTGATATTTTGGGGAAGTTTAATGCGAAGTTTTGATATTTTACAGCTGCTTTATTGCAAAAAATTCATACAACTTTGTGTTGTTTTTCTAATGTCTAGCTTTATTGAATAATGTAAATAATAGCGTTAATTCCAAAATCCATTTTAATATACCAATGAAATTGTTCGCTTTTAATAATGCAACACTCTCAAAATAAACTTTAAAGGTGAGAGGGGCGGTAGTGTTGCTGCCTCATAGCGCCAGAGACCCGGGTTCGCTCCTGACTACGGGTGCTGTCTGTATGCAGTTTGCACGTTCTCCCTGAGGGTTTTCCCCAGCTGCTCCGGTTCCCTCCCACACTCCAAAGACGTACAGGTCTGTAGATTAATTGCTTCAGTAAAGATTGGAAATTGTCCCTAATGTGTAGGGAAGTGCATCGCTGGCTGTGGGCCGAAGGGACTGTTTCCAAGCTGCATCTCTAAACTAAAGGCAAGATATTTCTCTCTAATGAACAGTGGATCAATGAAGAAAATCTGTTTGTAGCCACCTGTCCCCCCCCAACCCCCGCAGTTAAATTCAGCAGAATCCCCTTTAACATTCAGCGGGCAGATATATATCAGAAAAATATCTGCAAGGAGAGTAATTAAAAACATTGATATTTGACGCAAGAGGTGTCACCAAAAATCCTCCTCCACCCATGCTTCATAGAGAATACTGATCTGATCAGTATCTCCTGCAGATACAACAATTGTACAGGGTATTCCTTTACAAGATCATCCTCATTCACATCTGTAACCTGTGAGTGTCTCAGCTGGCAACCAATCACAAGTGCTTGCATGTCTCTCACTGCCAAAGCTGAGTCACCCTCATTATACAGAAAACTTGCCTCAGGATCCTTGCAGGCTGTCACTATTGAAAGGTGACATTTTACTGTTGCAGTAAACCTTAACCATCAAAATGGGGAACTTCCAAATTTGATCGATGCATTTTTACATTCTTCTCTGCTCTGCGGGGCTCCAAAAGTAAATGTCATAAAGGGCATTTATGACCTTGCATTCACTCCTGGCAACTGCCTGTCCCAAGTATCCAAAGGAGAAGGAAGCTTCATTCTGCATGCAGAGTTTAGTTTACTTTAGAGATACAGCGCAAAAGCAGGCCCTTCGGCCCACCCACGCCGACCAGCGATCCCCATACTCTAGCACTATCCAACAGACTAGGGACAATTTACAATCTCTACCAAAGACATTTAACCGACAAACTTGCACATCTTTGCAGTGTGGGAGGAAACAGGAGCACCAGGACAAAATCCACGCGGTCACAGGGGGAACATACAAACTCCGTATAGACAGCACCTGTAGTCAGGATTGAACCCGGGTCTCTGGTGCTATAAGGCAACAACACTACCGCTGCACCACTGTGCCACTGTAAAAGTAACTGCCCGAACAGGGACTTGAACCCTGGACCCTCAAATTAAACATTATGTTGCTCTACTGACTGAGCTATCCGGGACCTGACTGAGGTATCCGGGCCTTTCTTCAGAAGCCATGCCTCAGGAGATCACTGACTCAGGAGATCACTGCTTTACCTCACCTCCTTCTGCCATTTTGACATGCACCAATTTTTTACCAATATATCCTGGTGTTTTGTCTGTATAGGCTGTGGGCCGAGCATCAAAAATATGTCTAGAAATCAACTTTCGTGACCCATGTCTCGAAACTACATGAGATTTTGCACAGATTTAGATAAAATGTAATTGAGAAGGAAGTCATAACTCGTCAGTGCCAAAAGTTGCACATTAATTAATTAAACTAATTAGAAAATGAGATCAAAAAAGTAAGCGCCATCTAATGCCTAATGCCCATATTACACCATGGGGAGCCTATTTCTGTGTTAAGTCTATTTAAACTATATATTATTATACCATCTATATATATCTATATATATCTATATATATATATATATATATATATATATATATATATATATATATATATATATATATATATATATATATATATATATATGACTTGTGAATATGACTGTAATCATATATAATTATGTTTAATTATATTATATAAAAGTAATACAATTAATATAATTGTGTGTGTTTTTTGAATGAGACTGCCGCAGAGGTCCGACTCCTGAACCCACCTAATTAATGGGTGAGGGCAGTTCTTCTGGGTTCCCCCGTTTACTGAACCCCACTGACTGGCAGTGTGCAGTGCCAGGCTGGGGGAAGGCTAAGGCATCTTCCACTGAGAGGAAAATGCCTAACCCTATACTAACCCTAACTCGCCCCCCTTCCAGAGCTGCCCACGGCTGGAGCTGGAGCCGCTTTGGGACCGGCTGCGGGCTCCGTACGTGTAGCCGCTCAGCGAGTCCACCTCGGCCAGCATGCCCTTCTGGATCGTCGTGGTGATGATGGTGGGGATCAGCACTGCCTTGCACGCCGCCCGGGCTGCCTTCAGCACCCATATAGCGCCGGCTCCGTCAGTCCGCCCGCTCGCTGCAACACCGGCTTGCAGCACTCACCGGCCTTCCGACAGCCCGACCAACCCCTCGCAGCACTCACCGGCCATCCGACCACTCTCACCATCCACCGGCGGACCGACAGCCTGACCAATCCTCCACAGCATCCATCGGCCTACCGGCAAGCCAGACCGACCGACCCTGACCCTAACCCTAGCTGTACATTTGTTATTTATCATTTTTATTTAACAGTTCACATCATAACTTTATAAAGATAAATCAATTGAAAAAAATTATCAACAAGGTTAGCATTACCTTTATCCTTGGAAACCTTGCTATTGCTAGTGACGTAATTAGGAGGCAGCCATGTTCCCAGAGTCCTCGCTGCCCAGCGACCATAAAACAATTTGAGTCCGACCTCAATGTCAAACGTGCAATGATTGGACAATTACTACTCGGGAAATTTGACGTTTTTGTCATATTTAAACAAAATGTGCAGGTTTTGTTCTTGATGAGTTTCAGGTATGATTTATATAATATGTTTACACAAAGGTAGTTCTGTGAGTTGGGTCACGAACCTGAACGAAAAAGCTCCTCGGCCCACAGCCTAGTACTGCACTGTGATCTATCATGAGTAATAGTCAGAACTGTGAGGAAAGTTGCTACAAATCTGAGAAACCAGGCCCCCAAGGTCTGAATTAGAGTAGGAATAGAATAGAATAGAATGCTATTTATTGTCATTCAAACCTAGGCTTGAACGAAATATCATTACTACAGTTTTTTTTTCATTACAAAAAAAACCAAGACCCACTCTTAACACAGTTTACATAAACATCCATCACAGTGAGTCTCCAACACCTCCTCACTGTGATGGAAGGCAAAGTCTTATCTCTTCCCTTTATTCTTCACCGGCGGTCCAGCAGTCCAACTGCAGCGTCTAGGCGAACTGGGGCTCCGGTGTTAAAGCCCCCGGCGGACGATGGTAAGTCCTGTGGCCTTTTAGCCACGCCGGGCGATGTTAGGCCCCGGCTCCGTGTCCTTTAAACCCCGCGGTTCAAGCAGTCCAACCCGCAGTCCAACTGCAGCGTCTAGGCGAACTGGGGCTCCGATGTTAGAGCCCCCGGCAGACGATGGTAAGTCCCGTGGCCGCTAACCCACGCCGGGCGATGTTAGGCCTCGCTCCGTGTCCTTTAAACCTCGCGATTCCAGCGGGAGAAGTTGCCGTTGCGGGAGCTCCGAAAAGCCGTCTCCCACCCGGGACCTGGAGCTCCCGATGTTCCTGTCCACCGGGCCCGCAGCCGGAGCTTCCGAAACTCCAAAGTCGGGTCGCAGCCGAGCGCCACCACAGCTCTCCCCGCTCCAAAGTCGGCCAGCTCCGCGATGTCAGGTCCCAGGCTCCGCGACTGGAGCCCTCAGGTTGGCCCCGGCCGGAGGCCGCCGCCGGCTCGACAATGTTAGGCCCAACGACATCGGAGATCCGACAGGGAAAAAGTCGGGTCCCCGTACAGGGAAGAGATTAACGGTTTCCCCAACATCCACCCCTCCACCCCCCACATATACACAGCTAAAAAATAATAAAAATTAAGCTCAAGACATACATTTAACAAGACAAAAATTAAAAAAAAAGACGGACGACTGTAGTTGAGCTGCTGCCGTTAGGCGCCGCCACTCCCACCTGAGGAAGGCTGCTATACACAAGGCAGCCTGCAAGCAAGCAATATTTTATGAACTGACAATAGACAATAGGTGCAGGAGTAGGCCATTCGGCCCATCGAGCCAGCACCGCCATTCAATGTGATCATGGCTGTTCATCCCCAATCAGTACCCCGTTCCTGCCTTCTCCCCATATCCCCTGACTCCGCTATTTTTAAGAGCCCTATATAGCTCTCTCTTGAAAGCATCCAGAGAACCTGCCTCCACTGCCCTCTGAGGCAGAGAATTCCACAGACTCACCACTCTCTGTGAGGAAAAAGTGTTTCCTCGTCTCCGTTCTAAATGGCTTACTCCTTATTCTTAAACTGTAGCCCCTGGTTCTGGACTCCCCCAACATCGGGAACACGTTTCCTGCCTCTAGCGTGTCCAAACCCTTAACAACCTTATATGTTTCAATGAGATTCCCTCTCATCCTTCTAAACTCCAGAGTATACAAGCCCAGCTGCTCCATTCTCTCAGCATATGACAGTCCCACCATCCCGGGAATTAACCTTGTAAACCTACGCTGCACTCCCTCAATAGCAAGAATGTCCTTCCTCAAATGAGGGGACCAAAACTGCACACAATACTCCAGGTGTGGTCTCACTAGGGCTTTGTACAACTGCAGAAGGACTAGGGCTCTGTAAAACTGCAGAAGGTACTGTACAACTGGTACTAGCAAATTTCTTCTTTTTTTTTAAGGATGTTGCCAATGCTATTTAAAACTGAGAAAAAAATGTGCTGATTATCTTTTTTATTTTGATATAAAAGTCAATGTCTTTGTCAATTTCCCACAATTATACATTATTTCAGGGATCCCTAAACGACTCTCATCTCTGTCTATTTTTTTTAAAAAAATCACTTTTTTGCGTAGTGATTGAACAATTAGACTCTGGTTGTTCAAAAATCTACTTGCATTTGTACAGCACACTTGATTGTTCAAGCACCAGACTGTATTTACGCAGCAATTTTGGCTGGGTCGTTTCTGCTGCGCCACTGAGCAGCCACTGTGCTACCATTGTTTATGAACCAGAAGTTGCAACACTACTCTACCGGCTTCTCCAGCAAAACTACGTCAATATTCCTTTTCCTCTCACTGTAAGGCCTTGGTCCAAGTGCTGATTTCCACAGGTTTTGTGAATACAGGTAATAGAGGGGCAAATTGTTAAACTGAAAAAAAAATAATGCCTGGGAAAGAAGGAATGGGTGACGATTCGGGTCGAGACCGTTCTTCTGAAGATGAGGGGTTGGGAGAAGGGTCTTCTTCTGAAGAAGGGTCTGTCTGAAAATGGGTCTCGACTATGAAACGTCACGCATTCCTTCTCTCCCGAGACTGCCTATCCCGCTGAGTTACTCCAGCATTTTGTGTCGATCTTCTGTGTAAACCAGCATCTGCAGTTCCTTCCTGCACAAAAAACAATGCCTGATGACAGTAGATTCACAGTTAAAGAGAAAGCAAGGAATTGCAGCCCAATGTGTTTCACTGAGTACACAGTTGCTCATCTGGTTCACACAGGTTTTATATCATCTCACTGAAATAAATCTCTAATTACTGAATTAGTGCTAGAATCCATAGAGAGCTCAAGAGGAAAGTCTTATTTATTCCCTGCTGAACAAAATATACAAGCTAATTAGTTTAACAAAGTTGGAAAGTAAGATAGAAAGAACGAATTTGTATCAATGCACTCTACAGCCAATTAAGAACATTTGATATGCATCCACCCTTTGTCATGCAAGAAAATCCGAAGACACTTGCATACAGCAAGCTCACAGAAATGGAAAATAGACACAAAAAGCTGGAGCAACAGCGGGTCAGACAGCATCTCTGGAGAAAAGGTATTGGTGACGTTTCGGGTCGGGACCTTTCTTCAGACTTCAGAAATGGATGTCTGATGATGACCAAAGATACTAGAGGAGCCAAGATAGACCACTCCTCCGAAATCCAATGGACTGACGTGTAGTACGTAACGCGACTTCCGGTATGCCAAACGCGACTTCCGGTATGCCTCCCGCTGTGCACTCCGCTCTATCATCCCTTGTATTGCTTTAACACACACTGTGCACAAAAATTAAATTTAACTTATATATATATTTATAACAATGTGTGTTTGTGTGTGCCTGTGTGTGAGGCAAGTTAAGGGCCTGTCCCACCAGCATGCGATTGCATGCGTCTAGCGCGACCAAACGTGGTCGCTTGAAAAATCTTGCAGTCCGAAAATTCCACGCACCAACGGCCTGTCGGCCCGCAGGCGCCTTGAGGGCGTATGCAGCGTCTCGACGGGCATACGCAGCGTCCCGACGGGCGTACGCAGCTTTTTGACGGCATACGCCTAGCGCGTGGCGTTGTGCGAGTTGTTTTTAAATGTGCTATATAAATACTTTTATCTATATAGCACATTTGACGACATATTTCTCGATTCTTTCTTCAGAGAGGGAGAAGGGGGAGAGGGAGAGGGAGAAGAGGGAGAGGGAGAAAGGGGAAGAGGGAGAAGGGGGAGAGGGAGAGGGAGAGGGAGAAGGGGAATAGGGAGAAGAGGATAGGGAGAAGGGGGAGAGGGAAAGTGGAACGGTAGCACGTTATAACGCGCAGCCGTCCCATTCCGACCAAAGATTATAGAGCAGAGCTCCTCTAGTATCTTTGATTCCGACCGCCGCCGCCAAACCCCCCGCCCCACCATTGCACCCAAAGATTATAGAGCGGAGTTCTATAATCTTTGATTGCACCCTTCTTCACGGCGGGCTTGTGATCTTTGTTTTTGATCTCGACAATTCGAGGGACATAATCGGTAACAGCCACCGCGTTCTCGGACTCGAATCGGGCCATATTTTGGAGACCCCTGCCTTACAAGAACAAAACCAAAAACGTACAGAAGTGTTAAAATTATTGTCTTTATTATTGTGGTGAGTAAAGATCTATTAAAAATAATTCTAATAACTTTCTAATGTACCGACAAACCTAGTTTCCCAATGGCCGTTGATGGGAGAACAGAAAATAACATCTTCAGGACAGAATATCGACAGAAAATAATAATAATATTTTCTCACCTTTCTTTTTTATTGGGGAACCTAAAGAATGACAGGTTGGGTCGTCTACATTTACGATTAGAGCAATTGATAGCAGAACAGTGAGATGAAGATTTAGATGTGGACGCCATGACAGTATGCGGGCAGCCCTATAGAATGCCCTATAAAATGGCGTCGACAATCACACACGTCATACTACGCTTTTTTCGCTGAGTGGCGCATCTTGGCTACTCTAGTATCTTTAATCATGACTAGTTAATCTGCTTTAACAATGTTGGTTAGATTTTGGAACTACAAGAGACTGCAGATGCTCGAAGCCCGAATAAATATCAAAGTCATGGAGTTAAACTGACCTGGGTTCGATCCTGACTACGGGTGCTTGTCTGTACGGAGTTTTACGTTCCAAAGACGTACAGGGTTGTAGGTTAATTGGATTGGTACAAGTGTAAATTGTCCCTAGTGTGTGTAGGATAGCATTAATGTGCAGGGATTACTGGTCAGTGCAGACCTGGTGGGCCAAAGGGCCTGTTCCCTCGCTGATTCTCTAAACTAAAATAAACTAAGTTAAAATTTAGATGTTGGCTAGACTCCAGAAGAACCCATCTCAGTGCAATAATGCCGTGGAACTTTTCATATCAGACTGAAAGGGACAGACTCGTTCTCAACTGAATATCTCATCTGAAAGACATCTCTGTACTCTATTGGGATTGTAGTGTGTAATAAGCACCAGACAGTATCTAGTGTCTGCCTAGCTTTTATTTTATATTATATGATGGGGTTTGCAAAGCTTAACAACTACAAAGGGAATAAAAGCTTATTTCTGCTGTCATTGACTTGCGCTTCTGTTGCTCAATAGATTGCTTGCCAGATAAATGCACAATGAAAATCTGCTGTAGTAGTTTTTCTGCCAAAATAGTTAAAGCAATGTACACAAAGATTTACTCTTTGTTATTTTGCACATACTTAAACATCTGGTCAAGTGAAGGACACTAAATAAATTGAGGCCATGACAATGATATTTCAATGACAATGACATGACAGTTTTAAGGTGAGGGGGGGGGGGGAGAAGAAAGAATTAACAGGAATCTGAGGGGTAACTTTTTCATACAAGTAGGTGTATGGAACGAGCTGCCAGAGGAGATAGTTGCGACAGGGACTATTGCAACTTAATATACAATTCGACAGGTACATGGATAGGACAGGATTTTATGGGCCAAACGCAGACTGGTGGGACTAGTGTAGATGGAGCATGTTGGTCAGTGTGGGCAAGTTGGGCCAAAAGGCCTGTTTCCACACTTCTTTACTCTATAATTCTAAAATGATTTGAGATATAAAACAAAACATGTATAAGTAGAGCTAATAGGACTTGATGTTTCAATCCCTGTAATAAGTCGGCACTCTTGCTATTTGCAGTGGGATTGGAGTGGTGAAAGGTAGGGTAGGTTCGTCATCGGGGTCATCAGGTGGGCACCCTCCTTCTTTGACGTTTCATTGATAAGCCCGCAACATCTCCAGAGGGCTCAACGGTGATACCTGGCGTCCCAGTTACACCCCCCTCAATTCCATACCCTCCTGTCTTCATCTTGCAGCCCAATTGTTGTCTCTCCTTTTGATCCAAATCCAATTACTGCTTTTTTCTGCAGAAGTGATAATGACTTGATTGCTTGTTGGAGGGAGTGACCCCTCACCCCCATTTTCTTTAATAGCCTGGTCATAGATGTAGCAACAAATCCCCTGCATCCCACTTCGACAGGGAAAATCCTGGTCTTCCAGCCATTCTGGGAAGCTTCAGTTGCCAGTTCAGAGTACTTGGTCTTTTCCCTCTCATAGGCTTCTTCAACACCATCTTCCCATGGAACTGTCAATTCCACAACGTATGCCAACTTGTTCTGGCCGGAGTGTTGTAGCCACAATGTCTGGGGGAAACACAAGCCTTTTTACTAAGTCCACTCCCATTTTCCAATCCCGAGCAGGCTGCAGAATGCTTGCATCCATTGATGTTATCTGGTGCTCTGGAGGTTGGCCTGCTGGTACAAATGTTGTGAAGTGGATATTTCCTGCCAATGTTTGTGGGGAAGAATTTGTGATCTTATGCCTCTGTTCCAGGATTGATGCCAGCTGCCTGAGAACTTGGTTATGGCCTTGGCCGAGGCTCATAGTGCATCCTGTTAAAATGTGCCTTAGTGATGCAGGTGCTTGGCAAAGGGAGCAAGCGAAATCTTCTCCGAACCACTGTTTCAGGTTCTGGGATGATGGTAGAACATCATAAGTGGCTCTGATGACAAAACTTAGCCGAAATCCTTCCATTTGCATATAGCACGCCAGCTGAGATTCCTCTTTTCCAGGCTCTCCCTGTTAGTCCATTGGCCCTGCTTGGCCACTGAGACGGCCTTGGCGTGTCGCTCTGCCTCCTCCCATCTTCTCGCCTCCTCCACCACGAGCCGTCTTTTCTGCACTGATGTTGCCTTGTGCCATTGAGGAGCTTTTGGGACGAGCCCGAGTCCGGCTCTCCCGTGTTGGACTTGGCCAACCACATCCCGGAAATGAAGAGCAGACTTAGCACTCTGAACGGCTTCAGATGGTGTCCACTACCTCCCCGTTGCCACACTGGGGGGCCGCTGTTCGAATAACAGTATCTTCAGAATCAGTGATGGTCATGACCAACCTTGTTTTAGTGCATTTGAACTCTTCCACAAGTCCTGAAATGGGCAATTCCAATTTGTCACTCCCATACAGTCCGACAGCACTTAAGCATCGTGGAAGTCCAAGCCACTGTTTCACATGTGTGCTGATCATTCTTTCCAGCTTTTCCACTTTGTTGATGGGGATTTCATGCAGAGTTAAGGGCCTCATGATTCTTGGTAGTATGCCAAATTGGAAGCACCACAGCTTGAGTTTTCCTGGTAGCAAGGTCTTGTTGATGCGAGCTATGTGCATGATGGTATCCCTTTTCAGTTGTTCAAACTGCTCGATGTCCTTGAGCTTTGCATCATACCATCGGCCCAAACTCTTCACTGGCATTTCTGAAACAGTTGGAACTGGTATTCCGTCAATATGAAATCTTTGACCCTTGACTTGACCTTTGACAATGGACAATGCACTTGCTGGGTTTAATCTTCATCCTTGCCCATGTGATGTTTTGATGAGGTTTTTCCAGAAGTCTCTTGGTGCAGGGGATAGTTGTTGTTAGTGTTGTTATATCGTCCATAGAGGCTCGTATAAGTGGCAATCGCTGACCACACTGTAGCCGTTTTCCTCCCACAACCCATTTTGATGCTCTGATAATGAGCACCATTGCCATAGTGAAGGTCAATGGGGAGATGGTGCACCCCGCCATGATGCCTACTTCCAGTGGTTGCCACGCTGTGGTAAAGTCTGATGTTGTGAGACAAAATTGCAGATCCTGGAAGTAGTTTTTTACCAGATTTGTTATTATTGCAGACACCTGAAAGAATTCAAAAGCAGTCCACAGTAGCGAATGAGGAACTGATCCATAGGCGTTGGCCAGATCGAGGAACAAGACAGGCAGATTCTTTCGTTCTTTCTTAGCAGTCTGGATTTGATGCCATATGATGCTGGTATGTTCAAGGCATCCTGAGAAGCCTGCTATGCCAGTCTTTTGGATTGACGTATCAATGAAATGGTTTTGTTTCAGATACTTTGTAAGTCTTTTCGCCACCACACTGAAAAAGATCTTGCCCTCTATGTTAAGAAGGTTTATTTGCCTAAACTGTTCGATGGTGGAAAAAGTGTAACACACATGATCTTAAGGGTTTCATTATGACCATGCCTTGTGATGGAATAGTTCAAAAATATAATACCATTTTCCACTATCGGTTTAGGCCATCTGTGAGTGTCTGATATTCAAAAATGATAACTGCAAGTGATGAACTACAAAAACTATTGCGAAAGGTAAAAAGGCTAAATGTGCAATTAGAGCCAACCTTTGAAATATTTTAGGTAGGGGAGTAAAGAAACAGTTGAGAAAGCAAAAGAGTCAAGTTGAAGCAAATTGAGAGAAATAAATAATGAAATTAAAAGCATTACGAGTTTACAGACCCTTAGTGGGTACCCACAAAATGCAACCCGGGTCAACATATGGAGGAAACTGGAGATACTTGTATAATTTTAACAAGTGCAATAAGCTGAATTTGAGATGAACCAAATTTCTCATTCCATACTCCGATAATGCGAGCACCAAGACATCTTTAATTCCTTTAAAATGTACACTCTAAAATGTACACACGCACGCACACAGTTCTTCATGAACCATAATTCAACTGAGTTTTACAATGAGTTATGGAAGATATTTTAAATGCATCTATTTCACATATACTTAAAATGATTAACAAGCAGATTGTAGATACATTTAAGTAATGGATTTGTTTTGTTGATACAGAACAGGAGGCGTCAGGTGAAAGAGTCTGGGAAGAGATTAAAAAGCATCACAGATGAGGCAACTAGCCAGAAATAAATACTCTGGAGTAAATGTACCTGATAGCCGCTATATTTGCCAGATTGGTTGATTCGGCATGGAAACAGGGCCTTTGCTCACCAAGTCTATGCCAATGTCTATGCAGATGTTGGTTTACACTGAAGATAGACACAAAAAGCTGGAGTAACTCAGCGGGTCAGGCAGCATCTCTGGAGAAAAGGAATAGATGACATGTCGGGTTGACATTTTTCTTCAGACTGAGAGTCTGGGGGGAGGGAAACTAGAAGTGTGAAAAGGTTCAGGACAAATCAGAGCCATCACCGATGATCAAGGAAAAGTGGAGCCCACAATGGTCCATTGTTGGGGATGGAGGGGATATTAATGAAGGGATATATAGATGTGAACAGTGGAACTGGCAGGACGACTCGGGTGGGGGAGGAACAGAGAGCGAGGGAATGCGCGGGTTACTTAGAATTAGAGAAATCAACTTCCCTACCGCTGGGTTGTAAGCTGTCCAAACAAAATATCAGGCACTGTTTGAACATGCACATTGGAGGAATAGCACCACAGAACTTTTACTTAGAATATCATAAGATTTAAAAACATTACTTTGCTTTGATCAAATTAATGTAAATATTCTAGAGCCAGCAGGAGATAATGCTCAAATAATGCATATGCACTGCTTTGTACCATATGGTGGTAGGATGCAGGTTCACACCCTACAATCCTCTACACTGACTCGCTGATCTCAGCTATCCTGTTGCAGACAGTCACTGGAATAAATTCACTGGCATACAGTAAGGATCACACTTAAAAATAAAGACACCATAATAATCAGACTTCAACAAGAGTTGGAGAACAATGAGCAGAAAGTTAAACACCAAGCAAACACATTAATTGTGATTGGATATTTGGATTTTAGAAACAAAATAATTCAGCTTTCAGAAATTCAAACTCTTATTTCTGCTTTTATACGGATAGAAACAGGAACTGTTTTTCATATTCATTTTTGAAGTGAGGCACAGCCTTTCTTCCACTCGTATATCTACCTCCATATATCTAGTGGGTGAATCAATTGTGGGGCCTTGGGTCACAAAAAGATGGCAAGTGCTGGAGTAACATGGGCAGCATCCCTGGAGATTATAGACAGGTAACGTTTTGGGTCAGGACTCTTCTTCAGACTTGCCATTGATTAGGAACGGAGTGAAGCTGAGCATCAACTAAATTGTTTGCAATTAAGTTTCTATATGAAATGTAACGAGTTACAAAATCTAACAAGTGAATAAACATGGATATGCAATGGGATTCAACATAGATGAAGGCTATGTCAGTCTTTACTTCCTTAAGAACATAGAGGCATACACATGTAAACAGGCCCTTCCACCCAACTCATCTATGCCGACCAAGATGCCCCCTATGCCTGTGTTTGGCCCATTTCCCTCTAACCCTTTCCTTTCCTGTACCCATTATATTTGAGAAAATGTAACATTTTAAAAAACATATTTAAAACTAAATGAGGAATATCCAATTTAGAGCAGCAATCAGCACAGGCCAATAACCACCAAAGACAAGCATGAGACAGCAGTTTTAAAATAAGCTTCAAGACGATTGAGGAGCTCTGGTTCCATGGTAGCAGCAAGTACACTATCTGCAAGGAATTCATACCTTCATTATATCTTTAGAAATGAAGTAATCTATGCAGTACAAAATAGATTGAAATCTTCATTATTACATATCATTCCCCACCTCCCTAACACCATGCTTACGCACTGTATTTCTGCACCCTGAGATCGCTGCGCCAACACAACCTCGCTGGTACATCCCTTGTCAATACATCTCCGAATACACCACCATAATCAACCGGAGTGGCAACATAACACTGTGTCATTCTGTCCTTAGTTTTGCATTCTGCTGAACTCTCTATTCCCTGTATGCCACCCCTACAATAACGTGCAATGCTTTCTTCGGCAAAAATACTATCTCCACTTACAGAAGATAGACAAAATGTGCTGGGGTAATTCACCAGGTCAGGCAGCATCTCTGGAGAAAATGGATGGGGTCCGTTTTGGGTTGGGACCCTTCTCAGTTCACAACAATGTATCCCATTGAGATCACACCTTCCCTAGCCAACAACCCCGGAGATCATCTGTTGCTGGCCCTGGTCTTTCCTCGTCTCCTGTTCTTCCCCCCCACCCCCCACCTCCCAAACATCACCTACCCCTTTTCGCCAGAGATGCTGCCTGATCCACTGAGTTACTCCAGCACTTTTTTTCTACCTGTGGTATAAACCAGCATCTGCAGTGCTTTGTTTCTATATCCTATCTCCACTTACAGTATCTCTTTACCTTTATTTGAAGAAGTAAAATAGCACATTGCACAAGTGTTATATCAAATTTGATCTGGTGCAAGAAATTAAAGGAGAGATGTGCATCAAAGTGTGCTTTTGAGTGCCATCCATTGCTAGACTTACCCTGGTGAGCTGCTCTAAGAGCCGTTGGTTCTGTTCAGATAATTCCCGCAAAGCTATTACTTTCTCCTTGTTTGCCTCACGTAACTGGACCTGATGCCTCTCCAGCTCATCTTGAAGTTGTTTCAGGTCGCCCTCCAGTTCAGCCACCCGACCCTCCCACTCTCCTTCACGGTTCTCGAATCTTCTCCGCAATTCATGCTTTTCCTGTTCCAGATGCTGACGAGAGACAGAAAAACATGTCACCTTTGAGCTTCTTTTTAAAAAGCAGAGAACAAGAATTCATGGAGATAGGAACTTGGAAGCATGAACTGTACTTTACCGTGATTTACTCTAGAACCATATATCCAAAAATGTAGACAACAACAAACTGCAGATGCTGGTTTATACCAAAGATAGGAAACAGTTTGAACTCCATCTTCAAATTCGCCAATGACACCACCATTGTTGTACGAATTACGGATGATGACGAGTCAGAGTACAGGAGGGGGAGATCGATCAACTGGCCGAATGGTTGCCAAAACAACAAACCTGCTCTCAACATCAGCAAAACCAAGAAACCGATTGTTGACTTTAGAAGGGGAAGGTCGAGGATCCACAAAACCTACCTTCGTGGACGGGACTGTGGTGAAGAGAGACAAAAACTTCAAATTCTTGGGCATGCATACATCTGAAGATCTGTCCTGTACCCAACACATTGATGCAATCATTTTTGTCTTTGCACTATTATTGTTAGTTTTTATAATATAATGAACTTCTTTTAGTTGTTGATTATCATGTTTACATAGTCTTATGTTTACATATCTGTTATGCTGCTGCAAGTAAGAATTCAATTGTTTCACTTTGGGACATATGACAATAAAACACTCTTGACTTGGAAGTAGAGGCTTTTTCTTCTGGTGTGCTTTTTTGGACATAGCTTCAAGATGGTTGGTCCAGTGCAGATTGTTGTCGATACCTACACCTTGAAGCTACAAAGTACTGTATACCTAGCCAGTCCCTTTGGACTATGAGCAATCTTCCCGCACTCCAGTTCTGTAGGTCTCAAGGTGGCTAATGAAGCCAATGTGGGAACCACAGACCTTTGCACAGAGGACAAGAGATGTTGACAGGGTAGGAGTGGGTATTTATTGATATTATGAGCTCCTTCCTTCATTTATGCAGGATTTTTTGAGTGCATGTGTGATTGCTATTTCAGTAACAACTCGAAAAGATAGACACTAAATGCTGGATTAACTCAGCAGGTCAGGCAGCATCTCTGGAGAAAAGGAACAGGTGATGTTTCGGGTCGATACCCTTCTTCAGACCGAGAGTAAGGGGCGAAGGAAACTAGAGGTATGAAAAGGTACAAAGAACAACTGAATGAAAAAGGTATGAAAAGAACAAATCAAAGCCTCCTGACCCGCTAAGTTACTCCAGCATTTTGTGTCTATCTTCGGTGTAAACCAGCATCTGCAGTTCTTTCCTACACATTCAGTAACAACTCGCATGGTAAAGCATTTCAGTTAAGCAGTACAGGTGAAGAAAGGAACACACTGCCAAGTTTTTTAAAAAGATTTCTCCAAAAACGTATTCAAGGATTTTTTTTGTTCAAGGATGGGGAAAGCAGATTGCATTGGCAATTTCACAGACCGAGTCTATCACTAAAGGGAGAGACAAAAATGCACAGATGATTAAGGATTGTACAAAATTGGGCAAAATGGCAGAAATGGCAATTATAAGATCTACAGGGAGAACAGGGTAACTGGCAGGAAGAAGTAGCTTTTGTAATTCAGGATGAATTTATTCCAATGATTAAAAATGGTGACATGAGGTGCGTAGGCAGTAGAGATGGTATAGGTTGAATCAAGAAACACAAAGACATTTAACTGTGTGAGAGTCATGTTTATGCCTGTTGGTGGCAGCTGCAAACACAGAATGCATAAATAGAGATTACATGGAAATGTTGCAAAAACAGGGTAATTTTTTTAATGGAAATTACTACTGTGTTCAGTGCCGGGTTTCAGCAACAATTTCAACTTCTATTTTAGAAACAACTGGAGGCAGGTCACATTGGATTTAACAATGTGTAATAAGTCCGCACACATTATCAATGCTTACTGTGTACATGGATCATTTATCTAATAACTACCAAGATACAAGTAAATTCAATGCAATGTTTGAAAGGGACATTCTACATTTTAGATAGGGTGACATTCGGTGGAGTTAGTCAAAATGGCAAACATATTAATAGGTAAAATGACAGCTCAGGAAACATTTAAAAAAAAAGGAAATTTATCATACAGAACATGTTTATAACTTCATGGAGCAAAGATGTGAAAGACAAAAGATAAACAGGTAAACCGAAAATACGACCTCACTGGCTCTCCATGACAATATTAAATTAAAATATAAAAACGTTCCAAAATCCTAATGAATGGAAAAGATATGATTAATAATAAATGGTGACTAAATAGAGATGTTATATAAAGGAAAAGGAACTTGTGAAATATATCAAGATCAATGCTTAATGATATTAGGGGAAAAACAAGGCTATCTGTACGGAATTTCCCTGTGACCGCGTGGGTTTTCTCCAGGTTCTCCATTTTCCTCCTACTCTCCAAAGACGTACAGGTTTGTAGGTTAATTGGCTTTGATTATATTGTAAATTGTTCCTAGTGTGTAGGATAGAACTAGTGTACGGGTGATCGCTGGTCTGCACAAACTCGGTGGACCAAGTGGCCCGTTTCCATGTTGTACCTCTAAAGCTAAAAGTCCAATGTGGCCTCCTTAAAACAAAATATACAACAGTGACAATATAAGGAAACAAGGGGGAGAAAAGCAGACATGGAAATAATTAAGTTTGAATTAGAGTTGGAACTCTCCATAATTAACACAAGCACATTAACTGTAATAAAGAAATAGGAATAAAGAATGACAAATCTCTAGGTAAAATCTCAGGGTTATGCATTTGGCACAACTTCAAGATTTTTCTCAATTTAGGAATCATTTAATCCAAGGCCATTGGAGAAATGGAAAAGTTGAAAACCAAGGAATTATAGACTTGTTAGCCTAATATATCGCACGAGATATCACTAACTATTGAAAACTAAGCAGTGCTCATTTTCATTTTGAAGAGGTCACTAAATTGGCAAGTGAATGTTATTTCTTGGACATGCAGAGCGTTATGCAAAAACTGTTAACTAAAATTAAGGCTCTTGGGATCAAGGTCTAGTTGTTAGGTGATTAGTTGTGTATCACCTCACTTAGACAGCAGGATCAATGTAAGGTTCATAAATTGGTAGGGCAAAACAAGTTAGGCCTCACAGGTATCTGTGGTAGGAAATCAATTTGGAATATTATCCATAAACAACCTAGCAAACAGGATGTAAAAAGCCACATATTCTAAAATCACCAAGGATGCAGAAACATGGCATTGTAAATATAGGTCACAGTAAAATTACAAAAAAATATTAAAAGATTGATCAAACTGAGAAATCCATGCTGTAATTTGAGCATATAAATAGAACAGAACATTAAAAAAATAATGAGAAGCAAAAATCTATGCAGGCCAAGAGATCGTAAAACAACTGACAGGTGGAGAAGATAGTCCAAAAGCCAAATGGTAAGGAGGCCTTCATCTCTAAAGGTCTCATGGGAAAGACGTTGAGCTGCACAAATCAAAATGTTGGTCAGACCACCTTGGAAGCACTGAGAGTAGTTCTGGACACTACATCTTAGGAAGGCAATAAAGATTGATGACAGACTCTACATGGTTTAAATTATGAGAATGGGTCTTCTCAACCCTCTCTGCTCTAAGGAAAGCAAACCCAGCTCATCTAGCCTTGCCCCAGAGTCTTAAATGTTCCATCCGAGTGACGTCCCTTTGCACTCTTTCTGGTGAAATCAGTTAGTTCCTACAGTGCGTTGATCAGAATTGCTCACAATATTCCAACAGGGGTATAAGACATGTTTTATGTTGTTCTAAGCCCCAGCAAATACAGGCAAGCACTTTGCATGCTTTATTAATCATCTCATCTACCGTGTACTGTCCTCAGGTCCCTCCGCTCCTATTATTCATTGCCTATTTCATAGCTATTTTTAAAATAAAGTCTACCAGATTGTTTCACCTCACATTTATGCAATTTGAATTCTCTGCCAGACCATTGCTCTGCACATCTTACTAACGCATCAATATCATCATGTAGCTGAAGACTGCCCTTCTCACTATCAACAATACCAGCAATTTTGTGTTATTAACTTATTAATCATAACTGACATATCCAGACAGTTAATGTATCTAATAAACAACAAATGGCATGGTGGCACAGCAGTAGAGTTGCTGCCTTACAGCGTCAGAGACCCGCCTACAATCCCAATTACAGGTACTGTCTGTACAGAGTTTGTATGTTCTACCTGTGACCGATTGGGTTTTCTCCATGTGCTCTGGTTTCCTTCCACACTCCAAAGACGTACAGGTTTGTAGGTCAGTAAAAATTGTAAAATTGTCCCTAGTGTAGGATAGTGCTAGTGTACGGGGATCGCTGGTTGGCGTGAACTCAGTGGGGCAAAGGACCTATTTCTGCACCGTATAGATTAGATTAGTTTAGAGATACAGTGTGGAAACAGGTCCTTCGTGTCACCGAGTGCGCGCCGACCAGCGATCTCCGCACACTGACACTATCCTACACAAACTAGGGCAAATTTACAATTATACCAAGCCAATTAACCTACAAACCTGTGTGTATTTGGAGTGTGGGAGGAATCCAGAGACCCCGGAGAAAACCCACGCAGGTCACGGGGAGAACGTACAAATTCCATACAGACAAGCACCCATGGTCAGGATCGAATCCAGGTCTCTGGCGCTGTAAGGTAGCCACTCTACCGCTGCGCCACCGTGCTGCCCTATATCTCTAAACTAAACTAAAGATTCTCAGAACTGATCACTGCAGCACCTTCTTTGCAAAACACATCCCCTCTCCCAGTACTATCATCCAGCTCCAATCTTTGCAGAATAACGATCTAATTTTCTGGCAACCTGAGCCCATTTCTTCATCCACCAAGTCTTTCCAACCCCCGATTGACTCATCATCAAATGCAAAAAATGGAAACTCATGCCAGCAATGGCCGTGACACTGATGAAATTCCATACCTCACTGCAATACCATCCCCTGCGTGCATTTGGGTGCACTAGAATTTCTAGTCCACTAAATTTCAGGAGCGTTTCAGAATAGTTTTCTATTATAAACCAGAAGCAGCAGTCCAATGAGTCAGAATTAGATCATGCCATAATGAAAATCAATACACGATGAATCTCTCATAACCTAATTTTAACATAAGCTTCAACAAAATATTTCTAACTGTTAAGTTACAAGACATATTATCATAATTTAAGGATTTCAAGCAACACATAATAAACAGTAGCTTGAAGTTACCATATATAGATGAATATATTGATTAATTTTCTTGCCCAAAAAAGATTGCCATTAGAGAAACAATCTTACAGAAAATAATCAAACAAGATGTGTAGGCAGTGCATGCAAAGTGCTCTTGCAATATGACACCCACAATGCTATCAAAATAAATTATCCCACTTTCCCTTCCAAAAATCCATCAAATCATTTATTTATGGCATACATTCCCAATTCTAATTTTTAGCAGAATGAGAAATATCTTAAGCCATTATCGAGCTGCAAAATGAAACATTTCATCTGACTAGGTTTATTCAAAAATTCTTATTACAATCCATTTTGGGGGATTCTCAGGCAGACAAAGAATACAGGTAAGTAATTCTCACCATGAAATCACATCTTTAGCCTTTAGCGACACAATGTGGAAACACTCAATGTCAATGAGTTGCCTCACATGTTCGAATTAAATCTTTGCCCTTTCACTTTAAACCCAAGCTGTCTAGTTCTCGATTCCCCTACTCCAGAAAAGGGGTATGTTCACTCACCCTATCCCTCAGCCTCCTGCACTACAAGGATTAAAGTCCTAACCTCACCAAATCTCATGCTCATGCGCTTGTATTCCGGCAACATTCTTCTCTGCTCTCTTTCCAGTTTAATGGCATCTTTCCTATATCATGGTCACCAAAACTGAACACAACACTCCAGTTGCAACCTCACCAATGTTTTGTGCAATTGTAACATAATGTCCCAACTTCAATACTCATTTCCCTGACTGATGAAGGCCAGCGTGTCAAAAGCCTTCTTCACCACTCCATCTACTTGCAACAATGTGTTAAAAAACAAACAAATATCGGCAATGCAAGGTTCTGAGCAGATCACAGAACCATTCAAAATCATCTTATACCCAAGGTATAAATATAGCGAAAGCAATGAGATTTATTATTATGTTTAAGAAAGAACTGCAGATGCTGGAAAAATCGAAGGTAGATAAAAATGCTGGAGAAACTCAGCGGGTGAGGCAGCATCTATGGAGCGAAGGAATTGGTGACGTTTTGGGTCGAGACCCTTCTTCAGACTGATGTGGGGATGGGAAGAAGAAAGGAAGAGACAGTGGGCTGTGGGAGAGCTGGGAAGGGGAAGGAGGGAGAAAGCAAGGACTACCTGAAATTGGAGAAGTCAATGTTCATTCCGCTGGGGTGTAAACTACCCAAGCGAAATATGAGATGATGCTCCTCCAATTTGCAGTGGGACTCACTCTGGCCATGGAGGAGGCCCAGGACAGAAAGGTCGGATACGGAATGGGAGGGGGAGTTGAAGTGCTGAGCCACCGGGAGATTGGGTTGGTTAATGCGGACTGTGCGGAGGTGTTGGGCGAACCGATCGCCAAGCCTGCACTTGGTCTCACCGATGTAGCGGATAGAATAGATGAGGTTGGAGGAGGTGCAGGTGAACCTCTGCCTCACCTGGAGAGACTGCTTGGGTCCTTGGATTGAGTCAAGGGGGGAGGTAAAGCGACAAGTGTAGCATTTCCTGAGGTTGCAAGGGAAAGTACCAGGGGAGGGGCTGATTTGGGTGGGAAGGGACAAATTGACCAGGGAGTTATGCAGGGAGCGGTCTCTGCGGAAAGCTGAAAGGGGAGGAGATGGGAAGATGTGGCCAGTGGTGGGATGGCGTTGGAGGTGGCGAAAATGTCTGAGGATTATCTGTTCTTATTATGTTGGTCACTGCTGAACCATTCAAGCTACTATTCATTCAGAAGAATATCGTTCTCAACATATAGCCCAAACGATATTGTTTTTGGTAATGAAACTGTTACTTGCCATGTGGTCTAAGGAGTTTTGTTGCTTATTCATCTAGCTCAGGATTTATATGATTGCCTTGCAGTAGTTTTATATTTCTTTGTTAATGTTTGAGAATTTTTCCTCTGATCCCTATCACCATGAGGTATCACTCACACAAATCTGCATGAAGCATTGCTTTGTAATTGAATGCCAGTTTACTTTATGGACAATAAATGTCTTCTTACACTGAATGTGAATAGAAAATAACAAAAGTTATTTCAGAAATGTTAATTCAATGATTTGTAAACCGGATGTGTTTACCGTGCAATCTATGCTGTACAACAAGGGGAAGGAGAAAAGATTTAATAGGAATCTGAGGGGTAATTATTTCACACAAAGGGTGGTGGGTGTATGGAACGAGCTGCCAGAGGAGGTTGTTGAGGCTGGGTCTATTGCAACGTTCAAGAAACAATTAGACAGGTACATGGATCGGGCAGGTTTAGAGAGATATTGGCCAAATGAGGGGATATGTGTAGATGGGATATGCTGGTCAGTGTCAGCAAGTTGGGCTGAAGGGCCTGTTTCCACACTATATGACCATGTGACTATAACTCAAAAGCCAAGAATAACTGAAATGGCTGAGTGACCTACTTCACCTTTAGGGCCATTCTTTGGAAAGTGAACCAAAATGTCACACACGTTACCAAATAGCATCACATAAAGTAATACATTAAAACATTATTGTAAGAGATTAATCTTATTCAGTGCCATTTTCCAAACTACAGAACTATAATGCAAGTTTGCTAAAGATATGAACATTCTAGCTTTTTAAAATTCACAAGTGTTTGTAAGATAAAGCGGAGTAATGAAATAAATGCTTACGTGTGAGGTCACACACGTGACCAGTCACATTTGACCTCTGGCCCTAAACGAACATTGTCAGCATAACACAAATATTTTACTTGATAAACTTCAACAAAAAAAAAGAATCATATATACAGTACAAAACAATATCCCTGTGATGCTTTCAGAATCAGAAGAGATGTATTCCACAATTTTTCATTTTTTTGGCCACACACGTGACTAAGAAGGGGCCTTTACTACCTTCTTCTTTTACTAAAGGCAATATTCTGAATGAAGGAAGACACCATCAGTGTGGCTGCCTTGTTGTGTAGTAAATGAAATTAGATAGTTGGTTAGACTATACTAAGCATCGAATTAATGAATAATGGACCTGTAATTTATCAGGAACAGAAGATTTGGGGAATAGTGCAGAAAGTGAGATGAAATTATAAAAGTTCAGTGGTTGCCAATAACTTAAGACAGTTTGACAAGAAGATAGTAAAGTGAGGAAATTAATATAAAAATACATATTTCTTTCAAACATCTCTAGACCACAGACTTGACAATGCAGAATAACAAAGGTCAAAATAACAGGAGCATGATTTAAATGAAACAGCGATTTAGTGTCACAAGCAGGGCTTTGAAAGGCCAAAGATGGAAGGAAGACTGCAGCAAACAGAGTTCCAGTCCAGATTTGTTTTCTAGGAAAAAATTGAATAGATGAAAACATTGTCACCAGAGACTACCGAATAGATGAAGATGCTAATTTGTATGCTGTCATTATGCCTGGAAAAGGACGAGGATGAAAAGCTATGGCCATTTAGAGTTTAGGAGATACCAGAATGGAAAATCCAACAACCATAAGGGATTTAATAATAGATACAAGAAACAAAACTCTGCCTAAACAAGCATAATCAGATAATCATGTTGCAATCAGTCTGAACATTTTCACCATTGGTACAACACTCCTTGTAGCATCATTGTTACCCTGATGTTTAATTCATTGCTTGTTTGCAGAAGTGGGTGGATGCTTAATGAGGGTCAAAGAAAAGGTTATTGTTTTAATCGGAGAATTTGTAGGTATTTTACAAACATTACATGGTTACATTAACCATAACAATGTGGAATATACAGCATTCAGCCAGTACATGGGAATGTAAATCACTCGCACAGAATGGGTCTTAAACTCTTACACAGGGACATGGACCCTTGACTATCCACCCAATACAGATTTGAAAATACCTGGCACCACCAATCCAAACTATACTTACTTCAATATTTTACAGTTCTGCTAACAGTTAGTACTGCCATTAAAAAAATAACACTGAATTATCTTGCAACATTTTGTTATCAGAATCTGAAAGCTTTCTGCCATTGGAAAGAAACATTAATAACAACTAAACACTGGGTGGCGCCACCAGCAGTGGCTGCCTCGCCAACAGTCTGTTTGTCTTTTCTTATTTTTAGTATGTGTTAAAAGTATGTTTTAGCGTTCCTTGGTTTGTTTTATGTGTGGGGTGAAGGTTGGGGGAAACTTTTTTCAATCTCTTACCTTGACGGAGATGCGATTTTTTTCCGTATCGTATCTCCATCCGCCCATTGCGGCCTAACATCGTGGAGTTGCCGGCCTTTCCTGAAGACCGACGGCGTTCCAAGCCACGGGAGTCTGCGGGACTTTAACATTGCGGAGCTTGCGATCCCTTTGCCGGGGATCGTAGCTCCAACTGCGAGGCCCGTGGACTTTAACATCGTGAAGCCCACGGTCTCTTGTAAGAAGAGGCCGACTTGGGAGCTCCAAGCCACAGAGAAACTTTCAACCACCACGACGCGGGAATTTCGATCACCCCGACGGGGGCTTCGATCATCGGCTGCGGGGGCTTTGATCGCCCCCAACTGCAGATGGTTTGACTGCCCCGATCGCGGGAGAACAAAGAGGAAGAAGTTTGAACTTTATTGCCTTCCATCACAGTGAGGAATGTGGAAGCCACTGTGGTGGATGTTTATGTAAACTTTTATGTGGTTTTGTGTCTTGTTGCTTTTCACTTAGTATGGCTGTATGGTAACTCAAATTTCACAGTATTTTAATTGGTCCATGTGACAATAGACTGACCTTGAAACCTTGACCTTGAAACATACTGTCTAACCTGGCCCAAAACAAGATCCAGAACAAAAATAATAGTTAATGCTCAGAATCAATTTGGGACAAAGCAGCACTTGAAATAATTTAATCATTAGGTTATTTTTAGAACTCGATTTTCATTACAAGGGAGAGATGCCATTGAACTTGTGAGGAAGGGGTTAATAGGTGTAGTTGATTTAGACTAAGGACCCTTTGTATAGTAGAGAGTAGATGAGCTTTCAGCACGAACACCCGACAATGCTCGGATAGATAATAGCCGTAAGAACAACTGGTGACATTTCAAGGATGAGAAACAGGAGATAGCGACAGTCAGGCAAGAACTAGGGTAAAGGGCATGAACAACTCTATAGTGCGCATGAGTAATGAGACAAATGAATATTGCAAACACGCCCATCATGACAAGATGTCTCATTTAAATGCACATGCGATGTATGATGTGGGAGGCACCGGGGGCGGCACCGGTAGATTGTACACCTCAGTGCTCTGATTTGAAAGGAGCCCGAAGGGGAGGAATAAAGGTGTAACAAATGTAAAATGATATGAATAAAAGAGAGTGACTTCCTGACCTCGGTGTGTCTCGACAGGGGAGGCACCCGACTCTGCAGACTTACTAATATATATACTTGTTTCTCTAAATTGTCTCTAGCATCGTGATTGTGAGCACTCACTTTTGCATCTCACAAGCTTGGGGGCTTGTCCGGGATCGCCACTCCGGCTGGCTGGTGGCGGTATACGGAAGAAGGGACGGTGCACCCCGCTGAATTCAGTGGTCCCAGACCCCTTGCTTGCCGTCAGCGGTTTGAGCGAGTGATATCCCAGACCAGAGATTAGAGAAACAAGTGGGAGTAGTTAGAAATCGCGAGGAGCCAAATCGAGTGATTCTTGTGCACAAGACCCGGGTAAGAAAACTGACTATTAAGTACTACTCGGGCGATTAAATAGATCGGAGGGAAATTCCGGTCGGGAGGATGGGCAGTGAAAACGGAAAGCCCAAAAGGGAGGGGAAGGGCAGTAAGCCCGACCCCCGCATTCTGCCTGATAGTCCGTTGGGGCGAATGCTGAGCCTCTGGGGGCAGGGAAATACCCAGGGATTGGAGAAGACAAAAATGATTCGATTCTGTTATTTCGAGTGGCCAAAACACCCGATCAAAGGAGACTCGGTCTGGTGGCCGAAGGATGGGTCAGATGAGGATTGGGTGCGGCAGGCATTGAATGTATATGTGAATAATAAACCCAACCTGTTGATAGAAGAAACCACGTATGGGAGACGGGATGTAATCTGTTAAAATTAAAAGAAGAGGCTGAACAGTCAAGCCCCTCTTCACCCCCATGGGATATACTGGAGAACCTACCTCCTCCCTATGTACACCCACCACCCGGAGTAGCGCCACCGATCGCACCCCCGCCTCCACTTGCGGCGGCGGTGGAAGAGGTGACACCCGGACCCGCTCAGGTGGTAAGGAGAAAGGTCAGGGTAAAACAAGAACCTAATAATAAAGTTACTGACGGTGATGACACCGACAGTGAACAACCGGACCCCAGGAGTGAGGACGAAAAGGAGATAGAAAGTCAGGAGGCGGCTGGGGTAGATGAATTAAATCCCCCGCCACCGGGAGAGGGAGTCAGGAGGTCGGTCAGAGTAAGAAAAAGACCGATAAAAATTAGACCCCTGAGGGAGGTACCCATGGGAGGACCCCACGGCGGAATGGGATTTGTTAATGTCCCCTTAACCAGTACCGAGGTAAGGAACTTCAAGAAGGAGATGAAAAGCCTCCTTGAAGATCCTTTAGGTCTGGCGGAACAGTTAGATCAATTCCTTGGACCAAACACTTATACATGGGATGAGTTGATGGCCATTATGGGGAATCTCTTCACATCAGAGGAGAGGCAAATGATTAGGGCAGCGGCAATGAAAAAGTGGGAACAGGAGAACCCGCCAGGGCAGCAAAATGCGGCGGCGGCAGATAAATTCCCAGTACAAGAGCCAGATTGGGACAAGGGAACAGCAGCAAGGCGAGGGAATATGAAGGACCTACGGGATATAATTATAAAAGGGATAAGAGAGGCAGTACCCAAAGGACAGAATTTTGAACGAGCATTTGAAAATGGACAGCATTCAAATGGACAAAAATACATTCACAAGTGTTCGATTAACGCAAGACATAATCTAATCCAATTTAAAATTTTACATAGATTATATTACTCAAAAACAAGATTAAATAAATTTTATCCAAATATATCGCCCATATGCGATAAATGTTTAACCCAAGACGCAACTATAACACACTCTTTTGTTTCTTGTATAAAACGTCACGGATTTTGGAGTGATATTTTTGAAATATTTACAAAACTATTTAAGACAAAAATGGAACCCAATAATGAATTGATTATATTTGGGGTAATGGAAGACGGGAACAAATTGAGCTCATCTCAAAAGTCAATTTTTAATTATGGTTTAATAATTGCAAAAAAATGAATATTGAAATTTTGGAAAAATACACCAATACCAACGCTCAAAATGTGGATTGCAAGTATGTTGGATACCGCACATCTTGAGGAAATGCGATTCCTCCTAATAGATAAATTTGACCAATTCAGAACGAGTTGGTCTCCATTTGTAGTCTTTTTGGAAACATATGGTGCAAAACAGGCGTAAAAGCGAATCCGTGACTGCGGATGGTCAAGATTATAAATGATCTCCTTACTTCTATTTTCTTTTCTTCTCTTCTCTTATTTTATTCTCTTTCTTCTATTTTCTATGTCTCAACTTTCTTTTTTAATTCTTTATTTTTCTTTTTCACACACTATATATCTCACATTTTTCTATTTTTCATTATCTAACTTTTTTCTTTTTCTTCTTTATTACAAAAAATTAAAAAAATAAGAAGCTGTACATAAAAGGTATTATGAAAATATGATTGTATACAATTGTACTTACTTCTAATAAAATAAAAATATTTAAAAAAAAAGAAAAAAAAAAGAAAATGGACAGCAGAAAGACGAGGCCCCGACAGCGTTCCTTCAAAGACTCAGGAAGAACATGCAACAGTATTCCGGAATAGATCCGGACTCAGAGGCAGGACAACAACTGCTCAGGGCCAATTTCGTGACCAAATCCTGGCCTGATGTAAGGAAGAAGTTAGAAAAGATGGATGATTGGAATGAGAAACTACTGCCTCAGTTGCTTACGGAGGCCCAGAAAGTGTACGTGCGGAGGGATGAGGAAAAACAGAAGGGAAAGGCAAAGATTATGTTGCAGGCAGTAAAGCAAGTAGTAGACAAGGAAAAGGGAGGTACAGGATGGCGAGGGAGTTACTCCCGAGGCTGGGGCAGAGGACACGGCAGAGGCCGCGGAAGAAGGGAATATGGAGGATATGGCAGGGGCCGTGGGAGACACGAGTATGGGACAAGGTTGGAGGACAGGACCTTCAATATGTTATTTTTGTAATAAGGAAGGACACTTCAAAAGGGAGTGCCCTGAGCTTGTAGCGGAGTCCCGTACGTACAGTATGATGGAGAATGAATGGGGGGTCAGGGGTTCCCGTCCCTGGGGTCGGGGGACTATAGAAGGGAGCCCCTGGTAAATTTAAAAATAGGACCCAAGGGAGAAGATACGGTGTTCATGGTAAATTCAGGAGCGGAGCGATCAAGTGTAACCAAAGTACCAATAGGTATGAAGGCAGGACAAGGGATAATTAAAATTACCGGGGTAGGGGGAACTGTGATGGTAGCTCCCGAAATAGGAGTGAATGTAAGGTATGGACACCGGGAGGCGGTAGAGGACCTGATCTTAGTACCTCAGGCTGGTATAAATTTAATGGGCAGAGATTTTCAAATACAATTGGGGATAGGCACAGCACCGGTAGAGGGAAGGATAGTGGTCCAGATGTATACTCTAAGAGAGGTGGACGAGCAAAGAATTAATGACCAAGTATGGGCCAAGGAAGGAAACAGAGGAGGTTTGCAAATACCCCCTCTACAGATAATATTAAAGGACGGTGCCGACATAGTACGAGTAAGACAATACCCCATTTCGACCGAGGGACGAAAAGGCCTACAACCAATCATTGAGAATTTATTGAAGGACGGGGTATTGGAACCATGTATGTCCCCCTACAATACTCCGATCCTACCAGTCAGAAAGACCGACGGGACGTTTAGACTCGTACAGGACTTAAGGGAATTGAACAAGGTAGTCCGAGCCCGACACCCTGTAGTACCTAACCCTTACACCATCATGGGACGGATACCCCCAAGCCACAAATGGTTTAGTGTGGTAGATTTAAAGGACGCTTTCTGGAGTTGTCCGCTGGCAACAGAGAGTAGAGACTTATTTGCCTTTGAGTGGGAAAACCCTAACACCGGGCGGAAGCAACAATTCCGGTGGACGGTGCTCCCTCAAGGTTTTACAGAATCACCAAATTTATTCGGCCAATTTTAGAGCAGGTACTGGAGGATTTCCCAGGTCACGGGGAAACGCAACTATTACAGTACGTGGATGACCTTCTCTTGTCAGGAGAGAGGGAAGAAGAAGTAAGGGACACCACGATAGTCCTGTTAAACTTCTTGGGGAAGAAGGGGTTAAGGGTGTCCCGTAACAAGCTTAAATTTGTGGAACAGGAGGTAAAATATCTAGGACACCTGATAAGCGGAGGAAAGAGACGAATAAACCCCGAAAGGATAGCTGGAATCACGGGAGTACCACTCCCGAGGAATAAGAAAGAGATCCGAAAATTCCTGGGGTTGATAGGATACGGTCGACTGTGGATAGATGATTGCGCCCGACAGGTGAAATTCCTGTATGATAAATTGGGAGAAGAAAAAGACAAGGTTAAGTGGACCCCTGAACAGGAGGTGGAATTTGGGAAATTAAAGAACAGTCTGATTACTGCTCCCGTGTTGGCCCTACCCTCGTTAGAACAACCTTTCCATCTCTTCGTAAATTCAGACAAGGGGGTGGCACTAGGGGTACTTACCCAGAAAAGAGGGGGGAACCGACAGCCGGTGGCCTTCCTCTCAAAAATATTAGATCCAGTCTCCAGGGGATGGCCGGGATGCATACAAGCGGTAGCAGCCACTGCAATATTGGTGGAGGAGAGTAGAAAATTAACCCTTGGAGGAGCTCTGGTTGTTTCTACGCCACACACGGTGAGAACCATACTCACTCAGAAATCCAACAGATGGTTAACGGACTCTAGAATTTTAAAGTATGAGGCCATCCTGATGGAAAAAGACGATTTGACTATAATTACGGATAAGAACCTTAACCCGTCCCAATTCCTATATCCAGCAGAAAAACAGGGCGACGAGGACCCAGTACACTGCTGTAGTGAAATAATAGATTTACAGACAAAAAGTAGAGAAGACTTGGAAGAACAACCTCTGGCTGAGGGCAGCCGGTGGTTTATAGATGGGTCCTCCAGGTGTATAGATGGAAAAAGACATAGTGGGTACGGTATAGTGAATGGGGAAACTATGAAGGAAATTGAAAGCGGCAGGCTGCCTGGTAGTTGGTCAGCCCAATCTTGTGAATTATACGCATTAATGAGAGCTTTGGAACTATTGGAGGGAAAGGAAGGAACAGTGTATACCGATTCAAAATACGCCTTTGGGGTAGTACACACCTTTGGGAAGATCTGGAAAGAGCGAGGAATGATAACAGCTCGAGGGAAAGAATTAGCGCATGAGCAATTGATAGGACAGACACTGGAGGCCTTGCAGAAACCAGAACGAATAGCCATAGCACATGTGGCAGGGCATCAGAAGGGTAACACCCTGGAAGCCCGAGGAAATAGGGCAGCAGATGAGGTTCAAAAAGAGCAGCCACAGATCAGACAGTAGAAATGATGTCACTAATACCTTTAAGGGAACAAGAGGAAGAGATACCTATCTTTAGTGAGAAAGAGCAGGAACACATGAGAGAAATGGGAGCCCGGCGTACCCCAAATGGGAAATGGTGGACACCGGATGGAAAGCAGCTATTGAACAAAGAAATTATAAGGGAGTTATTACGGAGGCTGCACGGGCAAAGCCATTGGGGGACCCAAGCCCTCTGTGACACCCTCCTCAGAACCTACGCTTGCCGTGGGATGTATACCATGGCCAAACAAGTCATAGGGGGCTGTGTAATATGTCAGCAAATTAACAAGAAAATCATGAGAGCAGTCCCGGGAGGAGGACAACCATTGGCAATTAGGTCCTTCCAAAGAATACAGATAGATTTCACCGAGTTGCCCCGGGTACAAAGATGGAAGTACCTGTTAGTGGTAGTGGACCATTTCACTAGATGGGTAGAGGCATTCCCCACAGCAACTGCCACCTCACAGGCGGTAGCCAAGGTATTATTGGAGCAAATTATACCCAGATATGGGATTGTGGAAACAATAGACTCGGATAGAGGGACCCATTTTGCCTCCAAAACACATAAAATGATATGCGAAGCACTAGGAATTGAATGGAAATTGCATACACCGTGGCATCCCCAGAGCTCCGGAAAGGTGGAAAGAATGAATGGCACCTTGAAGACCCAAATCATCAAGTTGATAGAGGAAACGAGACCCCCCTGGACTAAGTGCCTTCCGATAGCCTTGTTGAGAATCCGCACGGCACCTCGGAAAGACATAGGGGTATCACCATATGAAATGTTATTCGGGCTCCCATACTTAGGAAAGATAGAAGTGGTCCCAACAATACAAGGGAATGATGTATTCCTAAGGAACTATTTACTGGCGGTATCCCAATCTCTTGCAGAACTAAAAACTAAAGGATTACTGGCCCAGAGCCCGCCACTGGACTTTCCGATTCACTCAGTCAAGGCTGGAGACTGGGTACTAATAAAAACGTGGAAAGAAGAAAAGTTGCAACCTAGGTGGACTGGACCCTACCTTGTGTTATTAACCACCGAGACAGCAGTACGAACAAAAGAAAAAGGGTGGACACACGCAAGCCGATTTAAGGGTCCTGTGGAGGCCCCACCAGACAATATCAGCCCGTGGACTGTGCGCAAAGGGAAGGAACCATTGACTTTGGTATTCACCAAGACCCCGCACGGAAAATGAAGACTTCGTGCTGGTGGATCGTGTGTTGGGTGGTTACCCAACTCGTGAGTAATATAACATGTATAAAAATCACTATACCACAGAATAGAAGGTCCACCACCATCCCATTTAACGTATGTAAAGGAAAATGGTGGTGTGGCTTTTGGATGTATGTATGCACCCATCCCTGTAAAAATTGGCACGCGGTGTTCACTTCATCAAGAGATGGGTGGCATCAGCCCACCTGTCAAACTGATAGGTGGAGAGTATATCAAAACCCAAATGAGGGATTGCCAGGACGCGTATATGTAAGCATACAGAGTGTTCGAATGCAGGAAATTGGTAGGTATTGGATATGTGCAGATAGAACAGGGAAGGACGCATACCTGAGGTTTGAGATAGAAGTGAAGCGGGACGGGAATATGGTAAAATATGAGGATGGGAGGGAAAGGTTCCAGATAGATGACAGTCAGAGTAGGGATCCCTGGGCAACACCAGCACCACCGGTAGTCAGCAATGTCACCACGGAAAATGAGCCTAAGGATTTGAAGATAATGATAGTAGCAGGAGAAACAGAATTAAGGCAATTGTATGAGGAGGGAATACCTACAGGAGGAAAGGGAGCCAACACCTGGCTTGCCTGGATGATGTACACGGCCAGGAGTATGCAACACACCAATTGCTACGCCTGCGCCGGAGCTAAGCCTCAGCTGGTCCCAGTACCATTTCCCCTGAATTGGGATAGGACACCTGGGGCTATGTCATGTATACTACAGCTACTCACGAATCCCATCCTACCAAAGAATGCGACCTGCCAGATTTATCATTACCTATTCCCGGCTAGCAACAACAATACAAAGGGCCGAAGGACAGACCCTCGACCTCCTCCATTTACCACTCCCCTTGGGGAGGAGGGATTTGAGTGCTATACCAGATATAACCCAGATGGACAGGAAATGGGGGAGGTGCTCAACTGCAATCAGACGTATAACATAACGGCTGAGGAACAGGGGCCACTGTTCAAAAGCTCCTGGCTGAGAAAGCTGATGTCTGGTGGTGGTGCGGGGAGAATACCCTGTGGCCCCGATTACCAGGGTCATGGACGGGAACCTGTACCCTCACACAACTGATGATGCCCTTCACGATAGCAGTAGAACATGCTGTAGAACTCAATGAAGGAAGCCGACGACAAAAGAGAGGGGTGAAAGGATCATTTGACACACACATATATATAGATGCGATAGGGGTGCCAAGAGGGGTACCCGATGAATTCAAAGCCAGAAACCAGATAGCTGCGGGCTTTGAGTCCATACTCTTCTGGTGGTCCACAATTAATAAAAATGTGGACTGGATCAACTACCTGTACTACAATCAACAACGCTTTATAAATTACACTCGAGATGCGGTTGAAGGATTAGCGGAACAACTGACAGATACCAGCCTAATGGCCTGGCAAAATCGCATGGCCTTAGACATGCTACTGGCTGAGAAGGGAGGGGTGTGTGTAATGTTTGGGGAACAATGTTGCACCTTCATCCCCAACAACACTGCTCCTGATGGGTCAGTGTCAAGAGCCCTAGCAGGTCTCACCTCCCTGTCTATCAAATTGGCCGAGAACTCTGGAGTAGACACCTCCTGGACCGGGTTTCTAGACTCCTGGTTTGGGAAATGGAAGCACATCTTTACATCAGCCCTAACATCAGTGGTAGTTATGATGGGGTTGCTGTGTCTATTTGGATGTTGTATCATTCCTTGCGTACGGGGGTTGTCTCAGCGATTGATAGAGACAGCCCTGACCAAGAACGCCGCCGCCATGATGGCCTTTAGAACACAGTATGACCAGCGAGAGGAAGATAGGGAGGTGAAGATTCTGCTGTTAGCATTAGAAAAGGAAGAGATAATATAAATCAAAGTAGCGTAGCAAAAGAAAAAGGGTGGATTGTGAGGAAAGGGTTAATAGGTATAGTTGATTTAGACTAAGGACCCTTTGTATAGTAGAGAGTAGATGAGCTTTCAGCACGAACACCCGACAATGCTCGGATAGATAATAGCCGTAAGAACAACCGGTGACATTTCAAGGATGAGAAACAGGAGATAGCGACAGTCAGGCAAGAACTAGGGTAAAGGGCATGAACAACTCTATAGTGCGCATGAGTAATGAGACAAATGAATATTGCAAACACGCCCATCATGACAAGATGTCTCATTTAAATGCACATGCGATGTATGATGTGGGAGGCATCGGGGGCGGCACCGGTAGATTGTGCACCTCAGTGCTCTGATTTGAAAGGAGCCCGAAGGGGAGGAATAAAGGTGTAACAAATGTAAAATGATATGAATAAAAGAGAGTGACTTCCCGACCTCGGTGTGTCTCGACAGGGGAGGCACCCGACTCTGCAGACTTGCTAATAAATATACTTGTTTCTCTAAATTGTCTCTAGCATCGTGATTGTGAGCACTCACTTTTGCATCTCACAGAACTTAATCAGCCTTGGTTATCATGACAGCAATTGCCTTCAACCATGCATGTGGATACAATTGTTGGGTTAAACAATTTACATTTTTGGTATTTTTTATCTTGAATTGGTGCATAATGTACAGCTTGCATGCACTGGGAATGAATGGGGATTGTAAGTGCAGTGCAATATAGTTTACCCGGAATGTTGTATTTGAGATCCCACTGATGATATGCAAGCAAAGATTCTCAACTCCGGTCTTGGCTTTAGGATTTTGGATTCAAGATCAATTATGACAGTAAATACTGGAGGTTCCAAAGTATTAAGACCTTTATGACAGGCGCACAAAGAAAAATAGATAGGCTTGTTCTTCCATTTTCTACTCTCCAGTGATAGCATTTTCAGTTCTGCGTAAATAATTGACCAGTTTCCACTATTCCAGAAAATGAAACACTTAAATCCAAGATAACATTCTACACAGAACGGAGAGTGTTTAGCTTAGAGATACAGCGCGGGAACAGGCCCTTTGGTCCACCGAGTCTGCACCTACCAGCGAATCCCACACATTAACACTACCCTTCACACACCAGGGACAGGTAGAACGTATAAACTCTGTAAAGACAAGCACCCGTAGCCAGGATCGATCCCGGCTTTCTGGCGATCTAAGGCAGTAGCTCTACTCCTGCGCCACCCTAGAGTATTAGAATATTGGTGGTGTTGCCTTCTGCATAATACATTTGACTGGGTCCCATTATTCCTTTCAGGTGCGCATAAACGTTTGTACAGCATTATAAAAGACATAGGAGAGTTTCAGCTGCAGAGGTTAATTTTACCTTTCATATCACCTGTCCAATGACCCATCTAATTATGATCAATGGGGCTATGCTGTACAGAAACTGACCATCACATCTGCTTAATAGCTATGACTACATCTGAACACAACCACGTGAAATATGTCATTACAGAACATGTTTTTACCTACTTATTGCAAGTATAAGTGGTTTTGGAGCAAATTATAATTCACCTTGTCTGACACTAAAAAGAAATACATATTTATTTTGCCATCCAGTCAGCCATGAATTCTGTACCATCTGCACTATTCTTCCCCAAGTTGCACACCATTGTGACTTGGAAATATATTGCCACTCTTTCTTCATTGCTTGGTCCAAATCCTGGAACTCCCTACCTGACAGCATCATGATAGCAGTCTGCCATCACTTTCTCAAGAACAATTAGGAATTGGCAATAAATGCTGGCCTAGGTCCCGAAAGAGAATAGAAAAAGATAAAAATTCAGTGCCTCATGAGTGGCTTTCCTGAATGTTAAACTGAATGCTGATTGAAAGGGGATTGATGGCCAATTGATGAACTTCACCTCACCTCACCTCCAACAAACATCCAGCAAGAATGGAGCTAATCTTCAGAACTTCTTCTTCTTCTTGCGTGTGGCGTGCACAGCCTAAAGTTGTAGGACAACTTGTTCTATTTGATCTTATTTGATTCTGCACTCGTCAGGTTGATTGCATTCGTCAAAACAGGGCGGACCACGTGAAGGTTGCAATCTTCCACCCCAATCTTCAGAACTAACAAGATATTTTTCAAACTACAATCCAAATCCAAGTTTACCTAAGACTCATCCAATGAAGCATGAGAGAACGGGCACATCCAAGGTCAAGGTTTCGTAGGTGACAGGAGTAGAATTAGGCCATTCAACCCATCAAGTTTACTCCGCCATTCAATCTTGGCTGATCTATCTCTACCTCCTAACCTCATTCACCTGCCTTCTCCCCATAACCTCTGACACCTGTACTAATCAAGAATCTATCTATCTTTGCCTAAAAAATATCCACTGACGGACTACACAGCCTTCCGTGGCAAAGAATTCCACAGATTCACCACATTCTGACTAAATACATTTCTCCCCATCTCCTTCCAAAAAGAATGTCCTTTAATTCTGAGGCTATGAAAGCCAAGGCTCCTTGACCAACCAGCCCCTCTCTGCACAACATTGCCCTCTACTAAGAGAGGTTCATGCAGTGATCCTGGAAAACATGGACCACTTCTCATATCTTGCGAGTCTCCTCTGAATAAAAGGAGACATTGATGATGAAATTCATCACTGTTTTTAATGTGTCAGCAGAGCCTTTAGAGAAAAGACATGTTTGAAGATCAGGACTTCAGAAGTGGCACAAAGCACATGGTGCACAGGGTAGCAATATTTCCTGCCCTTCTATTTTCTTCTAAGACCTGGAATACTACAGCAGGCACCGCAAGGCACTAAACATACACCACCAATGCTGCTCCCTAAAATACTCCATTTTCACTCATCAGTAAAACATTGTCAGTTTTTTTTCACAAGAACGGTCTTGACCTGAAACATCGGCAATTCCTTCTCTCCATAGATGCTGCCTCACCCGCTGAGTTTCTTCAGCTTTTTGTGTCTACCTTTGATTTTACCAGCATCTGCAGTTTTTTTCTTAAACACTCCTAGTCCTGTGACTCTATTTATACACAGTAGCCTCTGTTGGGCAAATCACATCACTGGTATGCCCAATGCCAGATTCCTGAAATAAATGTTCTGAGTTCTGCCAAAAGGGATTACTAGGTAAAAGAAAATATTTACAGATCTATTCAAAACATCCTTAAAAGCATGAACCATTTACACTAAATCATAGGAATCACTTAGTCAACTATGAATCACTATGGCTACTCAAAAAGGGGAAGCGAGTATGTACTGAGAACCACACAGAATCTGAGTAATTGGCAAACGGATTGCACCACCTCAAAACTACCTGCTCCACCCAATCTGCAAAGCTATGAAAATTAACTACAGATGCTAGTTTACACTAAAAATAGACACAAAATGCTGGAGTAACTCAGCGAGTCAGGCCGGATCTATTCTGTAAGGCAATAATGCAGCTTCATATTTAAAAATATAATTAAGACAGGCACAGTGTTGTAGATGCCGTGTTGTAGCTGGAGTATGTGGAAGCTGATGGCAATGATTGCAGGCCACATCAACTCTGAACTGAAGTTTGAGTTTTAGATATATCAGGGATGTGATAACACATCAGGGAGGGAGAATATTACCTGAAGACTTTGCTCCATATGGCGATCAAACCTTTTACAATAAGTATTGCAGAGCACTGGTCAATCAAGGGGAACAAGTGGTTATAAACGACAAATAAGGCCATAATGTGGATGCAGAACCCTGACCCTTGCATTTATTCAACAGAACTTGCAGGAGGGTGGAGCAAACTAGGTTTCTCGATCAAACTAGGTTGCTCGATCAAACGAGGTTCCTTGATAGGAAGGAAGCAAGCGTAACCTTATTATTTAAGAAAGGCAGGGAGAAAACAGTAGCGGGGAAAATATTGAAAATATATTTTTTGAGGAAGTAGAAATAGAGCACTTAAAAAAAAAAAAAAGGATTGGGCAGAATTTACATAGATTTATGACGTTAAACCACATTTGACAAACTTGTTAGAGTTCCTTGAGAAGCATTAAGGGTGATCAGCCATGTTGCTCATTTGGTAAAGTGCCAGAGAAGGGATTATAGAACAAAATTAAAGTGCATGGGATTGAGGGTAATATTCTCATTTGCATTAAGGATTAGTTAATAGACAGAAAACAGTGACTAGGAATAAACAGGTAATTTTCAGGTTGGGAGGCTATGCCTAGTCACACAGGAATTGTCGAGGCATACCAGCTATTCAATCTATATCATTGATCTGGCTGACCGTCTTAAGAAATTATATCTAATTTTTCTAAAGTTATTAAGATGGGGAGCTGTGTGGGTTGTCGGGAGGAGGATAAGGAGAGGCTTCAGGAGATAAAAGCAAGTTAAGTGAACGACCAAGGTCGTGCAGATGGAATGGAATGTGGCAAAATGTGAGGTCACATTTGATGCAACAATAGAAAAACAGAGTATTTAGATGATTAGAGGTTGAAAGGAGTATGTGCTCAGAGGAACTTGGATACCCCTGCACGTGAATCACTGATTGTTAGCATGCGTGTACTGCTAGAAATTAGGAAGACAAATGGTACGTTAGTCTTTATTGTAAGAATAATTAATTTGCAAGGGTAAGGACATCTTTCAGCATTTACAAAAGGCATCTGGTAAGACAATAGCTGGAATATTGTGTACAGGTCTAGTCTCGCTGCCTAATATCAGACATGAAGATAAAATAGATTGCAGAGGATGGAATCCAGAATAAGAAACAGAACGCTAGAACTCAGCAGATCAATTAGCATCTGTGGAGCACCTAAAGATGTAGGTCGATACTGCAAGTCTGCATCAGGACTGGATATACTTAGATGTACAGGAGTGCGTAAAGGATATACTTGTGTTAAGCAGATATAGGGTTAGTGTAGGAGAGTAGTGCCGATGTAAAAGATCAGCCGTGATTGTATTGAATAGTGACATATGCATGAGTGCCCAAAAGGCCTACTTCTGCTTTTATTTTTTAATGACCCCCAAAGAGTAGTCACAATAAATGTATCTTCAAAAGTTATATTCCACAAACTGGTTGAAGCCACTGCTTGACCTTCATATTTGACCTTCTTGTACTTCAACTCAGCTTTCCATGCATCAACAATACAAGCCTCACATCAAATCTCACTGGTTGCACAAACTGTTAGTAATTCACCAATGACAACCAAATCAACCAGACGACAGTGACAAACTTGTGCAAGATATCTGCTCCTCAACAATGTATCTTACTGATATTCTGACAAAAGAATGTTCCACAGAGCCTTTGGGCATATATGACCTTCTATAAGGAGCCCTTCTCCCCCTCCTCTCATTGCCAGAGGATGGCACAGTGACGCAGCTGGTACAGTGCCAGAGATGTCACGGTCATGACCTTGGCTGCTCTCTGTGTGATTTTGCACATTCTCCCTGTGATTGCGTGGTATCTCTCCAAGTGCTCCGCTCCTCCCACATCCCAAAGACGTGCTGGTTCGTAGGTTAATGGGCCTCTGTAAATTGCCCGCAGTGTGTGACGAGTGGATGAGAATCAATCAATCAATCAATTTTATTTGTATAGCACATTTAAAAACAACTCGCGTTGACCAAAGTGCTATACATCAGTTCAGGTACTAATGTGCTACATACAATGGTACACAGACCTAACAATACATACATAAAATGTTTACAGCGCCCCCTCAGAGGGCCTCAAAAACGCTAGGGAGTAGAAATAGGTTTTGAGCCTCGACTTAAAGGAGTCGATGGAGGGGGCAGTTCTGATCAGGAGAGAGATGCTATTCCACAGTCCAGGTGCTGCAACCACAAAAGCATGGTCACCCCTGAGCTTAAACCTAGACCGCGGGATAGTCAATAGCCCCAAGTCAGCCGACCTGAGGGACCTGGAGATAGAATGGTGGGTTAGAAGATTTTTGATATAGGGGGGGGGGGGGGGGGGCAAGCCCGTTAAGGGCTTTGTATACGAATACGAGGAACTTGAAGTTGATTCTGTACCGTACTGGGAGCCAGTGGAGGCCAGAATCGGGGTGATGTGGTCCCTTTTACGGGTACCCGTCAGAGGTCTCGCTGCGGCGTTTTGAACCAATTGCAGGCGGGACAGGGATTACATAGAGAAAGTGGGGTAACATAGAGCTAGTGTGAATGGGTGATGCTTGGTTGGCATGGAGTCGGTGAGCTGAAGGGCATTTTTCCATGCTGTATCTCTAAACTAAAAAACACCTAGCCCATGTTCAGAGTCGTACAATACAGGGTCATAGAGCCTTAGGCTCAGTGTGTCTGCATTATCTATCAGGCACCGATTTTTTACTAATCTCATATTATTCCGTCCACGTTCCCATCAACTTCTCCCAGATTTTACTACTCCCTCGCAGACTAGGGGCAATTTGCAGTCATCAATTAACCTGTTAATCTGCACATCTTTAGGGTGCGTTACAGCAGCACCAGGGCATATGACGTTAATGGTAAAGGCTTAACTAGAGGAACCACACAGGGTTACAAGGAGAATGTACAAACTCCACACAGACATCAAACTTTACAACTCCTCCCCCTCTGTTGTGGGGACGACTGAGACTGACTCCCCTCCCCCCACAATCTTTGCACATCCCCCAAGCCTTTCCACTGGTCACTTTATTTCATGTATTTAGTGTTTTTATGACTGTTGGCAGATCAATTTCCCTCTTGGGAGAAATAAAGTTCTATCGTATTGTAAAATTGGGGATCAGCATTGAAGCTGGCATTTGTTCCCAAACTAACCAGTTTCTCTCTTTGATCCAACTCTTACTTATTTTTACTTTCCTTCAATACACTAAAAAAATTATTGAAGAAAAACGAAATAATTGTTTTTATTCCCATTTAAGAATTCTTTAGTTACATATCATTGCCCCACTGTGCTGTATATAAATAGTCGACATTATGGCAGAGGACGCAAGTTTGATGGGGTTTCAGCACTAAACCAATTTTTAAAGATTAAGTCACGCCCTTTCCATTTAGAGAGCCAATGATGAAATGGACTGGAACTTCATATAGATTTCACGCATCTCGAACAGCCTAGTCATCGTCACCAAGCAGACAGGAACGGTTTCAATGCACGTATCGCCCATCTCGCAAAAGCGCCCAACAGTAAGAGCTAACGCAACATACAGATCAGCGCTACCGTATCGGTAGTCTAAACACGTCCCAAAAAAAAATGACGCGAGTTGCAGCCCACGAAAGCCCCTGCAACAATCGAGGAGCTTTTCCAAATCAAGCCAAACCGAGCATTGACCCTTGTACATCGAGGTGAAAGAGAGTGGACTGCTCAATTTTTAAATATCTAGAATGCTACAACATAATTGTCATTAGATCAGATGAGACAATATAGTTTGCGCGTCTCCTCCGTGGCATTTCCTAGAAACGATTAGGAAACGTTAAGACACACAGAAGGTACACAAAAATGCTGGAGAAACTCAGCGGGTGCAGCAGCATCTATGGAGCGAAGGAGATAGGCAGACTGAAGAAGGGTTTCGGCCCGAAACGTTGCCTATTTCCTTCGCTCCATAGATGCTGCTGCACCCGCTGAGTTTCTCCAGCATTTTTGTGTACCTTCGATTTTCCAGCATCTGCAGTTCCTTCTTTAAGACACACAGAAGAGCGGATTTCCAAATAGCACCCATTTCTGACGTTCTTGAATTAGGTTCCGGGCAAATCCACTGACGTCAGATCACCAGGACTAGGACGTCAGAGTGGAGTGGGGAGAGACTGCTCCAATATTGATGGAAGTAGACTCGATAATTACAATATAATTAGATGCAATGGTGTGGGGAACTGTGAGGTGGGATGCAATGACATACAGTGCCCTCCATAATGTTTGGGACAAAGACCCATCATTTATTAATTTGCGTCTGTACTCCACAATTTGAGATTTGTAATAGAAAAAAATCACACGTGGTTAAAGTGCACAATGTTAGATTTTAATACAGGCCATTTTTATACATTTTGGTTACAGCTGTGTTTATACATAGTCCCCCATTTCAGGGCACCATAATGTTTGGGACACATGGCTTCACAGGTGTTTGTAATTGCTCAGGTGTGTTTAATTGCCTCCTTAATGCAGGTATAAGCTCGCACAGCACCTAGTCTTTCCACCACCGTTGGAAACTTTTATAGCTGTTCATCAACATAAGGACCAGAGTTGTGAAACATAGTGGTGGGGGTGTTATGGCCTGGGCATGTATGGCTGCTGAAGGTACTGGCTCACATCTTCATTGATGATACAACTGCTGATGGTAGTAGCATAATGAATTCTGAATATATAGACACATCCTATCTGCTCAAGTTCAAACAAATGCCTCAAAACTCATTGGCCGGGGGTTCATTCTACAGCAAGACAATGAGCCCAAACATACTGCAAAAGCAACAAAGGAGTTTTTCAAAGCTAAAAAATGATCAATTCTTGAGTGGCCAAGTCACTCACCTGATCTGAACCCAATTGAGCATGACTTTTATATGCTGAAGAGAAAACTGGACTAGCCCCCAAAACAAGCATATTAAAGATGGCTGCAATACAGGCCTGGCAGAGCATCACCAGAGATGACACCCAGCAACTGGTGATGTCCATGAATCGCAGACTTCAAATAGTCATTGCATGCAAAGGATATGCAACATTGTACTAAACTTGACTACTTTCATTTACATGACATTGCTGTGTCCCAAACATTATGGTACCCTGAAATGGGGGGACTATGTACAAACATTGGTGTAATTTCTACATGGTGAAACCAAAATGTATAAAATCTGGCGATGTGCACTTTAACCATATGTGATTTTTTTCTATTAGAAATCTCAAATTGTGGAGTACAGAAACAAATAAATAAATGGGTTATTGTCCCAAACATTATGGAGGACACTGTAGCTCGGGTTACAAATAGGAAGGATAGCAAGTTTGCTACCAGTGTTTAACGAGCCCAATCCAAGTTGGGCAGAGATACCAACATGATGGGACACAGGGTCAGAAATAATTTGATAGGATAGGGGAGGTGAGGTGGAATGAAAGGATTATCTCCCATTCGCCACGTTTCTTTACCTCCAGCTTGTCAGTGAGTTCTCTCTGCATCATCTCGTACTGATTGCTAAGCTCCTGGTTCTTCTCCAGTAAGGCTTTGCCGAGCTTGGCCGCCAGAATGAGATCATTATCCTTTTGCCGAAGCTGAGAAAGCAGGTCCTCGATGCCGGGGTTACCGACTGCCTCTTCCTCGGTGTAAGCCTCCGGGCGGTTGGTCCCTAACGCGGGGAAGTGTTCGTCGAAGAGGTGGTTGGCGTTGGCAGCGCCGTGCGCCGGGGGAGTTAGGTGCGGAGGAAGGGACGGTAGTCTCGGCTGATGGCGCTCGGCCTGCTCCACGCCAAACGAGTGCGGCTCGTCACCCTGCTGAAACTCCTGCAGCCAGAGAGCGGCCATAGCTCCACTTGCGCTGGACAGCCTCGTACCTAATGTGATCGGCTCCGACCCCGGCTCAGCACACGCACCGCACCGAGTCCCATCGACGTGCCCCCCGCGCCCTGGCCGGGATGGGGATGTGGTGACCCGGCCCCCTTGCACGCTGCTCTCGGTGTCTGGTCGTGTCCGACTGCACGAAGCGACCGGTGGCGATCTCTAGTGTGATTGCGGCGGTGGGCAGCCGCTGTCCCGGGACTACGGTGCTGTTGACCGCCTTGCTGATCGCTCTCCTTCTGCAGCCCCGCTCCGCCGGGGACGATGAGCCCATTCTTTACAAAGATGCAGCGGGACACATGATGCTGCGGATCGCAAGCAGAGCTCAAACTGATCCCCAAATGCGCGTCCACACCCCTCTGACGGAATCTGACACCTGCACATTGCACGGCGCTCATTGGTACAACGCCAATGTCCCCATCCTTAGCAGACAGACCAAGAGGAGCAGGGGGAGGTAAATTGAATTGGATATAAAATAGAATGAGAGATGCATGTAGGAAGGATAGAAAGTAAGTAGAGAGCCTATAAAATAGAATACTTGGAGAGAGAGAAAAAAAATTGAAGGTGGCGATAACGACGGGGAGAAAGTCTTAATAAAAACTCATGTAAGACAAACTGGAGTTTGAGATGAGTACAGGAAATATGCAAATGTAGAGACCGAAATACAGGGAAATACGGTGACAAATTGACTGGGCTAAATGCAAGTTAGAATCTAAAGGATGAAGTGGAGTGCACCAATGGGAGAAATTGGGAGATTGAGATGAATATAGAGAGGCGTTGACAGAGAATTACATACTTAAAGGGTAGAATAAAGTGAGAAGAACTAACGCTCAGTTTCCTGCCCAGAGTAGAGGAATCACGAACCAGAGGACATAGGGGATTGTGATGGGGTGGGTTGGGGGGGACATGAGGGAGATTTAATAGAAATCCGAAGGGTAACTTTTTCACACAAAGGGTGGTGGGTGTATGGAACGAGCTGCTGGAGGAGGTAGTTGAGGGAGGTACTATCGCAACTTTCAAGAAACATGGATAAGACAGGTTTGGAGTGATATGGGCCAAACGCTGGCAGGCGAGACTAGTGGAACATGTTGGCCAGTGTGGGCAAGTTGGTCCGAAGGGCCTGTTTCCTCACAATATGACTCTAATTCAGATGGTATAGAGCAAGAAGTCAGCCACAGTTGGAGTTAGAAAAGATTCACGAGAAATGGAAGATAAATAAAGGAAATACCTGTGTATATAATTTTTTTGAAATAAAGAGCAAATGCAAATCAAGAAAATATTAAAGTAAATTAAGTACAGACATAGAAAAAACCCATGAATATACGAGAAAATGTTTAGAAAGCACAAAAAAAAACAACACCGAAATAGCAAAGATTGCAAGAAGAAATGGTGAGAGTAACCTGCAGTAAAAAGGTTAAAGAAATGCATGGAAATAGAGAATGCAGCCTCAATAAAACATAAAATATTGGTACAACAGATTGGGAATAATAAACTGGTGCAAAGGGCAATACATTTAGAGAATGATACATTTTGTCAAAAAGATAGCAGGAGGTAAATATAAAGTAAAAGATGCTCATAGGTCATTCTCAATGAATGAGAAGTCATTTGAGAATGTGATAAAAGTGTAGTGAGAAAGAGAGCTAGCTTTCATAAGAAACAGAAGAAACAATTAACTGTCAGAGATAACTTGACAAAATTTCACGAAAGAAAAACTGGCATGTTCACAGCATCTTTCAGATGCAATTCACAGGACCAAAGTGATTTACAACTGATTACATTTTAACGTTTTGTGATGTAGGGAATTATTGAATGAATGGGAAGTACAAAACAATGTCATAAAGTGCCATGAATGATTATCAAACAAAATTTCACACTGAGACCAAAAGAGATATTATGTGATTAACTTTTTGGTCAAAGGGGTATTAAGGAGTGTCTTAATACAGGAGAGAGCCAGAAAAGTTGAGGAAGTTTGATATCAGAGCAAACTGACGTGAAGGTCAATAGCGGGGAAACGAGAGCGATTTGGGAATGAGCAAGAAGCGAGTACTGAAGGAATGCACGTCTCAACAGGTTATGAAAACGTACAGAGATGTGGAGAATATTGAAGAAAATCACTTTTGAGGTGTTAAAAGATTGTGGAGATCATGTATGTCAGCAAGCATAAAGTGATGAATGAATGAGATTTTTTAAGCTGGCACACTTTTGGATGAGCTCAAATGTATGGTGAGTGAAAAATCTAAGGTTGCTAAGATAGTGTTAGATTAGTCTTCCCCAGTAAAGCCATGGACAATGTGTTTTTGTGGGGCCATGCCAAATCCAGCACAGAACTAGATGATATCATGGATGTGGAAGTAGAGAGTATTGACAATGGCTTCCAATACATTCAGAAGTTCAGCTCCTAAATTGCTGAATTTGGGAACAGCTTGGTTCAACCTTAGACAGTCAGAAAATGTCTAAGGAAAAAGGTTTGTGGCTGAGACTATGAATTCCCAGAATTTAAATGAAGCACGTTTCTGGTATCTGATTGGAGTGTCAGTGGGGGAGCACTTTGGGACTAGTGACTATATGCTATTAGTTTTAAAATAGTTAAGAATAGGACTGGCTCACATTAAGGTAATAAATTGGGGCAAGGTTCATTTTCTTCTGATTTTGTAGGTATTCGATGGGAACTAGCAGAGGCCGGTTGAGAGAGTGTATGCGGGTAAGGGATCGGCTGGCTAAAGGAGGCTTTCAAAAGTGAGTTAGCAAGAGTATAGGGGCAGCATGTTCCTATTAAGACGAGGGGCAAGGCTGGCACATTTAGGGAACCCTGGTTGACAAGAGTTGAAGCTCTAGTCAGGAAAAAGAAAGAGGCATACATCAGATTTGGGCAGTCAGGATCAAAATAATCTCTCCTTGAGTGTAAGGTATACGTGTATACTTAAGAGGGCAATCAGGAAGAAAAAAAGAGGACACTAAATTGATGTAGCAGGCGAGGTAAAGGAAATCCCAAAAATTCTACAGGTATATTAAGTGTAAATGGGTGGCTCGGGAGTGAAAAGGCCCCATTAAAGATCAGCATGGCCCATGTTTGTGTAGAACCACAAGAGATGAAGGAAATACCAAATCAATATTTCTCAGCCATTTTTACAGAAAAGATCATGGAAGCTAAGGAATTGAGGCATACGAGTTGTGAGGCCTGAGATTACCAGTATACTATTTATCAAAAGAGGAGATATTGGCCATTTTATAGTGCATCAAGATGGATAAATTACCAGGATCCATTCAAGAGCAACCTCTTGTGGGAAGCTGGGGAGGAAATTGCAGAGACCTTTACAGAAAGATTAAATTTTGGAAGACGGCTAATCATGTTGTACTGTTATTTAAGAAGGGCAGCAAGGACAAGCCAGGGAACTGCAGGCTGGTGAGTCTGTTATCAGTGGTGAGAAAGTTGTTGGAGGGAATTCTTTGGAATAGGATCTACCAACATTTGGATAGGAGGAACATTTGGACTGATAAGGGATAGTCAGCGTAACTTTGTGCGTGGGAAATCACGTCTCACGAATCTGATGGAGTTTTTTTGAAGAGACCATCAGGAGGATTGATGAGGATGGGCCGTAGTTTAAATGAAATTTAGCAAGGGGAGAAATGGCTCAGAATCCAGGGACAGGGAGCAGGGGGGAAGGAAGGAAGGAAATAAATAAATAAGGAGGGTTGTTTGCAAGTAAGTTACCAAAAATTAGAGACTTAATTGTTCATACGGTCGCGTTGTGAGCCACCCTAGCAGAATATGAGATGCTATTTCTCCAGTTTGCATGTGGCCTCACTCTACCAATGGAGGAGGCCCAGGACAGACGGGTCAGTATGGGAATGGGAAGTGGAGTTAAAATGGTCAGTAACCGGGCGATCCAGCAGGCTTTTGCCAAGGTTGCCAAGTCTGCTTACCAATGGTTATCAGGTCTATGCTGGGGATGGGAAGATGTAACTGATGATGGGATCACGTTGAAGATGTCGGAAATGTCGGAGAATGATGTGTTGGATGCAGAGGCTGGTGTGGTGAGCTGGTGGGCTACATGTAAACTGGAGGAATAGCACCTCACATTCCACTTGGGTAGTTGACAACCTAACAATATGATCATTGAGTTATCTACAAACCTACCGACTCCCATGGCTATCTGGACTACACTTCTTCCCACCCTGCTTCCTGTAAGGACTCCATCCCCCACTCCCAATTCCTCCGTCTACGCCGCATCTGCTCCCAGGATGAGGCGTTCCACACCAGGGCATCTGAAATGTCCTCATTCTTCAGGGAACGGGGGTTCCCCTCCTCCACCATAGATGAGGCTCGCACCAGGGTCTCTGCCATACCCCGCAACACTGCTCTCTCTCCCCATCCCCCCACTCACAACAAGGGCAGAGTCCCCCTAGTCCTCACCTTTCACCCCACCAGCTGTCACATACAACAAGTGATCCTCCGTCAGTTTCGCCACCTCCAACGTGACCCCACCACGCGCCACATCTTCCCATCTCCCCCCATGTCTGTCTTCCGCAAAGACCGCTCCCTCCGTAACTCCCTTGTCAATTCTTCCCTTCCCTCCCATACCACCCCCTCCCCTGGTACTTTCCCTTGCAACCGCAAGAGATGCAACACTTGTCCCTTCACCTCCCCCCTCCACTCCATTCAAGGACCCAAGCAGTCGTTCCAGGTGCGACAGAGGTTCACCTGCATCTCCTCCAACCTCATCTATTGCATTCGCTGCTCTAGATGCCAGCTGATCTACATCGGTGAGACTAAGCGGAGGCTTGGCGATCGTTTCGCCGAACACCTCCGGTCGGTCCGCAATAACCAACCTGAACTCCCGGTGGCTCAGCACTTCAACTCCCCCTCCCATTCCGTATCTGACCTCTCTGTCCTGGGTCTCCTCCATGGCCACAGCGAGCAACACCGTAAATTGGAGGAAATGCACCTCATATTCCGCTTGGGCAGTCTACATCCTGGGGGTTTGAACATTGAATTCTCCCAATTCTGCTAGCCCTTGCTGTCCCCTCCCCTTCATCAGCCATCTGGTTGTCTCCTCCCCTCCTCCAGCCCTCGGGCTCCTCCTCCGCCTTTTTCCTTTTTTCCTTTCTTCTCCCCACCCCCTATCAGTCTGAAGAAGGGTTTCGGCCCGAAATGTTACCCATTTCCTTCACTCCATAGATGCTGCTGCACCCGCTGAGTTTCTCCAGCATTTTTGTGTACCTTCAATATGATCATTGAGTTCACCAATTTTAGTCAACTATCCTGCAAATACTTCCCCTTTTTATTTATTTACTTTTCTTCCCCCTCATATCCCAGTATCCAACTGGATTTGCACCCATTTCTCCACCCCCCCCCTCCATTCCCTTCCACCTATGTTTCTTCCGCTGGCTTTACAATTCTCACCTCTTCTCTCCTTATTTCACACATTTTGTCGTTTCATCTCTGACATTTTGCCCAACCATCTGCCTATTAAAACCCCCTCTCTCCTGTACGTACCTATCACTTGCCAGGCTTTGTCCTGTCTTCCAGCCCCCAACTGTCTTCCAGCTTTCTCTCTCCGCACCCCTACCACAATCAGTCTGATGTTGGCAGTGAGGTTTGAACAATGTGAGCAAGGTTCAGATTTTTACAGACCATTGGCAGACTATAACAAATATTTTTTGTTGTTGTATTAGTGTTAGTTCCGATTAAATATGTTGTTGCCTGAAAGGTTAGTTAAAGGAAATTCAGTAACAGCTTTCACAACAGAGTTAGATACATATTTGAAGGGAAAAGATTTGTAAGCCGACAGGGGAAAAGGGAACTAATTGGAAAGCTCTTTAAAAGAGCTGGAACAGGCCAAATGGACAAAATGACAGTCATCTTTGCTGATTGATTTTAAATGTGGATTTAAAAAAAAAAATTCTTCGGGATCTTGAGAAATTCATATTCCTGGTTGTCCTGCTTCGTTTCTCATTAAAAGCACATTTTTTCCAATTAGAGGGAAATTGAAGTTAAGGGTGTAATTTTTTTAATCTTTGTCAATTTTTTTCTCTTAACTTTGGAGCAACTAATAATACATGGGCCATTTCTGGAATCACCAGCAGCCAAATTACTTGAAGCATCTCTACTTTAATGTTCCCAAAAGTATTGATTGTGACTGAGGGGCTGGAAACAGCAGACCTATCACTCTTTATCTTTTCCAGGTAATCCCCTTGCGAGTTAAGATGACTTGCTATTATTTCAGTTATTTGGGTTCTGAGGAGAATGATGAGGCCAATGTTGACCCACAGACTCAGATACAGCTGGGGAAGGAGATGCTTGTTGGTGTAGTCTGATGGGTAGTTCAGGAGGTGTGGAGCTCATTTCCTTGTTTAAACTGGGTTATTTTGTGCTCCCAGTGCAGAGAACCAAAGTTCTTAATACGCATCCAAATGCTCTTTCTGTGGCACTTCTACAAGAAAACTTTGAGAACATCCTGGGATCTGTTCCTCTGCTACCTGATAATCTCTTCCTTTGACAAAACAAGAAATACAGTGTCTGATTTGGAAGTTTGGTATTGGGCATACGTGGGATTGCCTGCCAAATGGAGCCCATTAATGTAATTAGGGCCTCCTTGCTGAGTATGTTAGCTGCCAATTAATGCTGACCTTAGTTTGTTTCTTGTATCAATGGATTTGGAGGATTTTGTGGATTCAGGCAGTATTCTACTGGGGATTTGTGGTGCTTACTGCCATATTTCAAAGTCTCAGAACAATACAGGTTTCATGGTTGCCTTGTACACACAGTGAGCTTTGTGTTTGGTTAAGGTCTTTATCTTCAACTTCTCTTTTCTTCAGATGCCAATGAATGTGCTGATCCATTGAAGGCAATGTGAGTTTCATCAATGATGTTTGCCTTAGCTGCAAGGTGGCTCCTGGTCAACAAATATAAGAAATAGGAGCAGGAGGAGGCCAATAACCCCTAGACCCTACTCTGCCATTTACTAAGATCATTGTTAATTCATTTCCAGTCTCAAAATTAATTTCCTATCACATCCGACCACATTCACAGCCCTTGATTCCCTTGCGGTCTATATATGTCTGTAAGTCTCTGCCTTGAACATCTTCAAAGATTATAGACCTCCAGGTATCTGAGTTTAGAGAACTTCAAAAAATCATGAATGAGAGAAATCCTTCCTCATCTCTGTCTGAAATAAGTGACCACTTAACCTGAAACAATTTCTATTTCCATTTCTATTATGCCCCCACTAACAACTTCTCAGCAACCAGCTTGTTAATTCCTTCTAGGTACTTTATATTACAATAAGATTACTTTGCATTGTTCAATGAATATAGACCCAATCAGCTCTAGCTTGTTTCATATGTCAACTCCTTTGCCTCACGAGTCAAAATTAACCTTCCCTGCACTTTCTACAATGCAGGAACATTTTCCTTAAATACTGTATGGAGACCATAGATGGGAAGAACTGTGTAGGAAGGGAATGCAGATGATTTACACTGAAGATACACACAAAATGCTCGAGTAACGGGTCGGGACCCTTCTTGAGTCTGAAGAAGGGTCCCAACCCGAAACGTCACCTATTCCTTTTCACCAGAGATGCTGCCTGACCTGCTGAGTTACTCCAGCATTTTGTGTATATTTATGGGAAGAACGCCTTGTTTTCCATGGTCTTGTCAGGGACCTTTATTGTCAGAAGGGAAAATATATAGAAGGGGAAGTTGAATATAAGGTTAACCATCTCAAATGTTTTGGTGTGCTTGTGGTTGATGACCTGGTGTTTGCCTCCCGACAAGTGGACATCTAAGTTTCATTGCAGCTTGATTATTGAAGTTGGGTTAACTTTATTTCCAGAGTGCAAGCAACGTGGTTTAACAGTTTACCATTGGCCATGCAGCCATTGGACAATGTACCATTGGCTCCATTCCATTGAGAAAGGTGTTTGAGACACAAGGAAATCTTGCATTGAACACAAAGATCTTGAGTAACTCATCGGGTCAAGCAGCATCTCCGGAGGACATGGATGCATGGCATTTCGGGTTGGGACCCTTCTTCAGACTGTTGGAGGTGAGTTCATAAGATCATAAGTGATAGGAGCAGAATTAGGTCATTTGGCACACCAAGTCTACTCCACCATTCAATCATGGCTGATTTATCTCTCCCTCCTAACCCCATTCTCCTGCCTTCTCCCCATAACCTCTCACATCCGTACTAATCAAGAATCTATCTATCTCTGCCTTAAATATATCCACTGACTGCCTCTACAGCCTTCTGTGGCAAAGAATTCCACAGATTCACCACCCTCTGACTAAAGAAATTCCTCCTCATCTCCTTCCTAAAAGAACGTCCTTTAATTCTGAGGCTATGAGCTCGTCCTAGACTCTCCCACTATAATATTGTTGCTACAATATGGCAAGATAGAATGAAAAAACTCTAAGGGTGTTATTGGAGCCTTGCTTGACATTAGTATGCACTGAGTTGTTCCATTGTGGACTTGTTTGGATAGGATTTTCATCCTAGGAAAAGGGTTCTGACTACCCTATCTTAGCATCTTATAATTTTATATACTTCTATCAGATCTCCTCCAACTCTGATGCTCCAGAGAAAACAATCTAAGTTTGTCCAACCTCTCCTCATAACCAATACTCTCTACTCTAAGCAGCATTCTCGTAAACCTCTTCTGCCCTTCACCAAAGCCTCTACATGCTTCTTGTAATAGGGTAGCCAGAAATGCACACAATACTCCAAATGCAGCTAAACCAAAGTCCTATAAAGCTATAATATAAATTAATGACTCTTGTATTCAATGTGCTTGGCTGATGAAGACAAACATGCCATATGCCTTCTTTACCATTCTGTTGACACTTCCATTGACTATGAACTTGGACCACAAGGTTTCTCTGTACATCAATGCTGTTAAGGGTCTTGCTATTAACTATACACTTCTTCATTATATTCAACCTCCCAAAGTGCAACACCTCACACTTGCTCAAATTAAACTGCATCTGCCATTTCTACACCCTTTACTGCAACTTATCTAAATCCTGTTGGATCCTTTGACAGCCTTCCTCATTGTCAGCAACTCCATCAATTTTGAAGTGTAGGAAGGAACTACAGATGTTGGTTTACTCTGAAGATAAACACAAAATGCTTGAGTAACTCAGATGGTCAGGTTGCATTTTTTGAGAAAAGGAATAGGTGACGTTTTGGGTCGACACCCTTCATCAGACTGAGTCATGGGAGAGTCTACTTGCCGATCATTTCGTTGAAAACCTTTTGCTCAGTCTGCCTAGGCCTATGCGCTCATGGTTGCCAAACATTTAAACTCCACCTCCCATTCCCATACTGACCATTCTGTACTGGGCCTCCTCCACTGTCAAATGCATCAAATGCAAATTGGAGGAACAGCACCTCGTATTTTCTTTGGGCAGCGGTATGAATATTGATTTCTCTAACTTCCAGTAACCCTTGCATTCCCCCTGTCTCCGTCCCTCTCCCACCCTAGTTCGACCAGTTTCACTGTCCTCTTGATTAATCTACTGTTTGTATGCATCATTGTCACCTTCCCCTCAGCTAACAATAAACCATTCTACATTTCCTTGTGCATCGTCCACTTTGATCTATTGTTTTCACACCTTACTCCTCCAAATCTCTAGATTCCCTCTCCCCTGACTAGACCCGGAACATCACCTATTCCTTCTCCCCAGTTGCTGCCTGACCCGGTGAGTTACTCCAGCGTTTTGTGTCTACCTTTCTCCAATCCAGTGACCAGGGTTTCCACTCATTTGGATTTTATTGGAAAGAAAACGCAATCGTTAAAATAAAGTCCCACCTCTGTATCTCCTGATATTAATTACTGAAACTGAGTGACTTTCAGTGTACTTTCGCCGTGAAGTCGAAACGGTAACATGAAGTTAAGATACCTAAGATAGACACAAAATGCTGGAGAAATTCAGCGGGTCAGGCAGCGTCTCTGGAGAAAAGGAATAGGTGATGATTCGGGTCAAGTCCCTTCTTCAGACTGAAAGTTTGGGGAAAGGGAAACGAGAGATGTAGACAATGTCTGTAACTTGTTTTAATCTAGCCCACAGCTAACAATGGCCAGTTTCCCCCATCATCCCCATCTTTTGCATATCCTTCATTCATCTGCTCTATGTATAGGAAAGCACTACAGATGCTGTTTTATAGTAATTCAGCGGATCTGGCAACATCTTTGGAGATAAAGGAATAGGTGACGTTTCGGGTTGAGAAGGGTCTGAAGCGTCTCGACCCGAAACGTCACCTATTCAAGACTCAAGAGTGTTTTATTGTCATATGTCCCAGATAGGACAATGACATTCTTACTTGCTGCAGCACATCAGAATATGTAAACGTTACATAGTACATAACGGGAGAATCAAATCAAATCAAAATCAAAAACTTTATTTGCCATTTGTGCTTACACACATAGGAACTCTTGTGCGGTTGTTCAGAGAGTCAAGTCAAGTCAAGTTAAAAAGACACACAGAAAGACACATAATCTATAAAAACATATACTTCTCTAGAAATAAAAAAGAAAGTGCCTAAAACCCTATATAAAGGGGAAAGTGAAGAGCATTGTAAATTACACAAACCCTATATAAAAGTGTTGATTGCATTGTAAATTGCAAAGGCCCAGGAGACAATATAATATGATATAATATGATATGTTATGAGGTGGGTCAGGACATCAGTTCATTTTGTTTTGGCCAAGAGTCTCACTGTGGCAGGGAAGAAGCTCTTGAAAAAGCGTGTTCTGTTTGTGGCGATGCTGTCCGCTCGTCTGTGCCTGAGGTTGTATATGCAGTTTGTGTGTTTGAGCAGGGAGTGAGCTGGATGTACGTAGTGTGTCTCTGATGATTCTCTCTGCTCTTTTTTGACAGCGCTGTATGTAGATTGTTTCCATGGAGGGAAGTTCCGTTCTGATAATCCTCTCTGCAGTCTTTATGACTCTTTGCAGAGCCTTCCTCTCTGTCTGTGTGGTGTTTCCATACCACACCGTGATGCCTGTGGTGAGGATGCTCTCTATCAGTCCTTTGTAGACCTGGGTGAGAGGGCGACAGTGCAGACCAGCTTTTCTGAGCAGCCTGATGAAGTACAGTCTCTGCTGGGCTTTTTTCACTGTTGCAGCAGTGTTCAAAGTCCAGTTCAGATCTGATGTTACTTGTAATCCCAGGTATCTGTAACTGTCAGCCCTCTCCACCACAGTCCCCTTGATGATGAGGGGCTGCAGGGGGGGTGGATTTTTTCTGAAGTCCATTATTATTTCTCTTGTCTTGTCTGTGTTGAGGCTTAGGTCGTTCACCTCACCATAGGCAAGAATGTCGTTCACCAGATTCCTGTAGCCCGACTCGTCCCCCACCTTGATGAGGCCCAGGATGGTGGTATCATCCGCATACTTAATAATGATGGTATTTTCCTGGGTGGAGACACAGTCGTGTGTGTACAGGGTGAAAGGTATTGTGTGTGTATAAATACACACTGAACTTTTTTCTTTTTTTTCTCCCGTTATGTACTATGTGTACATATTCTGTTATGCTGCAGCAAGTAAGAATTTCATTGTCCTATCTGGGACACATGACAATAAAACACTCTTGACTCTTGACTTTGCGACTAATCTTTGTGTAGGGAGGAACTGCGGATGCTGGTTTCAGCCGAAGATAGGCACAAAAAGCTGGAGTAACAGGCAGCACCCAGTGTCTATCTTTTGATCTAAACCAGCATCTGCAGTTCCTTGTTTCTCCATCCTGACTTTTCAGGGTAGTTTGGCCATGAAGGTGAAACGTTAACTGAGATACATACCTACCCGCGGGGCCGTGCAAACGGCGCAACCTCCCAGCGAGTAGAGTCGTCTGTCCCCTCCCGCCCACTCCCCCCCCCCCCCCTGCCCACTCCCCCCCCCCCCCCTGCCCACTCCCCCCCCCCCCCCTGCCCACTCCCCCCCCCCCCCCCTGCCCACTCCCCCCCCCCCCTCGCCTCCCTCAGCGCGCGCGAGCGAGCGCGCCCCGGTCGCCATGGTTACCCGTAACCGTCAAGCGGCCCGCGCGCTCGCCACTCCTCCCATTCCCGCCGATCATCTGACGTCACGTGGGGGAGGGGAGAGGGAGAGGGCGGGGCCTCGCAGCTGTCCAATCGCCGGCGCGCGATGACACGTCGGAGCGAAGTTTGAAGGGGAAGAGGAAGAAAACGTTGGCGACGGGCGGGAAGAAGGGGAGAGAAGGAAGACTTTGTGCGACCCACAGCCGAGATACGGCAACGTGGCGCTGACAATACTGTTTGATCCGAAGCCAGAGTCCGTGACTGGTGACTGGAGCCGCCGCTGCCTGAAGGGTGGTCGTCAGGTAACCAGGTGGGAGGGTGCGGTGCGAGGAATGCTGCCAGCAAAGATTCTAGAGGAGCTCCTCTAGTATCTTTGGCTGCCAGTGCTGGGAGCAGCTCTGTCCCATTTATAGAGACATGCAGTGTTGAAACAGGCCCTTGGTTCTTGGTTTCTTGGTCCTCCAAAATATTCCAGATGGAATTTAAACTGGATCATGTGGTGGAGGAAGGACTTAAGCCAGAAAGGGTTTTTGGGAAGATAGAGCTACCTTAAATTTAGTTGCATCTGGTTGGGTGGAGATTATTCCATGCTTTAATTGTGCGGGGGAAGAACGAATTGCTGTACACATCTGTCTTGGTAGCTGGAATCACAAATTGGATCGAATGCCCTCGTCTGCCCCTAATTGGTTTGGGTTTGGTGTAGGTCTTGTAATCTATGTCGAGCTGACCATTTAACATTTTGTAAAAACAGGTCAAACAGTGAGCTTCACGTCTGTCTTGGAGAGGGTTCCACCCCAGAGAATTCAGAAGTTTGGTAACACTCGCTTCTCTCTAACAAATCGAGCTGCCTGTCTTTGGACAAGTTCGATGGTAGAAATGTTTTTGTTTGTGTATGGGTCCCACGCTGCAACGGCGTAGTCCAAATGAGGTCTAACGAGGGTGAAGTATAGCTTCTCCTTGACAGAAGTTGAACAACTTCGGCCCAACCTGCCCACATTGGCCAACATGTACAATACAATACAATACCATTTATTGTCATTTGAACCTCGAATGAAGTTCAAACGAAATTTGGTTTCTGCAGTCATACAAACAAGTAAAAAGAACCAAGACACAACACAATTTACACAAACATCCATCACAGCGAATCTCCTCCTCGCTGTGATGGAAGGCAAAGTCTTATCTCTCCCCTGCACTCCCCATTCTCCTCCCGATGTCAGAGTCAGAGCCCCCGGCGGGCGATGGAAAATAAGTCCCGCGGCCATTAAAGCCGCGCCGGGCGATGCAAGGCCGCCCTCTGGGTCTGGATGTTGGAGTCGCCGGTAGCGCTAGCAGGTGCCGTGGCCATTAAAGCCGCGCCGTGCGATGTTAGACCCAGCTCCAGGTCATCTTCAACCCCGCAACTCGGGCGGGAGAAGTTGCCGTTGCAGGAGCCCTGAAAAGCGGTCTCCCACCAGGGACCCGCGAGCTCCCCGATGTTACCATCCACCAGACTTGCGGCTGGAGCCTCCGAATCTCCGGGGTCGGGTCACAGCCGCGCGTCACCGCAGCTCTCCACGCTCCGAACTCGGCCAGCTCCACGATGGTGAGTAGTCCGCAGGCTCCGCGACTGGAGCCCCAGGTCGTTCCGATTGGAGGCCGCTCCATGGTGCTAGGCCCCAACGGAGACCCGACAGAGAAAGGTCGGGTCCTCCATACAGGGAAGAGATTTTTTAAAGTTTCCCCCTCCCCCCGCCCCCCACATATACACAGTTAAAAACAATATAAAAAAACACAAACAACTACATTTAACTAGACAAAAATAAAAAAGACAGACGGACTGCAGTCGAGCTGCTGCCGTTAGGCGCCGCCACTTCCTCATCGCCATGTCCCATCTACACTAGTCCCACCTCCCTGTGTTTGGCCCATATCCCTCTAAACCTGTCAGATCCATGTACCTGTCCAATTGCTTCTTAAACATTGCAATAGTACCTGCCTCAACTACCTCCTCAACAACCCTTTGTGTGAAATAGTTATCCCTCAGATTCCTATAAAAGCTTTCCCCCTTCACCTTAAACCTATGTCCTCTGGTTCTCGATTCCCCCCCTATTCCAGTCGATTCTGCCCGATCTGTGTAGGAAGGAAATGCAGATGCTGGTTTACACACAAAATGTTGAAGTAACTCAGCGGGACAGGCAGCATCTGGAGGGAAGGAATAGGTGACAAACTGACCTTGAGGTGACGTTTTCGGTTGGGACCCTTCTTCAGCTGATCTATTTCTCATGATTTTGTGCACCTCTATAAGATCACCCCTCATCCTCCTGCGCTCCCGGGAATCAAGTCCCAACCTGCACAACCTCTCCCTTTAGCTCAGACCCTCAAGTCCTGGCGATATCCTGGTAAATCTTTGCACTCTTTCTAACCAAACATCTTGGTGTGTATTTGGATGCTTGGAACAGACTTCAATAAGGCTCGGACACGGGAGTAATCTAACAAACGTCTTTATTCCAGAACACCACCTTGAGTCTCCCCGTGCACATGCGTACTTTCACCAGACATCACAAGACTAATTACATATGCTAATTATCACATACCTAACACTCCTCCCCCTTTAACTTGGAGGCAGGTAACACCATTTCTATTACATACCTAACACTCCTCCCCCTTTAACTTGGAGGCAGGTAACACCATTTCTATTACATACACCGCACTCCTCCCCTTTTTACTTGGAGGCGGGTAATACCATTTCTATTACATACACCGCACTCCTTCCCTTTTAAGTAAATTTCACATGTACGGTATAAGCTCTTGTTGTTTCATGAGATTCTGCAATGCATAACCATTTGTCCATTGCTCAGTGAAGGAGGCTCCATGCTGGACTATACTGAAGTGTCCTAATTACAATCGGTCCTGCTTACTTTTGCCTTGACCGACAAGCCTCTCTTCTTGAGACTTTTCTATAAGGAGCTTCCTACTCATTGTCACACATTTATTTAACCTTTCTTTGAATCGTTTAAGCCTTTTCTGTTGTTCCTCTATTTGTCGTTTTATGTCACCATTCTGGTTTTTCATCAAGAAGTAGGATCTATATTGTCTTTGCAATACAACACTGGCTTTCCGATATCGTTTAAGCCTTTTGTATCGTATAAGCCTTTTCTGTTGTTCATCTATTTGTCCACTTAAGTCACATCTCTGGTTCTTCATCAAGTAAGATCTATATTGTCTTTGCCATACAACACTGGCTTTGTTTAGTTTTCTTGCTTCATACAACACTGCTCTGTTTAGTTTTTTTACTTCATAAGCAAGGTAGAGAGACTGCACTACAATGGTTGTATATTTCAGTTTGAGGAAGTCATTCCTATATCGTTTAAGCCTTTTGTATCGTTTCAGTCTTTTCTGTTGTGCCTCTATTTGTCTTCTTAAGTCTTTCCGATACCAACTCCTACGGAGTACTGACTGCACTTTTACAGTAGCTCTCTTTTGCTTAACCCACTGCCTGACCACCATACTCTTGTAGGCAGCCTGAATGGTAATAGTTGCATCCCTCATTGACTGATATTGCATAAACTGGGAATGCCCTATTTTGCATGCTCTGTACCATCTCTGGATCGAAATGACTGCTTGAAGCACAGCTTTGTAGCGTACCCTTAATCGGTAACCACGGTATGCAGCTTGCAGAGTGACTACAGCCGCCTTTTGCATCAAGAAATGCTTTCTTGTAATGCACATCCTTATGAATGACTTAATATGGCGTGCTGCCTTGATTTTCTCTACCAATTCTCTGGCTTTAATCCCGCGGTATAAGGCCTGAATACACACCACTGCTTTTCTCAAACTATTATACTGTCTCACTTGGACATTTCTTATCTGGCATGCTCTGTATCGTCGCTGTACCGCAATGGCAGACCAGCGTAGTTTCTTGAAATACTGACGCTGTTTATGCATCTGATAATACGTCTGTATTACCTTGGCAGATTTGTGCATGCACCGCAATTGCTTTCGAACAAGCATTCCTTGGTAGGCAGCCTGAAGCAGCACAACGCTGCTGCGTACCTTCATGTAAGTTTTGCGATCACTTTCCATTTTTATTTTTTTTATTTTATTAGAAGTAAGTACAATTGTATACAATCATATTTTCATAATACATTTTATGTACAGCTTCTTATTTTTTTAATTTTGTAATAAAGAAGAAAAAGAAAAATAAGTTAGATAATGAAGAATAGAAAAATGTGAGATATATAGTGTGTGAAAAAGAAAAATAGAGTGAAAAAAGAAAGTTAAGAAATAGAAAATAGAAGAAAGAGAGTAAAAGAAGAAAAGAGAAGAAAAAGAAAAAAGAAGTAAGGAGATCGTATTTATAATCTTGACCATCCCTCACCCAGTCACGGATTAGCTTTTACATTTGTGTTGCACCATATGTTTCCAAAAAGACGACAAATTGAGACCAACTCGTTATGAATTGGTCAAATTTATCTATTAAGAGGAATCGCATTTCCTCAAGATGTGCGGTATCCAACATACTTGCAATCCACATTTTGAGCGTTGGTATTGGTGTATTTTTCCAAAATTTCAATATTAATTTTTTTGCTATTATTAAACCATAATTAAAAAATAATTTTTGAGATGGGTTCAATTTGTTCCCATCTTCCATTACCCCAAATATAATCAATTCATTATTGGGTTCCATTTTTGTCTTAAATAATTTTGTAAATATTTTGAAAATATCACTCCAAAATCCATGAAGTTTTATACAAGAAACAAAAGAGTGTGTTATAGTTGCGTCTTGGGTTAAACATTTATCGCAAATGGGGGATATATTTGGATAGAATTTATTTAATCTTGTTTTTTGAGTAATATAATCTATGTAAAATTTTAAATTGAATTAGATTATGTCTTGCGTTAATCGAACATTTGTGAATGTATGTCAAATACTTTTCCCATGTAGCCTTCGTAATTTTTATCAATAATTCCCGTTCCCACTCTTCTCTAATTACCTCGGTCGCAGGTAAATCTATATTTAAGATACTATTATATAAATATGATATTAATTTTTGTGTATCAGCTTTAATATTCATTACTTCTAGTAAATCAGGAGTTATTTTTTGATATCCCTGTATGTATGTCTTCAAGAAATTGCAAATCTGAAAATATTTAAAATAATGAGTGTTTTTCAATTTAAATTTTAATTGTAATTGTTGAAATGATAGTAAATCTCCCATTTCATACATGTCCCCGATCCTTTTAATTCCTAAACTTTCCCATTGATTATATATTTTATCCATCATAGATGGTTTAAATAAAGGATTATTCGCTATCGGTGTTAACAATGATAGGTTTCTTAGTTTTAAGGATAATTTTATTTGTTTCCATATTCTTATTGTATCTTGTATAATTGGGTTTTTCTTATATATTGTATTGTTCATTTTTTTCGGGGTTATTTTTTGATATCCCTGTATGTATGTCTTCAAGAAATTGCAAATCTGAAAATATTTAAAATAATGAGTGTTTTTCAATTTAAATTTTAATTGTAATTGTTGAAATGATAGTAAATCTCCCATTTCATACATGTCCCCGATCCTTTTAATTCCTAAACTTTCCCATTGATTATATATTTTATCCATCATAGATGGTTTAAATAAAGGATTATTCGCTATCGGTGTTAACAATGATAGGTTTCTTAGTTTTAAGGATAATTTTATTTGTTTCCATATTCTTATTGTATCTTGTATAATTGGGTTTTTCTTATATATTGTATTGTTCATTTTTTTCGGGGAGAAGAGGATTGTTCCTATATTACAAGGATAACAATCCTCTTTCTCCATTTTTATCCATTCTGTCTGTTGGGTTGAACTATCCAACCAGTAAATTATATTCTTAATATGTATTGCCCAATAGTAATACAAAAAATTTGGGAGTGAAAGTCCCCCGACATCTTTTGGTTTACATAAGTGTTCTTTTTTAATTCTATGTGATTTATAATCCCAAACAAAATTAGTAATATTAGCATTCAGTTTAGAAAAAAAATATTTTGGTACATATACTGGTATAGATTGAAATAGGTATAACTGTGGTAGGAAGCTCATTTTAATAGCATTTATTCTGCCTATTAATGATAAAGGAAGTGTTTTCCAAAATTTAATCATTATATTAAGTTTATTTATTAAGGGTATAAAATTGGCGTTGAATAAAGCTTTATGTTTTCTAGTAATCTGAATACCCAGATATTTAAATTTTTCTGTTGCTATTTTAAAGGGGAACTTCAATAAGTGTGTAGATTCTTGAGGTTTTAACATCATAATTTCACTTTTGTTCCAATTTATTCTATATCCAGAAAAGGACCCAAATTCCTCTATTAAATTTAATAAATTTGGTATGCTCGTTTGTGAATTTGTTATATATAACAGAATATCGTCTGCATACAATGAAATTTTATTATTTGTGTCCCTAGTATTATAACCCTGAATATTCGGATGGCTTCTTATACTTTCAGCCAGAGGTTCTATCATAAGGGCAAATAGCAGGGGTGATAAAGCACATCCCTGCCTATTACCCCTTGATAATTGAAATTTTTGAGATAACATGCTGTTAGTTAATATTCTTGCCATCGGTTTATCATATAATAATTTCACCCATGCAATAAAGTTCTCTCCCATATTAAATTTTTGTAATACTTTGTATAAATACTGCCATTCAACCTGATCAAATGCTTTCTCTGCGTCCAAAGAAATAATTGATAAGTCTTCTTCCTCCACTTTATGTGAGTACATTATATTAAACAGGCGTCTCAAATTATTAAATGAATATCTTTTGGGTTTAAACCCAGTTTGATCAGGGTTTATCAATTTACTAATATATTTGCTTAGTCTTCTGGCTAAAGTCTTTGCTAGAATTTTCTGATCTGTATTTAAAAGTGATATAGCTCTCTATATGAGCCCGGTTCCTGTAGAGCTTTATCTTTCTTTGGAATAAGCGTAATAGTTGATTCTGCTAATGTTTCAGGTAATTTATTTTCTTTAAAAACGTAAGTATATAAATTAAATAGATAGGGGGTCTTTATCTCACAATTTTTTAAATAAAATTCATTACTAAAACCATCTGGTCCCGGTGTCTTACCATTTTTCAACGATTTTATTGTTTCACCTATTTCTTCGATTGTAATTTGCACTCCTAGTTCTTCTTGTTCCAAAAGGTCAAGAGTTGGTAGATTACAGTTATCTAAATTTTTTTAATTTTACTATGTTCTGTTTTGGTTTTTGATGTGTATAAATTTTGATAAAATTGAGCAAATCTTTTATTAATATCTTTAGGTAGTGTTAGTAATTCACCATTATCGGATTTAATTTTATTTATAGTATTTTCCTTTTCCTGTTTTTTCAGTTGACGCGCCAACAGCTTATGTGGTTTGTCACCAAACTCAAAATGTTCCTGTTTTGTAATTTGGAATAATCTTATTACTCTTGCCGAGAGAATTCGGTTAAGTTTAAATTTCAGTAGTATTATCTTATTATGTTTATCTATAGTGGGATCTTTAGCATTATCTAACTCTAACTGTCTTATTTCTTGTTCTAACAGCATCTGTTCTGTTTTATTCTTCTTATTTTGAAAAATTTCATATGAAATTATAATTCCTCTAATAAATGCTTTAAAAGTTTCCCATAGTAAAGAAGGTGAGGTACCTGGTGTATCATTTATCTCAAAAAATAATTTCATCTGTTGTTCCAAGTATTGATAACCCTGTAAGTAATTTAATATATATGTATTAAACCTCCAAAAATTTTTTTTACCCGGCATTCCCTCAAATTTGACTGAAAAAGTCAACGGAGAATGATCAGAAATACTACTAATATGGTATGTTGGGTTAATTGTATATGGCATTAATTTCCTATCCACTAAAAAATAATCAATTCTTGAATATGTTTTATGTACCGAAGAGTAAAATGAATATTCCCTTCCTGCTGGATTAGCAGATCTCCATACATCTGTTATGTTAGTATTTTTTATATATGTATTTAGAAGTTCACTAGTCTTAGATTTTATATTACTCCTTCTTTGTTTTGCTGATTTGTCTAAATATGGATCTAAAACACAGTTGAAATCCCCTCCTATTATCACATTTTGATAATTAAACTCCAGTATTATATCTATAATTTTCTAAAAAAATTGAGGATTATCAAAATTCGGAGCGTAAATATTTACCATAGTTATTGGGGTAGCATAAATTTCTCCTGAAACTATGATATACCTTCCCTCTTTATCTGATATAGTATTCTTTAATTTGAACGGTATACCTTTTCGAATAAGAATAGCCGTACCTCTAGATTTAGAAGTAAATGATGAATAATATGTTTGGCCTATCCACTTCGCCTTTAATCTCATTTGTGTTTCCTGTTTCATGTGAGTTTCTTGCAAGTAAATTATGTCGCTTTTCAAAGATTTTAAGTGAGCAAAAATGTTACCCCTCTTTATTGGTTCGTTGGTACCCCTTATATACCAACTACAGAATGTGATTCCTCCATTCTTTATTTGTCTATCGTCTTGCATTGTATATCAAAGTAATATTCTTGAATCATATGGTGCAGACAAATACCTCCGTGTTCTGGACGTTGGGTGGTCATTCCAAGTTTTTAAGTTTACATTACATCTCCTCCAAAAGTGCCTTAGATAAAGCAAGAAAAATTGTGATTTACAATTAATTAAACACAAACTAAGTAAATACAAATTTGTATAGTGATTTAAAAAAAAAAGTGAAATTAAGGTATCTAAGAACAGGTACCTTAAAGACAGATAGCCACCTAAGGTGGTGAAAAATTTATAGACTTCCATTGATGTTGTTTTACATTGAGCCCCAATCCCTTATTAACACCTCGTAAAAAACTACAGACCGTCTCATATCTTGTTTATTCTTGTTTAACTTTATCAAACTAGCATTAGTAAAAAGCAAAAAGACGCAGAGATAAAATATTAAAAAGTAAAAAATAATGTAATTAAAAAGAAAAAAACCCAAATATAAAACACAACCTATTCTCATTTCTATAAGTATTTATACCGTACCAATTTATCTAACCAGCTACCCTACAAGCAGGTACTGAGGGGTTAACCTCATTCCTGATTTTTTTTCCAAGTTTATGTTGCGTTCCCCCCCAAAAAGAAAAAAAACGTTAGTAATGTTATAGATATTTTGGTTAATTACAATTTATAAGCAATGGTTTATTCATGATTATTCATATTTACTACAAACACTCACAAATCATTAGTATTGTTAAATTTGTTAAGTTAGTTGGTTAATTGTAATTAGCATATAATAGTTAGATGTTAATATTAACTCGTCCATGTTCCTTGTACAGTATCTTCGGCATCCTTTTGTTTATCTTTGAGCTTTCCATTCAAGGTGAAACAATGTTCTGCAATACACATTCCAGACAGATAAGCTCAGTAACTGTCTGGAAAGTCCACCATCTTAGCCAGTTCCAGCTCCATCTCAAAAGTTAAAAAGTTCACTGTTCCTCCCTTTAGTCGTCTTCTTCCGATGTTTCCGATGCTTTTCTCACGATATCTTCTGCATATTTAAATGCTTTTTCTGGGTCCATAAATGAGCGCTCAGTTCCCTTATAAGTAATTTTCATTTTTGCTGGGAAAACAACTCCATATCTGACGTTAGATATACCCCTCAATATGTTTCTTGTTGGTGTAAACAAGTTCATTCTCTGGACAATCTCCAGAGGATAATCACGGAAAAATCAGATCTTTTCCCCACGATATATCAAATTTTCACCATGAACAATCTTCTTCAGTATAGATTCCACTGAAGAGATATCAAGAAATTTCACAATTATCTGTCTTGGAGCAGCATTTATGCCTCTTGAGACACGTCCAACTCATTGAACAGTATCTATTAGTTCTTCCGGCAGTTTAAAAACCTCTTTGAGTAATTCAGTAACGAAAGTACGTGTTTGAGATACATGTCCTTCTCGTCCTTCTCTTACTCCAACGATTCTCAAATTCTGCCTTCTCGATCTCGCTTCCAAGTCCAAACATTTGTCAGTCATTCTTGCAAGCTTTTCTGCTTCATCTTTCTTTGATTTTTTCAGATTGTTTATTTCCGTGACCATCTCTTTCATATCACTTTCCATCTCTTCCATTCTCTCATCAATGTTGTCCATCTTAGCATTTACACCAACAAATTTCTTATTATAGTCCTTTTCGATCACTTTCCATTTGAAGGTGTGCCCTATAATGGTTTTGTACCATTATAGCTGCCAATCTCATTGCCTTGTATTGACGGTATACTCTGTGCATTCTAAATGCTGCTTGTATTACTGTTGCTGCCTTCTGTTTGTTCCGGATCTCTCTCCGTACCTTCATACCCCTGAATGCAGCTTGAATAGCTAGGGTTGCCCTTTGAATGGCAATTTCCTTTTGCCTTTGACTTCTGTCACTTTGCATTTGCCCTTTGTCCTTTTGCACTTGACCTTTGTCCTTTTGTACTTGACCGTTGTCCTTTTGCACTTGAACATTGTCCCTTTGCCCTTGACCTTGGTCCCTTTGCACTTGACATTTGTCCTTTTGCACTTGACCTTTGTCCTTTTGCACTTGACCTTTGTCCTTTTGCACTTGACCTTTGTCCTTTTGCACTTGACCTTTGTCCTTTTGCACTTGACCTTTGTCCTTTTGCACTTGACCTTTGTCCTTTTGCACTTGACCTTTGTCCTTTTGCACTTGACCTTTGTCCTTTTGCACTTGACCTTTGTCCTTTTGCACTTGGCTTTTGTCCTTTTGCACTTGACATTTGTCCTTTGAGGGACTCCCTACCCTCCTTAGTTCAGGCTCCCTGCCTCTGGATGCCCTTGGAGGTTTTGGCGAGAAATTAGCCATTAATGCCTCCTTACACTCCTCGTACATTTTATCCGTGGGCTTTGCTGGCCGCAGTAACGTACGTAAGGTGTGATACTCCTCTCTTCCTAAGCCGCATATGAACCATGCTCTCTTCTCCTCCGCAGTGATATCATTGGAAATGAACGAAGCCTCCAAGACTTCAGTCCATTTCTCAAAATTGCACCCAGAATCTAACTGGGGAAAAGCCATTTGAATAGCCATGCTACCTGTTGCTATTCAGGTGCTCCTGTACAGACAAAACATTGATTACCTCAAGATAATAAAACACATATCTCCTGTACTGACTTTTCCAGGATAACACAGTTCTGTATTAATTAGCTTTAGAAACAATCACTGTCTATTACTTAATCTTATAATAATAGATTTATACTATTAACCAACATTTTCTGTTAATAGGCAACTAGAACATTTTAAACACATTCCTTCTATGTAGCAATGTTACAAAATTTTGAGATTTAGAAAATCAAGTCTGCAATTTATCCCATCAGATAAAGCATAAAAAGAAGTTTAATTTGACACCTAATTCACTTTCATATCTTCAGTATTAAAAAAGTTATGGCTTTTTTCATACTCAGAAATTAGCATCTTGTTCCCTATTGCTTTTCCATTGACTTAACACAAAAGTTGTGATCAAGGACAGTCAAAAGCCCATAACTTTCTTAAAAATTAAGAGAACTGAATGAAATGTTCAGTTATTACAGATTGAAGCATTCTGAAACAAATATGAAACAAGCTTACTTGGATGACCTGAAATTAAAGCATATAATTAGTTAGTTACCCAATTGTAGCTAATTACAAAATTCAATTACTAGATCTAAACATCTATCCATTTCTTAAGGAAAGGTTAACATTTTTAAGAAGCCTAAGTGTCCAAATAACAGTCACACAAGAATTCACAATATAACATGATTTTTAAATCTCATTGTCATGAATTTATAGGCCAAGTGGAAGGAATTTAGTGTTTAATTCCTGTAAATTAATGGCCATTTAAATCATCTTGCGAGTGGGATTTTGTGGAACGCGCTGGTTTGGAACGTTGCGGTTGCAGTGAATTTAAACCTCATATCGGCAGGAAAAATACTGCGGGTTCTTATATTTACATAATCACATTTTCGCAACTTGAAATTTTTATTAAAGGCATCCTAAGAAGCAAGTTTATATGAAAAAATAAACGGTGTACCTTGCCTTGTCCCCTACGTGAGATCCGGCCCGTTGTCGGCGTTGACGGCATTTGAAGATGATTTTAATTTTACTCCAACAATTAAATTATAAAGTGCTAATTTTAATAAACTTAATAAAACGTCAGTCGAAGCGATTTTTCTTTAGCGACTAAACAGCCTGACAAAATCGATTTGATTAGACTGCACAAATATCGCATTTAAACCCGCCACCCTCTCAAAGGCGCCAAAGTCGCGCACACGGGCTGTGGCAGAACTGCAGCGCCGCTGAAGGTAAGTTTTGTAACATACCTATTCTATGCACACATTTACTATTCATAACAGTGACCAATGCATTACACGTCCAACAGTCCTGCTTTTACTGTGACAATGCATTACATTCACAGAGGGCTTTTATTGTGAAGGATTTCACTGCTCCAGCTTGTGGCCTGTGGACTCTGGTGCATCCTCGACCTCTCGAGCTGTCCCCACCGGTACTTCTGCTGATGGCCTCACCGGACCTCCACTGCTGCTTTAGCTGGCTCCCCCGGGCTTCACTGTCACTTTTAAACACCGCTGGCCACTCCGGACCTCCGATGCTGCTGTTGGCTCAGCCGTTGCTGTTGCCTCCGCTGGCTCGCTGCCAAGTCGACTCCCGCTGCTCTGCTGACTTGCCTGCCGTCTCCCTTGGAAGGTAAGTTGCTCCTTGTTTCTGCTGCTGGTCCCCGCTGCTCCAAGTGTCGGGACTGTGCCTCTCTCGTGGTCGGCTTTCTCCACTCTCGGCTGTATCCCGCGACCGTGCTTTCTCGGCTCTCGGCTTCTCTCGCGGGCCTGGTCCGCTTTTCTGCTCACGGTCGGGCTGGCTCTGCTCCCGGCTGGGCTGAAGACTAAGCCTCTGTCGGTGCTTCTTTGGACCTGTCCGTGGCCTACACTGTACGAGGCCCTCACCCGACGTCTGTGGCTGCTACTGGAGCTGGCCGTGGGCTACACGGTCCTCTTTCGTCTGTGGCTGCTGCTTGGGCCTGGCTGTGGCTGCACAACCCTGGAAACGTTCCAGGTAAGCTGACACCGTCGCTCCTAGCTTCTAGCTGTGCTCGGTGCCCCTTACTGCCCTGCTTGTTTTGCAAGCTCGTCCCTGAGCTATTGCTTCCCGTTCCGACCTTTTTTTTTCTATTTCGCGCCAATCCAAAACCATTTGGCGCCAAATCTTTTGCTTGGTGCTGTTCCACTTTTTTTTCTCCAAAATACAACCTATTTTTAACTTGTTTTCAATTTTGTTGGCCGTCCTTGTTCTTATCTTCTTCGTTCTTTTATACTCGTCGCCAATTGTTGTGTATTTGGATGCTTGGAACAGACTTCAATAACAGGAGTAATCTAACAAACGTCTTTATTCCAGAACGCCACCTTGAGTCTCCCCGTGCACATGCGTACTTTCACCGGACATCACAAGACTAATTACATATGCTAATTATCACATACCTAACACATCTTTCCCATAATATGGTGCTGAGAACTGAACACAATACTCTAAATGCAGCCTCAACGGTGTCTCATATAAATGCAACATGACTTCCCCCCAACTTCTATACTCAATGCTCTGACTGATGAAGGCCAATGTGCCTAAAGCTTTTTTGACCACACCATCTATCTGTGATGACACCTTCAAGGAACTATGTACCTGGCATATAGGTGACCAGAGGCAGGAAAATTGTCCCCAACTAGCAGCCTATCTTACTTTGGCTGACAGCAGCACCTATAATTATTCTGGAAGCTGGAAAGTGAACTATCGTGGACACAGTAATTCATAATAATGGTCCAAAAACCTCTGAGGATGGGGATTAGGCACCCAACATTACTGTAGATACAGGAACATGGAATATCAGTCAGATATTCATTCACACCGCACATAGCAGCCAAACCCAAACCTAAAGATCATAGCCATCAATTTTCATAACAAGGTTCAGCCAGAAATATGGCAAGTGGATAATTCTTATTCGCCTTCTCACCATCTCTGGTCTTGAGTCAAGTTGGTTCACTCCATGTCATATCAAAAGATAGCTGAAACCTAAACTTCATTTTGAAGAAGGGTCCTGACCTGAAGTGCTACCTATCCATGTTCTCCAGAGATACTTCCTGATCTGCTGAGTTACTCCAGCACTTTGTGTCTCATTATGTATTAACCAGCATCTGCAGTTCTTTGTTTCTACAAGGAACTGCAGAAGCTGCTTTACAAAATAGATGCAAATTGCTGGAGTAGCTCAGCAGATCAGGCAGCATCCCAGGAGATCATGGATAGTGGTGTTTTGGGTCAGAGCCCTTCTTCAGGCTGGTTTTAGGGAGGAAGGTGGGTGAAAGCTTGAAGAGGAGCTGAACAAAAAGTGGCAAGTAATGGGTGAACACGGGTGAGGGGAGTTTTTATAGGCAGATTGTGGGACAAAGGCCAGAGATGAAAAATAAACGTGTGAGACAAAAGGATTGAAGCGTTACAAATTGTGAAGTGAAGGAATGGAGGGGAGAAATAGGTGTGATTTCAGGTGGGGCGGAGAGGGGGGGATTGTTGGAGATTACATAAAATTGGAGAATTACAATGTTCATAGCGTTGGGTTGTAAACTACCCAAGCAAATATGAGGTGTTGTTTTTCCAGCTTGCATGTGGCCTCACTCTTGGAGGAGGCCCAGGACAGAAACGTTAGCTTGTGAATGGGATGGCGGGTTTAAATGGTTAGCAACCGGGAGATCTAGTAGTCCTTGGTGGACCGAGCACAAAGAAAGACAACATTTTGGATGTGCTAGAATATAAAGCCTCATCTTGAGAGCAGATGTGATAGAGGTGAAGAAATTTAGAGTAGGGATAGCGTCGTTGCAAGAGGCAGGTTGGGAGGAGGTGTAGTTCAGATAACTGTGGGAATTGGTGGGTTTACAGTAGACATCAGTTGATAATCTGTCCCTTGTTATGAAGGCAGACCGATAAAGAAAGAGAAGAGAGCTGTCGGAGATAACCCAAGTCAATTTGAGAGCAGTGTGGAAGTTAGTGGTAAAGTCAATGAGTTCTGCACAGGTGCAGGAGGCACCCCCGATGCAGTTATTGATATAGTGGAGAAAGAGTTGGGCATAAAGCAATTAGTTCAATTTTAGGAAAAGAGACCAGGATGGAATTTCATAAGGATTGACCATGATTTTTTAAAGAAACATGTTAAATGCTTGGCTTCGTAAAGGGAGCATAGGCTAGATTTTAACTTTCACACGCAGCAAGAACAAGTGTTTCCAATTGCAAGACTACATTTGTCAGTGCGTTTTTTAATGTAACCACTGCATTATCATGTTAATCATGGTTTCTGAACCAATTGGCATGAGTGGGCATGATGATATCTCGGATTGATTACAGATTCAGTCTTTAAAGATATGTTCAAAATATGTAACTTGAAACAGTTTATGTTGCCATGGAGAGCCAAAGAACTGGTGCAAATGAATCAAGAAGAATCTCAACAATGCAGGCGTGGCTCAACACTATCAACGATGCCAGTTGCAAGACAGTGATGTCACTCTTGTGGGATTCAATATCAAAAGCAGTTTTAATGACCTAACTAAAGAGACGCATTACCAACATCCACACATCATTTCATTTCATTACTGCAGATGCCATCTTAAGCCTATCTCAGATCATTTATTTTCATACCAATAAACCCTGAAAACAGATCCTTTGCTCTTAGTCCAGCATTCTTTGCACCTCTATGTCCCTCCACCACAGATGCATGGGAATGAGTGTACAAGCTTACTTACTAAATTGGACGTCACATGACTAAGAGCACATAGTGATGGAAATAATATTAATACGTAATAGAGGGTGTAGAACATTTCAGACTGTTCAGCTGGTGCAGTTTCATGGGGTGGGGGGGAAACTGAGGGGAAGAACATATGAGATGCAGTAGGCGCCAGAATAAGTAATGAGATCCTGAATGATACTTTGCATTGGTATTCACCAAGGAGTAGGACATGGATAATGGTGAGATTAGGGATGCATTCTTTATGTTCTTTGGCATCTTGATATTAAGATGATGAGTGCCTTGTAAAGCATTTAAGGTGGATAAGTTCCCAGAGCCTATTGGGATCTATCCCAGGATATTGACGGAATCAAAGGATGAGATTGCTAGGGCATTGACAGAGATCTTTGCATCATTTTAGTTATGTTAGGTTCCAGAAGACTGGAGAATAGCCAATGTTGTTTCTTTGTTTAAGATCGGCAATAAAGACAAACCAGCAAATTGCAGTCAGTCAGAACCTTTTTCCAGGATAGATAAATCAAATACTAGAGGGCATAGCTTTAAGATGAAAGGGGCAAACTTTAAAGGAGATGTGTTGGGCACGTTTTTTACACAGGAAATGGTGAGTGCCTGGAATGAGCTGACGAGGGGTGGATGTTGCGGCAGATACAATACCTTTTGGATAGGCATATTGATATGCTGGGAATGGAGGGATATGCATTATTTGCAGGCAGATAAGAGTTGGTCTTGGCATCATGGTTGGCACAAACCTTGTGGGCCATAGGGTCTGTTCTTGTGCTGTACTGTTTTAAGTAGGCTGGTGAGCTCTACATCAGTGGTAGAGAAATTATTGGAGAAGATTCTTGGGGTCAGGATTTGCACTCAGCATAGCTCTATGTGGGGTGGTTGCTGTATCATACTTGATTGACTTTTTTGAGGAGACGATGAAGATGATTGCTGAGGTTAGAACAGTGTTTGGATTTTACTATGGCATTTGACAAGGATGCTCAAGGTAGGTTGATCCAGAAGATTAAATCACATAGGATCCATAGTGAGTTGGTAAATCGGATCCAAAATTGATTTAGTCATGGAAGACAGAAGGTAGTGGTAGAGGGATGGTTTTCTGATGTCTGTGACCATACATTTTCTGAGTCTGGTGTTCCAAAAGGATCAGTTCTGGGACCTCTTTGTTTGCAATATATATTAATGATTTATATGAAAACCTACGTAGTCAGATTTGTAAATTTTAAGATGACTTGAAAGTTAATGGAATTGTGGATAGTGAGGAAGATTGACAAATGATACAAGGAGATGTGGATGAATTGGACATTTGAGTGAAGTGGCAGATGGAGTTTAATCTGGACAAGGGTGGTATATGGAACAAGTTGCCAGAGGAGGTAGTTGTGGCAGATACTATAACAGCATTTAAAAGACAAAAGACGGTAAATGGATTGTAAAGGTTTATTGAAATATGGGCTATACGTGGGCTTATGTGACCAGTTTAGATGGGGCATCTTGTTTGGCATGGATGTATTGGGCTGAAGGGCCTGATTCTGTGCTGTATGATTCTATGTGTATCTGTGCCTGAGCGATACCAGACAGGTGTTAACCCAATTTCATATGTTATAGGGACACAGCTGTGAGATTCTTTAGGTCTCGTGCAGACCCCACAGTAAGATCCAGGAGCAAATATTTTTAGGTTGGTGGCAACTTTTATTGCTACTGGCACAACATCATTATCGGTGTACATGTTAGTGAGTATAGTTCCATCTGCAAAAGTGTCATCATCTATGCCTCCACAAGCACTGGTGCTTTGACAGGATCAGGGCATTTATGCTCTGCCTATACACCATGTGTGGCCTTCTATTAATGACAACTGTTGCCGATCAGCTCTGATTTGGAGGTGAAAGTGTATGAGATGTAACATATGGCAGTTCTGTTGCTCTTGCAATGTGTACATGGCTCCATGTTTGAGTTTCAAGAAACAAGTGAAGCCCCTACGCTGATCCAATGGATCTGCATATCAAAGCCGTTACCAGGCATACAGCTCAACCTTTATGCACAAGTAGGAGGTTTCACTACTTAGTCATTCTTCTCTATTGTGTATTCCACCTCCTTAATTGCCATCGTGTTCTAGGCTTGATTTCACTCGTGAGTTTCAAGAACTAGAAAAGCCATGTTAATATCATGCTTTTCCTGAGGTCATCTGTTGCTGCCCCCATGTTGTTCTGGCCTTCTCAATCTTTCAGTCTGAAGAAGGGGTCCGACCTAAAACGTCACCTATTCCTTTCCGAACTAGCATTGAGCTCTATTAGAATTGTGTGCGAGGACAGACAAACCTATTCTACTTGTAGGAACGCAGTGGAATGAGAGCATAAGTGCAGGATGCCGAAGGTTCACTGTTGAGGGCCATGTGACCAATGGTGAAAAAGAATTCGGGATTAAAGCAGTAGTATGGAAGGTGAAATTTTCAGAACAGATGTGATAATGACAGAAATTGGGAAATGGATTGGTTCTTGCAAAAAGGAGGGTGAAAGGAAGAATAATGTAAGTAAGTGTGTCAATCAAAACAACGGTTGTGGATACTGGTCAATGGTTATTCCCTGAAGCGGAGATAGATAAATTGAGAGAGTGAAGAGTCAGAGAGCATATGAGAGTGAGGGAAGAGTGAAAATTCAGGGAAAATGTGATGAAATCTTCTAGCACAGTGAAAGCAGGAAGCAGCACTGATGTTATCATTAATGTAGTGGAAAAAAGATGAGGGAAGGGACGAGAAGGACTAAAATAGAAAATTCTTCACACATCCCACAGAGAGACTTGCATAGTTTAGACTCATTCTGGTTCCCTTAGCAACATCTTTTAATTGGAGGAAGTAAATGTAGCCAACAGACACTGATGTTATGGTTGTGAACAAGCTAAACCAGCTGCAGGTGGTGGAGGGACGGGTTGGTCCCTTTAAGGAAGAAGTGAAGGACATGCAAGCAGTCTTGGAGAGGAAAACAAAATGCTAGATGGGATGTGACCTTTGTGTGAATTGCGGAGGGTGGCGGGGGGGAATTAAGTCATTGGAAACCTAATGTTTGATATTGAGATCGTTGTACAGAGGACGACTTGAGGAGCTACTAAGAGCTGGCATTCAACCTCTGCAAGTTTGTGGTTAGTTTACCAAACCACAGCCGCCTCGATC